>CM060655.1:41276826-41321826 GCA_030686955.1 Odontamblyopus rebecca
TGTTTGGTGTACGAGACGAGACACTGAGGAGCACATGAGCTCACAGAGAAGGGCGTCCTGCAGGGGACGCTAGGACCTCCTCACCTACAACAGAGACACAGAACTGTCCTCCCACCACAGTCCAAAGCCCAAGAACAGAGGCTCAGTGAAGGAGGCGCTGAAGGTGTGGAGGTGGAATAGACTTTCTCCAGAGACCTGAAAGAAGGACAGAGCTCCAGCCTCAGAGTCCAGGAACACACCCACAGTGGAGGGGGAGGAGGAGGAGAGTTTATACCGGCTCCTCTTACCTCTCTTAAGAAGTGAAGACACATCAGGCCTTTTTGTCTCATTGTTGTGTAAAAAAGAGAATTCTCTATCCTGGATCCTCATCGTCCAGGACTGATCATTGTATCCAAACCCAGACTCCAAATTGCCTCTTCTTCTGATTCCTCTGTAACTCATGGCTACATCAACATGCCCCCTGCACTTCACCTCCCAGTAACAGCGCCCCCTGAGGCTGGAGGAGCCCAGGACCTGAGGCCAGTCTATGAATCTGTCCTCATGAGGAGGAGGACATGACGAAGATAATCCCACAGTCCGTTTGTCCTCAGACACTGTGAGTTTTCCGTGTGCCGTGTTTGGATCCAGGGTGAGCTCACAATAATCTGAAACAAACACAACAATCAGGACTAAAGTTGTAAAGAGTTTGTCCTGAAAGAGCGACTGAGGTAAACTTCACATTATTCTCATGTTTTCTAATGTTTCTATCAAGAGGAAGAACAGGAAACACTTGAGTGTTTTTATTCTAACGTCCTGATGAGTTGGATCCATTTTCCTGTCGTTTGAAATGGCGTCTGTGTAAATAAATGAGAACAGATCATTGGATCATTTCTGTTGTAAGACGCTCGTCTTGGCTCATGTCGGGCTCCAAAATCCTCTTTGTTTAGTTCAGTTCAAACCCTCATCAGTGTTTTCAACGCTTCAAATCCTCTTCAAAAGTTCTCGTGCACTTTGAAAATGTGTGATTTTTGTGGAGCTGCAGCTCGTCTCGTCCCTAAATGTGTTCACAAGTTCTTTGGAATAAATAAATCCAGATCTGCCCAGACACGTGTCAGTCCCACAAGTGAAGCTCGACCCATTCAAATAATACTCACATTTTCTGACACCTGGAACCATCCAGCGCTTTCCAGAAGGATCCAACCTGGAACACACAAGTCCAGTTTAGACCAGACCAGAGACCAGACCAGAGACCAGACCAGAGACCAGAGACCAGAGACCAGACCAGAGACCAGACCAGAGACCAGACCAGACCAGAGACCAGAGACCAGAGACCAGAGACCAGAGACCAGAGACCAGACCAGAGACCAGACCAGAGTCTCACCTGACGGTCAGCAGGGGGCGCTGGTCCTGCAGAGCGGTCAGGAGCTCTGCTGAGGCTCCTGGATGGTTGTAGCTCAGGTCGAAGTGTCTCAGGTGGGAGGAGGCGGAGCTCAGAGCTGAGGCCAGAGCAGCTCCGCCCCTTTCTGAGACCAGACACCCAGACAGCCTAAAGACACAGATTACACTCATGTGAACACAAGGGGGCAGCATTACACTCATGTGAACACAAGGGGGCAGCATTACACTCATGTGAACACAAGGGGCAGCATTACACTCATGTGAACACATGAGGTGTTTATTCATATTTATTTAAAAACGTCCTAATTTAGACTTTTAGATCGTTTTTTAAGTATTTATCAAAGAAAACGCTCCTGAGATGAAATGTGCATTTATTTAAGTCTGGAAAACACATTTGAAGCCAAATAAACAGGAGAGTTTGACACTGGTGAGACGTGAGACGAGGCTGATCTGGATCTGCACTCGGACGCAGCGATACAGGTTTCCCTCCATTCGATATGTGTCTCCATACACGGGGCACGATATCGATTCCATTTCTCCTGGATTTTTCTCCTCCTCAGTTTAATATAATCCCACTGTGAGATTAAGAATCAGGATCATTACACACGACGCCTGACAGTAGAACTGCTGTAAAGTTGAGTTTATATGTGACGTGTTTTAGTTCAGTTCAGATTTACAGCTCAGAGTTTGGATTCAGTGGAAATAAGAACAGAACTTTCTCAGCCTGTTGTATATTTTAGAATATCCCAGTCGACTCTGAACACAGACTGCAGTGGAGCTGCACTATCGCACTTTTCCTGCACACGTTTTCTGAGTGAAAGAGTGTGAGACTGTGTATCTGGAGGCGTCGCGTGTGCGTGTACGAGCGCCTTTGATTAAAGCCCCTGTGAAGCCAAAAGTGATTCTAGAGGATTTAAAGTTCATATCTTTGTCTTTTCCGGGTCTGTCGGCGTAAAATAAAAGTGTGTGAAAGATCAAACCCTCCTCTGTCAGGATATTTCAGCTCGAAGCCTCTTTGGAGCTGTTTTCTTGCTGCATCTGAGGAGGACGCCGCCTGAACTATTTCCCTTTCCCACCAAAATAAATGACACCGCGCACATGGAGGGACACGTGCGTATCGAGCCAACACGTGTATCCAATCCTGACAGTATCGAAGGATTCGATATCATATGGGAAATCGTTTTGTCCCTAATCTGCACGCCTTAAACACACAGCACACGTCTCAGTGAGACCTGCCATGAAAACAAGGGCTTAAATGTGTGGTGTTGGCGTTGGCGGCAGTGGCTCTGCTCTCACGGGAAACGGCCTCATTCCTTTGAGTCACTGCTGAAGGTTTGGACCTTATGCTGAGAGAAGGAGCCGTTTAAAGACTCTGGTGTTAAAGGGAAGATTCAGGGCACTTTACATTTGATTTGAACACAGTCCAAATATTTACACAGGACAAATGCTGAAACAGCCCAGAAGGTGGCGCTGTAACAGCGCTAAGAGTGGCGTCTGCCATTAAACTGAAGCAGAAGTGTGAGCGAGTGAAGTGCGTCTGAAAGCAGAGCTGTACGCGGGGATGAAGGGACCTGCAAAGGGGACCTCACAGTGATGCAGTGTGAGGGCCGAGGGGCAGAGTGCATCATGGGAGCGTCTGACCTGAGCGTCTCCAGTCTGCAGGGGGCGCTCTTCAGTCCAGCACACAGCAGCTCCACTCCTGAGTCCTGGAGGTCGTTGTGACTGAGATCCAAGTGTGTGAGACTGGAGGAGCTGAGGACTGAGGCCAGAGGAGCACAGCTGAGCTCCGTCAGGTTACAGCAGGACAGACTGAGGACAGAGAGGGACATTAGAGCACAGAGCAGAGGGCGGCTCAGACAAACACCAAAACTCTGGGCCATCTCCACCATAAGACCAGTGCATTTTATGGACAATGGGGAAACCTGTGAGGAGCAGTGGACCATCTCCAGACCTGGAGCTCGTCTTACTCTCCACTTCAGTCCACACTTTACGTGTTTCATGTTTTTATGTGTCATGTGTGAAAGTGTGAAAGTGAAGCCAGACACGTGACTTCACTGTAAAGTCTTTTCCCCACCAGGACAAATAGTTTTCATCTGCCTGTTCTTAAGTCTGAGCCTCTGCAGAGCCTCTACACTCAGTGTCGCTGTCGGCTTTGGCCGTAGCATTAGCCACGATCTGTCAGACTCCCCTCACAACTCAGAGGAAAATCAGCTGCAGTTAGATCACCATTTTACACATTTCACACCATCCCCAAAGAAATCCCCAAATCCATCTGGACTCATCAGGAGTGATATGATAAGGCCCTGTCCTAACAGCCTTCTCGCTGTGAGCTGAGTGCAGCCACCATGAGTCTGGACTCACATGGCTTTGGTGGAGGCCTTGACGACCAGCAGCAGATTCAGCAGAGCCTTCTCTGAACGACTGTATTTCCTCAGGTCAAACTCCTCCAGGTCTGAGTCTGAGGACAGTAAGAGGAAGGACAGAGCCGACCACTGAGCAGGAGACAGTTCATCTGCGTCCAGACGTCCTTCTCTCATGTTCTTCTGTATCTCCTGCACCAGACTGTGGTCGTTCAGCTCGTTTAGACAGTGGAACAGGTTCAGACTTCTCTCTGCAGACACACCCTCTTCATTCAGCTTCTGTTTGATGTACTTTACTGTCTCCTGATTCTTCCGTTCACTTCCTGTGTGAGTCAGCAGACCCTGCAGCAGCCTCTGATTGGTCGGCAGAGACAGCCCCAGGAGGAAGCGCAGGAACAGGTCCAGGTGTCCGTTTGGACTCTGTAAGGCCTGGTCCACAGCAGAGCGGTAGAAGGCCTCAGGACTTGTTTGTCTTGTTTGACCAGGTTTAAAAAATTTAAATCGGGATGATAATGTCTGTGTCTGTACTGATTCTGGACTCTCAGAGGAGTGTGGTGTCTCCAGCAGGTTCTCTCCAGAGCTGATGAAGGTCTGATGGATGTGAAGAGCAGCCAGAAACTCCTGCACACTCAGATGGATGAAGCAGTAGACCTTGTCCTGGTACAAGCCTGGCTCCTCTCTAAAGACCTGTGTGAACACTCCGGAGTAAACTGAGGCCGCTGCAGCGTCCAGCCCACACTCGCTCAGGTCACTCTCGTAGAAGATCAGGTTTCCTTTCTGCAGCTGCTCAAAGGCCACTTTTCCCAGAGACTTCACCATCTTCCTGGTCTCTGGAGTCCAGTGAAGGTCCTCCCCTGATCCCTGGTGATACTTGATGTTCTTGACTTTGGCCTGCACCACCAGGAAGTGAACGTACATCTGTGTGAGAGTCCGGGGCAGCTTTGGTCTCTCTGTTTGTTCTAGAAGCTTCTGTAGAACTGTGGAGAGGATCCAGCAGAAGATCGGGATGCTGCACATGATGTGGAGGCTGCGGATGCTCCTGATGTGGGAGATGACGGCTGTGGCCTGGTCTCTGAACCTCTTCCTGAAGTACTGCTCCTTCTGCGGGTCGGCGAACCCTCGCACCTCTGTCACCATGGAGACGCACTCAGCAGGGATCTGATTGGCCGCGGCGGGTCGTGTGGTTATCCAGAGGCGAGCGGAGGGAAGCAGCCTCCCCCTGATGAGGTTCACCAGCAGCACGTGCACTGAGGCCGACTCTGTGGGGTCACTCAGGACCCGGGTTCGGCTGAAGTCCAGAGGAAGTCTGCACTCGTCCAGACCGTCAAAGATGAAGAGCACCTGGAGCTGTTGGAGGCTGCACAGACCTTTGGATGGACTGAAGAAGTGGTGCAGCAGCTGCACCAGGCTGAACCGTGAGTCTCTGAGCACATTGAGCTCTCTGAAAGTGAACGGGAACAGCAGCTGGAGCTCCTGGTGGGCCCGGCCTTCAGCCCAGTCCAGACTGACCTTCTGAGTCAGCACTGTTTTCCCCACGCCGGCCACGCCCTTCGTCATCACCGCTCTGATTGGTGGCTGTGTCTCTGTGGTCATTGGCTCCTGTGTGGTCAGCTCTCCTCTGATTGGTCTGTGTGTGGGGACTTTAAACAGCTCTTCACACTTGATGGTCTCTGCAGTGGCTGCTTTTGTGGCTGTGGTCTCGATGTGTCTGGCCTCATGTTGCTCTGTGGACTCTCCCTCTGTGATGTACAGCTCTGTGTAGATCTGCTTCAGTTCACATGAGTTTCCTTCTTTGGCGATGCCCTCACACACACGGCTGAACTTCTGGACCAGGCCTCTCTTCACTTCTCTCTGAACCTTCGAATAGTGACCTGGAAAAAGAGAAATCTGCATAAGAAGTGTAACTCGGACACTCTGGGTTTAGTTTCTGTTAAGTCGGGATAAGTTAAACCCAAACACTTTGCAAATCCTCATCAGCCAATCACAAAGCATTTCTTTACTGCAGCCGTGCACGTCTCACCGACTTCATAAATATGTTTCCAAGAGGAGCTTTGTGCTTCAGCTGAGCATCCTCTTCATTCCAACAGAAGAAGGCTGCACAGCTGCAGTTGTGGCTCCAGGGGGCGCTCAGCCCCTCTCTTCCCCTGACTGTCAGACACAGGTACAGAGTCCTGCTGCCTCTTGTCCACTGTCGGCTGCTGCGCCGTGACTAAACCTGATCTCTAAAGGGATCACCGCTGGGTGTCTGGCCACACGCTGCTTTCAGGACAGAACTTCACGCTCTGAGGGACGATGGACACAAACACGACACAAATGTTTGACTGAGGTGAGCTCCACTTTAAAGCAGCTCCAGTGTGAGGAGCTGCCACACACCGACCCTCAGAGCTCTGGACCCTCACACCATCTCACACTTCTTACTGGGCTGCAGACGCTGGGCCAGATGCTCCTGGTCCATCCTCTTCAGGAAGTCCAGGGCGATGTTCAGGACCGCCTCTCTGCTCGGCTCCTCCCCCTCACTCTCAGAGCATTCTGGGTAATCTGAGGCCAGGAGCCTGTGGAGCCTCTGCAGCTCCTGCTGGACAAAAGCCACGACCTGCTCCTCCAGACGCTGAAACACACGTGGAGTTTACTGGCTTCATGGAGACATGAACTTCCACACAAACACAAACACCTCTGTGAGCTCCGTCTGTGGGGACGTTCTGGTACAGACCTGGAAAACAGAGTCCAGCTCACAGTCTCCTCTGGGGCCCTCTGCGCTCTCCTCTCTGTGGGACAAACAGAACAATGACCCCTGAACTCACACACTGTACAAAGAAGTGGACTGAGGGAGTGTGACGTCCCCACACTGTTTGGCTCCAAATGAAGCTCACTGAGGCTAGCAGTTCTATCAGCTAATCTGGAACCAGGGACCATATGTGGAAATCTGAGCCCGAGTATCATAGCAACCAAAGAGCCAATCAGGAGCAGCGGTATTAAAGGTCCAAACCCGAGGATCATGTCGACGGGTTCAGACCAACATCCTCAGGTCAGAGTGAGGAGCCCGACAGCAGCAGGTGCAGAGGAGCCACGACTCTTAGGTTCTTTAGGTTCTTACTCTGACTCTGGGCCTGGTTCATTAAACTCTGGAGGTAGACTCATGGACCAGTCGCTCTTTAAGGCCAGGTGGTGGCGCCTGTCTGTAAAACATGAGCACAGTTAGACTTTCTGACAGGCAGAGGGGAGTCCTGTTACACTGCAGGACAAACAGAATGTGGAGTGGACTAATATGTCCTTAAATGAGTCCAACATGAGACTATAACATGTCGTAGTGAGTCTGTCACAGTCCAGAGGCCTGAGCTCTCAAACTGATCCTGGATACGTTTGTTTCTCTCAGGAGAAGAAAGAACTTCTGTGGCTGATGATTGCTTCATTCTGATGTTGGAGCTCAGGGTTTTAATGATGCACTTTATTTCAAACAGGTTTATCTCAGTATTTCTCAGGAGGAAAATCTGGAGCTGTGAAATGTGTGACAGGCCGACCCCGACTGTGAGAGGGACTGAAGCTCTGAGCTCTGAGGAGAAGGTGTCGTGGTCTTACTCAGTCTCTGCTCCTGGTTCTTTAAACATTAGAGGAAGTTTCATGGAGCGGTCACTCTTTAAGGACAGAACTTCAGGTCTGTTCCTGAAAAACAGGAGTCACAGCGGCTCTTAAGCTGCTGCTGCTTCACTGATCATGAAAGGTTCATTTGAACAGTGCACTCACCCTGGATCAGTGCTGCCCCCTGGAGGCTCCTTCACAGAGTCACTCATCATGGACCTGAGGAAGAGCACAGAAAACAGTGGACAGTGAGTGAGCACGTTTCCCCACACAAAGCTCCAACAGCAGCTGAACGAGCCATTCACAGAAGAATCGTGACGTCCCAAGAGAAGCAGAACTTTAGAACAGCTCACACACTTTTACAGAACGCATCATATGGTTCAAAGGACCATCTGCTCTGACACGTCTGTCATTAGATCTGCTTTTTCACTCTTCCTTTAAAGGAATCTAACTTTTAGTCCCTGTGGAGAATAAATCCCTCCTCATGAGGACGGCTCAGTGGAATTCTGTGACACTGGAGGGAACACGTTTGGAGAGGACTTCAGAAAACGGAGAAAAACAAATCAAAAAGAAGAAGAGGAGCCAAAGCTGAGGCGTTTCAGTCCAGGATAAAGCTCACACAGTCCAACGGTTCTAAAGGCTGAATTTAACTCTCAGCAGATCTGACGAGTTTCTGTCATGGTCCACTCCTGGTGCGATCCTTCCCTGCTTCACCCTCCCCCTCACTGACCTCCTTCCTCTCCGGATCTGCTGGGTGTGTCTGACTCCTCCTCCTGCTCCTGGCCTGTGCACCTGTTTGCCATCTCCAATCATCCCTGTATATCACCCTACCTCCCCTGCCTGCCTCCTCTACCCACTGCCCTCCTGACCTGCCTGCTCCCCTGCTATATTCATCATCTTTGTAATGAATCTTTGTAAACTCTCTTGGATTCCTGTCTGCCTTTGGGTCCTACCTTTATTCGATCGTGACAGTTTCCTCCATTTTGCTGCTGCGCATTTTCAGATAGTTTCACTTTGCGGCCGCTCCCTGCTAAAAACACACACGTCTGAAACCGGATTAAACCAGAACTAAACCAGGAATAAGCCCCAAGGTCAAAGCTACAGTGATAAATAAAGAAAACACTGCAGCGAGGGACGAGCTAAACGGGACTGAGAGTAAACCAGGACTAAAGCTTTTAAGCTACGGTGTCGCCTCAAAACTCACAATTTGACTGAAAACGGGACAAAAATGATCGTGACAGGAGAAAAAGCGCTGTGGACGATACTCACGCGAGTGGAGATGCTTCCTGCTGTGAGCTCTCAGTCCGGGGCCGTTTTTGTGCTCTTTAAAAGTGGATAAAGTGGAATCAGAGCGGAGCAGCAGTGACGCACACACGGGGACAGGAGCTCCGTCTGATCAGCTTCACCGGTAAAGGCCGCACCTGTGAACCTGGTGCTGCCTTCGCGGATTCCGTTCATTCCTATCGACAGATACTAAAGTGCCGGAGCTGTATTGTCGCGTTTCCTTCTTTATCGTGCCGGACTATTTCCTTTGCAGAATAATCCAAATGTGTCCCGCACAGGAAAGTGCTCAACGACTTGATGTGGCCGCAGCTTCAGGCGCTCCCTGTGACAGGTGCAGAGCCCGAGAATCAAAATGTGCCACAAAACAAGACAAATGGTCAAGTCCAAAATGTTGTGTGTGTTTTCACTGTGGTGGATGTAGTGTTTAAGTACATATAGATTTATATAATATGTACAATGATCTATTTCACACAGTTTCACCATCACAGGGACTGACTCATCATTTTGACACAATCCCCAGAGTGAAATATTACACAGCATCTTGCTGTGAACACAATAGACAAGATCTTCTGTTTCCAGATCCAGATGTGGTGCGCGTGTCCATGAGCTGCAGATGTGGTGCGCGTGCACGTGCCTGAACCACTGTATCTGCTGTTGCTGCTGTGACGCTTTATGTTCTATGTTCTATGTGTTATATATGTGGTTCCTCATTAACACCGCGACTCTGACAATAAAAATGCACAAACAACTTTTTGACACTCATATTTCTTTCTTTCTTCATTTATTTATGTATTTACTTATTTTTTATCATTCATGCCATGTAAACTCTCAGCATTATTTTGGGCACAGACTAAACCAGGACTAAACCAGGATTAAACCATGACTAAACCAGGGATAAACCAGGACTAAATCTGGGGGCTGTTCCAGAAAGCGGGTTAAACAAACTCTGAGTCTGTCCCTGAACTTTGAGTTCCTCTGAGACGGAAACTCTGAGTTTGTGCTTCCAGATCCGCTGATATGAATGAGGTAAATCAGCTCTGAGCAGGTTCACCTCCAGTTACTGCACGACTACTATAAAAAGCCACAGTCAGTGAAACCATGAGCGTCACCATGACAACGACCAAAAAGAGATGGAGTCACTTCAGCTGGAGCTCGAGGTCCTCATGGAGGCTACGGGGAGAAGACATTTTCCGTGGTAAATCAAACACCTGCAGCGGCAAAGGAGAGAGAGGCGCATGGAGGAAACTGCGGCCGAGTCACTGCGGAAGTTTGAACTGTTTAATTAAGTTCACATCAGCTGGAAGATCATCGCTTATTAGCCGAGTTCAATAGGAATAAAATCTGATTTTCGTTTAGGTGCAAACCAACGGGGAGAGAAGAACTTGGAAGCAACGAAAAATGAACTATAAAAATATCGTCCAAAGCGTAAGGCATGTTTTTAATGCCTTATTGTTAAAGTGAAGGTAAATTCAGTGGCTGCTTCAAATAGTTATGCAAATTATTAACAAAATGCTGTTTTAACCTGACCTCCCACTTAAAACCTCACTTAGGAAATGAAAACTTGATATGTGTAAAGGTCAAACTAGCTCTTATGTACATTCCCATACGGTCCATGGTCTTTAATAGTAAGGTTGTACTTTTATTTTGGTGACTTCCGGTATTAGCGGAAGTGAAGGAAGAGACGTTAGCTCGAAATACTAAAAAAAAGGAGGAAAAGTAGACAGACAGTTAACGGTAGAGAACAAAAACAACGGTGAAAAGTTACTTAGAAAACCCAAAGATAGTTAAGATAGCAGCAGTCGACAGAGGAACAAGGTTTGTTTTATTTGTTAATGTATATTTAAGCCGAATCTAATTTGTATTTGTAGTGTATGACAAATGTCCACAAGGTGGCAATATAGTTTTTTGTTTGAAGTGCCATGCAGTAGAACAGTGTATGTAATAAGCTGCGGTGTGTTCAGTAAAAGAACAAAAGCTACAACCCTGTGTCCGCGAATTCCTTCAACCACAAGGATATCACATTTGGCGACAAGGAAACTGGTGAGCTCGGAGGGAGTTGTTAGAGAAGAAAACAACTCGAGAGTTCTACAACTCAGATTTTCGGCTGATGTCTGACGACGGGGAAGCTAGTGCTAATCAGAGCCGTGCTAACCGGAGCGGTGCTAACAACGGTGAAATGGCTACATCCATGGTGGGAACAATAACTGCTTTCGACAGTCAAACGCAGAATTGGGAGGATTATTGTGAAGTTTTGGAGCACTTCTTTGAAGCAAATAGTATTGCTGACGCAGGAAGAAAACGGGCAATACTGTTGAGCTCAGTGGGTAGCAAAACGTACAGTTTAATGAGAAACTTGCTAAGCCCAGAGAAGCCAGGCGACAAGTCATTCACGCAATTGACTACATTGCTCCAGTCACATTACAACCCAAAGCCCAGTGAAATTGTCCAGAGATTCAAGTTTAATTCAAGGATAAGAGGGGCAAATGAGACTGTGTTAGAGTATGTGGCTGTGTTAAGAGAACTGGCACAACATTGCAACTATGGAGATAAGCTGAAAGAGATGCTACGAGATAGGCTGGTGTGTGGTATTGCAGATGATCGCATGCAAAGGAGATTGTTGGCAGAGACGGCGCTAACATTCGACAAGGCCTTGGAAATCACACAAGCCATCGAGACAGCGAACAGAGATGTACGCGACTTGCAACCAAAAATGATGGACAGTACAATAAGCAAAAATGCAACACCACAGACAGTGCAGAAAGTGCATGTAAGACCTAAAGGGCAAAACAGGGGCGGTCCAGTAGCATGTTATAGGTGTGGGGGTGAACACTTGGCACGGGATTGTCGTTTTCTTAACGAAAAGTGCCATGGGTGTGGAAAAAAGGGACACGTGAAGAAGATGTGCAGGTCTGCACCTCCTAGTGACCAGCAGCAGCAGGTTAAGGGGGGAGGGAAGAAAGAAAAGGCCATGAGCAAGAAAGAAAAAAGACAGTACACACATCACGTGGTGGAGTCCTCTGATCCACAATCGAGTGAGGAAGAAGTGTTTACAATGCACAACTTAAAAGATTCAAAAACGACAAAAGTTGACCCCATTACCACCCAGCTAGACATAAATGGACATTGTGTTGAGTTCGAAGTGGATACAGGCTGTAGTGTTACCATCTTGACAAAAACTGAATATGGCAAGTTGTGGACTGCGGGAAATGCACAGGAACTGCAAAACTGCTCATTGACGCTGAAAACGTACACAGGTGAACCAGTCGCCACTCTAGGGACAGCCAACGTCACGGTAACGTACAAAGACAAAGTCACTCACTTACCAGTAGTAGTGGTAGAAGGCAGTGGACCAAATCTGCTAGGCCGCGCATGGCTGAGGGAGTTAAACATGAACTGTGTATATGTCAATAAGCTGGAGCAACCTCATCCCACTTTGCATCAGGTGCTAAAGCAGAACGAAGAGGTATTCAAGGAGGAACTGGGGACCTGGAGAGGGCCACCAGCAAAAATATACATCAAAGAGGAGGTGGCGCCAAAGTTCTACAAGCCCAGGCCAGTGCCCTATGCCATGAGAAAGAAAGTCGAAACGGAGCTGGAGAGGCTCACAAAGCAGGGCATAATTGAGCCAGTAAAGTTTTCAGAGTGGGCTGCACCAATAGTGCCAGTGTTAAAGCCTGACGATTCGGTGCGCGTTTGTGGGGACTACAAGCTCACAGTAAACTTAGTCTCCAAGTTAGAGCAGTATCCAATACCACGATTGGAGGACTTATTTGAGAAGTTGACTGGGGGTGAGAAGTTCACAAAGTTGGACCTCAGTCACGCATATCAACAAGTCACGCTCGATGAGGCCTCAAAGCCATATGTCACAATTAACACGCACAAAGGTCTGTTTCAAGTCAATCGCCTACCATTCGTGGTGTCCTCTAGTCCAGCCATCTTTCAACGGATGATGGAGGGTCTGGTGGCAGGCGTCCCGAACGTGGCTGTATACTTGTATACTTGGATGACATCCTGTTGACAGGGAGAAGTGATCTCGAGCACCTGGAGACCTTGAATGAGGTCTTACGACGGCTACGAGAGGCAGGTCTTCGACTCAAGCGCAATAAGTGTGCCTTCATGGAGCATGAAGCTGAGTTCCTCGGACACACAGTGGACGCCGAGGGGCTCCACCCTCTGCCAAACAAGGTAAAGGCCATACAACAAGCACCCGCACCAACTAATGTCACAGAACTACGTGCATACCTAGGCCTACTCAACTATTACAACAGATTCTTGCCAAATCTGTCCACATTGTTAGCTCCCCTACACCAACTGTTACGTAAAGAAACACAGTGGCAGTGGCAAGAGGAGCAGGAGAGAGCATTTGAGGAGTCAAAAAGGCTCATGCAGTCGTCAGAGGTGTTAGTGCATTATGACAGCCATAAAGACTTGATACTGTCATGTGATGCGTCGCCTTACGGAGTGGGGGCGGTATTGTCACATCGCATGCCAGATGGGCAAGAGAGACCAATTGGCTTCATGTCACGAACACTCACGCCGGCGGAAGCAAACTACTCTCAAGTAGACAAAGAAGGGCTGGCAGTGATGTTTGGCATCCAGCGCTTTCACAAGTACTTATACGGGAGGAAGTTTGTCATATGCACAGATCACAAGCCCTTGCTGTCACTCTTTAGTGAGATGAAAGCAGTGCCTCAAATGGCATCCCCTCGCATTCAACGGTGGGCGGTGACCTTGAGAGCATATGAGTACGAGATCCTCTATAAGCCCGGTAAACAACACAGCAATGCAGATGCCTTAAGCCGACTTCCGCTACCTCAACCACCCACTAAGAGAGAGCACGAGGACCGTGTGCTGATGATGGAGGAGGTGACACTCGTGGTGGCGCAGGAAGTGAGCCAGTGGACACGCAAAGACCCTGTGCTGTCCCGAGTCAGGCAATTCGTCCAACAGGGCTGGCCGTCACAACACTCAGATCCAGTTTTCCAGCCTTATGCGGTGAGAAAAACAGAGTTAAGTGTACAAGACGGGTGTGTGTTGTGGGGGTCATGTGTGGTGGTACCTCCACCAGGGCGTGAAGCATTGCTAGGCCAACTACATCATGGTCACCCAGGCATCACCAGAATGAAAGCATTAGCCCGAAGCTATTTCTGGTGGCCAAAGTTAGATGCTGACATTGAATCGGTAGTAAAAAGGTGTAGCACCTGCCAAGAACATCGCAAGTTACCAGCTTCCGCACCACTTCACCCTTGGGAGTGGCCCAGTAAACCGTGGCAGAGGCTACACATAGATTATGCAGGACCTTTTATGGGTCATATGTTCCTGATCCTGATGGATGCCTATTCCAAATGGATGGAGGCTTACCCCGTAACCTCAGCAACTTCAGCAAGCACGATTGAATGTCTCAGGAAGAGTTTCAGCAATCAAGGATTGCCTGAGATGATTGTGTCAGATAACGGTTCCTGTTTTGTCAGTGCTGAATTTAAAGACTTCATGAGTAAGAACGGTATCGAACACATCACCTCAGCCCCTTACCATCCTTCTTCAAATGGCTGTGCCGAACGGGCAGTCCAGACATTCAAGTCCATGATGAAAAAGGCAGGTGAAGGCAGCATCCAAACAAAAGTGTCAAGAGTGCTGTTCAGTTACCGCATCACCCCTCAGTCCACCACGGGGCTGTCACCTGCTGAAATGTTGCAAGGAAGGAGATTAAGATCAACATTGGACCTAGGACATCCGGATCTCAGAGCCAAAGTGGAACAGAAACAGTGCAGTCAAAAGAAACATCATGACAGGCACAGACCAGAGAGAAGTTTTCAAGTGGGAGATGCAGTGATCACACGTAACTTCAGTCATGGACCAAAATGGATTCCAGCTTTTATTACCAAAATCACAGGACCAGTGTCTTACAAGGTCATGTTAGGAGATGGAACTGTAGTGCGGAGACATGTGGACCAGATCCTGGCAAGGCCTGAAGACAAGGACTTAATGGGACCTAAAATCCCTGAACCACCCATTGTGCTTATGTCATCAGCTGATCCAACTGAGGTGTTCAAGAATCCTGCAGTAGGAGAAAATAACTGTGTTCCAGAGGGAAAGCTGCAGGACACTGCAAACCCACCTGTGTCGTGCATTCCGTCCCCAGATGCAGTGAACGAGACGCTTTCCCAACAAACAGCCGCACCGGCTCGACGGTCCCAACGGACTGTGTTTAAACCTACTTACCTGAAGGACTATGAGTGTTGAGTGAAAGGTTTTTGGAAAGAAAAAAAAAAAAAAAAAATGCATTGATTGGAATTTTGTGTTATTATTATACTGGGGGGGGGGGGGGTGACACTGTTAAACGTGAAGGTGGCTAATTTTGTGAGGCTACAGAGTAATTTAGTTAATTTCTGACTTTTGGTGTTGAAGGGGGAATTAAAAGCTTAAGGGGGGAGGAATGTAGTGTATGACAAATGTCCACAAGGTGGCAATATAGTTTTTTGTTTGAAGTGCCATGCAGTAGAACAGTGTATGTAATAAGCTGCGGTGTGTTCAGTAAAAGAACAAAAGCTACAACCCTGTGTCCGCGAATTCCTTCAACCACAAGGATATCACAGTATTGAATGTATGTTAAAATGTTGATAGCAACGTAATGAGCTTTTAGTAATATGGTGTGTAGTACTTTCCGTTGTTTTGTTCTTTCCAGCTCTGAGGTTAGTTCTTTGACACGGAAGGAAAATATTAAAAGTCATTTAACCATCAGTTCTGACCTTTCTAAGTTCGACTGGAGGCAACAATATGTTTAGCCTCTACATTTATAGTTTAATCTGCTGCATTTCACATGTGACTGTGGACATGAACAGTCAATAAAATACTATTTGAGAAAAAAATAACATTTGAGTTCTGCTCAGCCAACAGAAAAAAGCAGAGGCCAAAAAGACGGGTGGAGGGCCACATACACACATACATACACACATACACACATACATACACACATACACACATACACACATACATACACACATACATACATACATACATACGTACATACATACATACATATGTATGTATGTACTGTATGTAGTTTAGCGCCATACTGCTGGTGGCAGCTTACATCCCTCCCAGCTCCTCCACCAACAACAAGAGCGAGGCTCTTCACGAACTCCACCAGCTCATCAGTGACCAGCAGACAGCCCATCCTGATGCCTTCCTCATTCTGGCCGGGGACTTCAATCATGCAAACCCTAAAAGTGTTTTCCCACAACTCCACGGACACATAAACTTTGCTACAAGAGGAAATAATATTCTGGACAATGTTTTTACTACACAGAAAGGAGCCTACAAAGCCCTTCCCCTCCCCCACCTAGGTGCCTCTGATCACTCCACTGTTATGCTAATGCCAGCATATAGATCACTGGTTAAAGTCATCAAACCAGTTCTTAAGCAGGTACGAGTGTGGCCGGAGGGATCCACAGAGGCACTCCAGGACTGTTTTTCCACCACTGACTGGAGTATATTCAGATACAATAATTCTGTTGACCTTCAGGAATATACAGAGTCAGTCACGTCCTACATGAGGAAGTGCATGGATGATGTCACGGTCACAAGGACTATCACCATCCGAGCAAATCAGAAGCCGTGGCTGACAGGAGAAGTCCACAGGCTCTGGAGGGCTCGGAACGTGGCCTTCAAAGCTGGGGACATGGCCGGCCTGAGGACAGCCAGGGCCAATCTGGCACGTGGTATCAGGGCGGCAAGGAGGCAATACTCCAAGAGAATCGCGGACCGGTTCAGGGACAGCAGGGACACCAGGAACCTGTGGAGAGGAATTCAGTCCATCACGGACTACAGGCCCTCTCCGCAGACCTGCAACAGCTCCACCCCTCTGCTGCTGAACCAGCTCAATGACTTCTTTGCCCGCTTTGAGATAAACAACAGCACCACGGCTCAGAAAACTCCACCCCCTCCCGGCGACCAGACGCTGACACTTTCACACGATAGTGTGAGACGTTCCCTCAAAGGGATAAATGCACGGAAAGCCCCTGGCCCCGACAACATCCCTGGTCGTGTCCTGAGAGACTGTGCTGTGGAGCTCACTGATGTCTTTACTGACATCTTCAACACCTCACTGAGCCAAGCTGTTGTCCCCACGTGCCTCAAGACCACCACCATCATCCCAGTCCCGAAGAAGCCGACTCCCACCTGCCACAATGACTACCGCCCGGTTGCACTCACTCCCATCCTCATGAAGTGCTTCGAGCGGCTCGTCATGCAACACATCAGGTCTTCCCTCCCCCCCACCCTGGATCCCTTCCAGTTTGCATATCGGTCCAATCGCTCTACCGATGATGCCATCTCCATCGCCCTCCACTCAGCCCTCACCCACCTGGAGACCAACAATTCACACGTCAGAATGCTGTTCATCGACTTCAGCTCAGCATTCAACACCATCATCCCCCAGCAGCTCATCCACAAACTGGACCGAATGGCACCTCCCTGTGTAACTGGCTGCTGGACTTCCTGACGGGGAGACCACAGTCAGTTCGGGTAGGAAACAACACATCCAGCACGGTCGTGATGAACACAGGGGCCCCCCAGGGATGTGTGCTGAGCCCCCTCCTCTTCACCCTTCTTACACAGGACTGCATCCCAACATCCAGCTCCAACCTTTTCATTAAGTTTGCGGACGACACAACTGTGCTCGGTCACATCCACAACAACGATGAGACGAGCTACAGGAGTGAAGTAAACAGGCTAGCCACGTGGTGCAAGGACAACATTCTCCACCTGAACATGGAGAAGACGAAGGAGATTGTTGTGGACTTCAGGAGAGCGCACATCCAGCATGCTCCACTCACCATCAACGGTGCTGCAGTGGAGCGAGTGAGCAGCACCAAGTTCCTGGGTGTGCACATCTCTGAGGACCTCTCCTGGAGCAGCAACTCTGCATCACTGGCCAAAAGAGCCCAACAACGCCTTTACTTCCTCCGCAAACTGAAAAGAGCAAGAGCCCCGACCCCCATCCTCCGGACATTCTACAGAGGCACCATTGAGAGCATCTTATCCAGCTGCATCACGGTGTGGTACGGCTCTTGCACCGTGTCCTGCAAAAAGACTGTGCAGCGCATCGTCAGAGCAGCTGAGAGGATCATCGGTGTGCCTCTCCCCCCTCTACAGGACATTTATCACTCCCGCCTCACCCGCAAAGCCATCAGGATTGCAGGTGACCCCACCCACCCATCTCACAGCCCGCTGCCATCAGGGAGGAGACTGCGGAGCCTCCAGGCTAGAACCAGCAGGCTCCGGGACAGTTTCTTCCACCAGGCTGTCAGAGGACTTAAGTCTCTCCCTGCCCTACCCCCACTTTTCCCCTCTGATTTGTTTCTTTTCTCTTCCATATTGTTACATATGCCACATATAACCCACACACTGTGGATTAAACCATGTTTTATTTGAGCCTTTTGTATTGTGTGTGTGAACTGAACTGTTTTTATTGTACTGTAATTATTTGTTTTTACGGTGAGCAGGTTCTCTTCTCCACAAACCTGACTTCTCTAGAAACTTACACTACTGAAGAATCTAATGTCACATGTAAATGGATGGAATAAAAGCTGTAGTCGCATAAAACTTTCAATCTTTTTACTGTAAATGTTGTGTTCTGTTTCATGTTTGATGTAAACATTGCTCCTTATCAAATAACCTAAAAACAAATAAATACTAGTCCAGGCGAGTCACTTCACAGCCATTTTTATTACATATATACATATACATACTGTGCATACATACAGACACTTTCTTTTTCTTTAGAAAAGCCCAACTCACATGCACAGGTACTTTCTGCAGATTTCTCAGCTTTTAACAAGATGCAGACAGATATTTGACTGCAGAGTAGCTTCCATGTTTAATCTACCTGCTCAGCTTTTCCTGCTACTCTTAAACTTCTGAACGAACCGCACACAGAGTCCTGGTGACATGTGCAACCGCATTGTTTCAAACCTTGGTGTCCCTCAGGGTTGTGTGTTGTCTCCGCTGCTCTATATCTTATATATATATATATACAGACAGTTGTAGGTCTGCAAATGAGAGCAGCTACATTATAAAATTCTCAGATGACACTTGCCCTTCTCGCTCTTGTGCAGGAGCAAACGCAGACCACGGCCAAGCTCTACCTGCTCTCACTGGATGGGGTGAAAATAACCATTTAGATTTAACGTGACTAAAACCAAAGAAATTGTTGTGGACTTTGGGAAAAAAGTTCACAGCCCGATAGTTTTATCCGGGGGGAAGCAGTAGAAATGGTGGACTCTTATAAATACTTGGGGACTGTGTTTGATTCCTCCCGACAGTTTGCTAAAAACACTGAGCAAATGTTCAAACGAGGCAGCAGCAGGTTCACTTGATGCAGAAGCTAAATTTTTTTTAAATTAACTCATCATGAGAATCACAAAATGACTTTGAGGCATTAAAATTCAGAGAAAACTCAAGCTTTTCCTGAATGTGCCGTGTTTGGTGTAAGAGAAGAACAGACGAGACACTGAGGAGCACATGAGCTCACAGAGAAGGGCGTCCTGCAGGGGGCGCTAGGACCTCCTCACCTACAACAGAGACACAGAACTGCCCCACCCCCTCAGTCTAAAGCCCAAGAACAGAGGCTCAGTGAAGGAGGCGCTGAAGGTGTGGAGGTGGAACAGACTTTCTCCAGAGACCTGAAAGAAGGACAGAACTCCAGCCTCAGAGTCCAGGAACACACCCACAGTGAAGGAGGAGGAGAGTTTATACCGGCTCTTCTTATCTCTCTTAAGAAGTGACAACACATCAGTCCTTTTTGTCTCATTGTCTTTGTGTAAAAAACAGAATTCTCCATCCTGGATCCTCATGGTCCAGGACTGATCATTGTGTCCAAACTCACACTCCAAACCGTCTCCTCTTCTTCTGATTCCTCTGTAACTCACGGCTACATCAACATTCCCACAGCACTTCACCTCCCAGTAACAGCGCCCCCTGAGGCCGGAGGAGCCCAGGACCTGACGCCTGTCTGTGAATCTGTCCTCATGAGGAGGAGGACGTGACAGAGAGAATCTCACAGTCCGTTTGTCCTCAGACACTCTGAGTTCTCTGTGTGCAGTGTTTGGATCCAGGGTGAGCTCACAATAATCTGAAACAAACACAACAATCAGGACTAAAGTTGTAAAGAGTTTGTCCTGAAAGAGCGACTGAGGTAAACTTCACATTATTCTCATGTTTTCTAATGTTTCTATCAAGAGGAAGAACAGGAAACACTTGAGTGTTTTTATTCTAACTTCCTGATGAGTTGGATCCATTTTCCTGTCATTTGAAATGGCGTCTGTGTAAATAAATGAGAACAGATCATTGGATCATTTCTGTTGTAAGATGCTCGTCTTGGCTCATGTCGGGCTCCAAAATCCTCTTTGTTTAGTTCAGTTCAAACCCTCATCAGTGTTTTCAACGCTTCAAATCCTTTTCAAAAGTTCTCGTGCACTTTGAAAATGTGTGATTTTTGTGGAGCTGCAGCTCGTCTCGTCCCTAAATGTGTTCACAAGTTCTTTGGAATAAATAAATCCAGATCTGCCCAGACACGTGTCAGTCCCACAAGTGAAGCTCGACCCATTCAAATAATACTCACATTTTCTGAGACCTGGAACCATCCAGCGCTTTCCAGAAGGATCCAACCTGGAACACACAAGTCCAGTTTAGACCAGACCAGAGACCAGACCAGAGACCAGAGACCAGACCAGAGACCAGACCAGAGACCAGAGACCAGACACCAGACACCAGACACCAGAGACCAGACCAGAGAACAGACCAGAGACCAGACCAGAGACCAGACCAGAGACCAGAGACCAGAGACCAGACCAGAGACCAGACTAGAGACCAGAGACCAGACCAGAGACCAGACCAGAAACCAGAGACCAGACCAGAGACCTGAAACCAGACCAGAGAACAGACCAGAAACCAGACCAGAGACCAGACCAGAGACTAGACCAGAGACCAGAGCAGAGCAGAGTCTCACCTGACGGTCAGCAGGGGGCGCTGGTCCTGTAGAGCGGTCAGGAGCTCTGCTGAGGCTCCTGGATGGTTGTAGCTCAGGTCGAAGTGTCTCAGGTGGGAGGAGGCGGAGCTCAGAGCTGAGGCCAGAGCAGCTCCGCCCCTTTCTGAGACCAGACACCCAGACAGCCTAAAGACACAGATTACACTCATGTGAACACAAGGGGGCAGCATTACACTCATGTGAACACAAGGGGGCAGCATTACACTCATGTGAACACAAGGGGGCAGCATTACACTCATGTGAACACAAGGGGGCAGCATTACACTCATGTGAACACAAGGGGGCAGCATTACACTCATGTGAACACAAGGGGGCAGCATTACACTCATGTGAACACATGAGGTGTTTATTCATATTTCTTTAAAAACGTCCTAATTTAGAGTTTTAGATCGTTTTTTAAGTATTTATCAAAGAAAACGCTCCTGAGATGAAATGTGCATTTATTTAAGTCTGGAAAACACATTTGAAGCCAAATAAACAGGAGAGTTTGACACTGGTGAGACGTGAGACGAGGCTGATCTGGATCTGCACTCGGACGCAGCGATACAGGTTTCCCTCCATTCGATATGTGTCTCCATACACGGGGCACGATATCGATTCCATTTCTCCTGGATTTTTCTGCTCCTCAGTTTAATATAATCCCACTGTGAAATTGTTAGAATAAAATGCTTATAATGATGAAGTTATTTAAAAATGTACATCAAACAGTCTCATGGTACAAGGCAGGCTCAGAGCCTGTGTTAACGCTATCTCTGCTAAAACCAGATGTGTGACCTCTTATGACCTCTTGCTTCGTACTGAGCTAGGTTCCCAGATCGTAAATTTGTACTTATCTGATCAAATGTAAACCAAAGTCATAATATACTTCACTATGTTATCTGTGATAAGATTAACGAGATTATGTATACTCTGACCATGCTTTGTACTGACATGATGGATTGTTGAAAATTGATAAAAACCGTGCTGGAAGGGGTGAACTTTGGGAGAAAAGCGTGGACGAGCCTAGAGTAAGGCGCGCGCATCTGGCTGAGCTCTCCCCCGTGCAGGGCACGTAAAAGAGAGCTGGCTCA
This sequence comes from Odontamblyopus rebecca, assembly GCA_030686955.1. Taxonomy (NCBI): domain Eukaryota; kingdom Metazoa; phylum Chordata; class Actinopteri; order Gobiiformes; family Gobiidae; genus Odontamblyopus; species Odontamblyopus rebecca. The sequence continues at coordinate 41,298,543 of CM060655.1, forward strand.
GTAGTTTGATTTAATCCCAATTGGTAGGAGACTGGAGTTTAAATGTCACAAATACATTCACTGGTTTGTGATTGTATAAAAATTATGACAGAGATTAAGAATCAGGATCATTACACACGACGCCTGACAGTAGAACTGCTGTAAAGTTGAGTTTATATGTGACGTGTTTTAGTTCAGTTCAGATTTACAGCTCAGAGTTTGGATTCAGTGGAAATAAGAACAGAACTTTCTCAGCCTATTGTATATTTTAGAATATCCCAGTCGACTCTGAACACAGACTGCAGTGGAGCTGCACTATCGCACTTTTCCTGCACACGTTTTCTGAGTGAAAGAGTGTGAGACTGTGTATCTGGAGGCGTCGCGTGTGCCTGTACGAGCGCCTTTGATTAAAGCCCCTGTGAAGCCAAAAGTGATTCTAGAGGATTTAAAGTTCATATCTTTGTCTTTTCTGGGTCTGTCGGCGTAAAATAAAAGTGTGTGAAAGATCAAACCCTCCTCTGTCAGGATATTTCAGCTCGAAGCCTCTTTGGAGCTGTTTTCTTGCTGCATCTGAGGAGGACGCCGCCTGAACTATTTCCCTTTCCCACCAAAATAAATGACACCGCGCACATGGAGGGACACGTGCGTATCGAGCCAACACGTGTATCCAATCCTGACAGTATCGAAGGATTCGATATCATATGGGAAATCGTTTTGTCCCTAATCTGCACGCCTTGAACACACAGCACACGTCTCAGTGAGACCTGCCATGAAAACAAGGGCTTAAGTGTGTGGTGTTGGCGTTGGCGGCAGTGGCTCTGCTCTCACGGGAAACGGCCTCATTCCTTTGAGTCACTGCTGAAGGTTTGGACCTTATGCTGAGAGAAGGAGCCATTTAAAGACTCTGGTGTTAAAGGGAAGATTCAGGGCACTTTAGATTTGATTTGAACACGGTCCAAATATTTACACAGGACAAATGCTGAAACAGCCCAGAAGGTGGTGCTGTAACAGTGCTAAGAGTGGCGTCTGCCATTAAACTGAAGCAGAAGTGTGAGCGAGTGAAGTGCGTCTGAAAGCAGAGCGGGGATGAAGGGACCTGCAAAGGGGACCTCACAGTGATGCAGTGTGAGGGCCGAGGGGCAGAGTGCATCATGGGAGCGTCTGACCTGAGCGTCTCCAGTCTGCAGGGGGCGCTCTTCAGTCCAGCACACAGCAGCTCCACTCCTGAGTCCTGGAGGTCGTTGTGACTGAGATCCAAGTGTGTGAGACTGGAGGAGCTGAGGACTGAGGCCAGAGGAGCACAGCTGAGCTCCGTCAGGTTACAGCAGGACAGACTGAGGACAGAGAGGGACATTAGAGCACAGAGCAGAGGGCGGCTCAGACAAACACCAAAACTCTGGGCCATCTCCACCATAAGACCAGTGCATTTTATGGACAATGGGGAAACCTGTGAGGAGCAGTGGACCATCTCCAGACCTGGAGCTCGTCTTACTCTCCACTTCACTCCACACTACATGTTTCATGTTTTTATGTGTCATGTGTGAAAGTGTGAAAGTGAAGCCAGACACGTGACTTCACTGTAAAGTCATTTCCCCACGAGGACAAATAGTTTTCATCTGCCTGTTCTTAAGTCTGAGCCTCTGCAGAGCCTCTACACTCAGTGTCGCTGTCGGCTTTGGCCGTAGCATTAGCCACGATCTGTCAGACTCCCCTCACAACTCAGAGGAAAATCAGCTGCAGTTAGATCACCATTTTACACATTTCACACCATCCCCAAAGAAATCCCCAAATCCATCTGGACTCATCAGGAGTGATATGATAAGGCCCTGTCCTAACAGCCTTCTCGCTGTGAGCTGAGTGCAGCCACCATGAGTCTGGACTCACATGGCTTTGGTGGAGGCCTTGACGACCAGCAGCAGATTCAGCAGAGCCTTGTCTGAACGACTGTATTTCCTCAGGTCAAACTCCTCCAGGTGTGAGTCTGAGGACAGTAAGAGGAAGGACAGAGCCGACCACTGAGCAGGAGACAGTTTCTCTGCCTCCAGACGTCCTTCTCTCATGTTCTTCTGTATCTCCTGCACCAGACTGTGGTCGTTCAGCTCGTTCAGACAGTGGAACAGGTTCAGACTTCTCTCTGCAGACACACCCTCTTCATTCAGCTTCTGTTTGATGTACTTTACTGTCTCCTGATTGGTCCGTTCACTTCCTGTGTGAGCCAGCAGACCCTGCAGCAGCCTCTGATTGGTCGGCAGAGACAGCCCCAGGAGGAAACGCAAGAACAGGTCCAGGTGTCCGTTTGGACTCTGTAAGGCCTGGTCCACAGCAGAGCGGTAGAAGGACTCAGGGTTAGCACTTGTTTGTCTTGTTTGACAAAGTTTCAAAAGTTTAAATCGGGATGATAATGTCCGTGTCTGTACTGATTCTGGACTCTCAGAGGAGTGTGGTGTCTTCAGCAGCTTCTCTCCAGAGCTGAAGAAGGTCTGATGGACGTGAAGAGCAGCCAGAAACTCCTGCACACTCAGATGGATGAAGCAGTAGACCTTGTCCTGGTACAGGCCTGGCTCCTCTCTAAAGACCTGTGTGAACACTCCGGAGTAAACTGAGGCCGCTGCAGCGTCCAGCCCACACTCGCTCAGGTCACTCTCGTAGAAGATCAGGTTTCCTTTCTGCAGCTGCTCAAAGGCCAGTTTTCCCAGAGACTTCACCATCTCCCTGGTCTCTGGAGTCCAGTGAAGGTCCTCCCCCGATCCCTGGTGATACTTGATGTTCTTGACTTTGGCCTGCACCACCAGGAAGTGGACATACATCTGTGTGAGAGTCTGGGGCAGCTCTGGTTCCTCTGTTTGTTCCAGAAGCTTCTGTAGAACTGTGGAGAGGATCCAGCAGAAGATCGGGATGCTGCACATGATGTGGAGGCTGCGGATGCTCCTGATGTGGGAGATGACGGCTTTGGCCTGGTTTCTGAACCTCTTCCTGAAGTACTGCTCCATCTGCGGGTCGGCGAACCCTCGCACCTCTGTCACCATGGAGACACACTCAGCAGGGATCTGATTGGCCGCGGCGGGTCGTGTGGTTATCCAGAGGCGAGCGGAGGGAAGCAGCCTCCCCCTGATGAGGTTCACCAGCAGCACGTGCACTGAGGCCGACTCTGTGGGGTCACTCAGGACCCGGGTTCGGCTGAAGTCCAGAGGAAGTCTGCACTCGTCCAGACCGTCAAAGATGAAGAGCACCTGGAGCTGTTGGAGGCTGCACAGACCTTTGGATGGACTGAAGAAGTGGTGCAGCAGCTGCACCAGGCTGAACCGTGAGTCTCTGAGCACATTGAGCTCTCTGAAAGTGAACGGGAACAGCAGCTGGAGCTCCTGGTGGGCCCGGCCTTCAGCCCAGTCCAGACTGACCTTCTGAGTCAGCACTGTTTTCCCCACGCCGGCCACGCCCTTCGTCAGCACCGTTCTGATTGGTGGCTGTGTCTCTGTGGTCATTGGCTCCTGTGTGGTCAGCTCTCCTCTGATTGGTCTGTGTGTGGGGACTTTAAACAGCTCTTCACACTTGATGGTCTCTGCAGTGGCTGCTTTTGTGGCTGTGGTCTCGATGTGTGTGGCCTCATGTTGCTCTGTGGACTCTCCCTCTGTGATGTACAGCTCTGTGTAGATCTGCTTCAGTTCACATGAGTTTCCTTCTTTGGCGATGCCCTCACACACACGGCTGAACTTCTGGACCAGGCCTCTCTTCACTTCTCTCTGAACCTTCGAATAGTGACCTGGAAAAAGAGAAATCTGCATAAGAAGTGTAACTCGGACACTCTGGGTTTAGTTTCTGTTAAGTCGGGATAAGTTAAACCCAAACACTTTGCAAATCCTCATCAGCCAATCACAAAGCATTTCTTTACTGCAGCCGTGCACGTCTCACTGACTTCATAAATATGTTTCCAACAGGAGCTTTGTGCTTCAGCTGAGCATCCTCTTCATTACAACAGAAGAAGGCTGCACAGCTGCAGTTGTGGCTCCAGGGGGCGCTCAGCCCCTCTCTTCCCCTGACTGTCACACACAGGTACAGAGTCCTGCTGCCTCTTGTCCACTGTCGGCTGCTGCGCCGTGACTAAACCTGATCTCTAAAGGGATCACCGCTGGGTGTCTGGCCACACGCTGCTTTCAGGACAGAACTTCACGCTCTGAGGGACGATGGACACAAACACGACACAAATGTTTGACTGAGGTGAGCTCCACTTTAAAGCAGCTCCAGTGTGAGGAGCTGCCACACACCGACCCTCAGAGCTCTGGACCCTCACACCATCTCACACTTCTTACTGGGCTGCAGACGCTGGGCCAGATGCTCCTGGTCCATCCTCTTCCAGGAAGTCCAGGGCGATGTTCAGGACCGCCTCTCTGCTCGGCTCCTCCCCTCACTCTCAGAGCATTCTGGGTAATCTGAGGCCAGGAGCCTGTGGAGCCTCTGCAGCTCCTGCTGGACAAAAGCCACGACCTGCTCCTCCAGACACTGAAACACACATGTGGAGTTTACAGGCTTCATGGAGACATGAACTTCCACACAAACACAAACACCTCTGTGAGCTCCGTCTGTGGGGACGTTCTGGTACAGACCTGGAAAACAGAGTCCAGCTCACAGTCTCCTCTGGGGCCCTCTGCGCTCTCCTCTCTGTGGGACAAACAGAACAATGACCCCTGAACTCACACACTGTACAAAGAAGTGGACTGAGGGAGTGTGACGTCCCCACACTGTTTGGCTCCAAATGAAGCTCACTGAGGCTAGCAGTTCTATCAGCTAATCTGGAACCAGGGACCATATGTGGAAATCTGAGCCCGAGTATCATAGCAACCAAAGAGCCAATCAGGAGCAGCGGTATTAAAGGTCCAAACCCGAGGATCATGTCGACGGGTTCAGACCAACATCCTCAGGTCAGAGTGAGGAGCCCGACAGCAGCAGGTGCAGAGGAGCCACGACTCTTAGGTTCTTTAGGTTCTTACTCTGACTCTGGGCCTGGTTCATTAAACTCTGGAGGTGGAGTCATGGACCAGTCGCTCTTTAAGGCCAGGTGGTGGCGCCGTCTGTAAAACATGAGCACAGTTAGACTTTCTGACAGGCAGAGGGGAGTCCTGTTACACTGCAGGACAAACAGAATGTGGAGTGGACTAATATGTCCTTAAATGAGTCCAACATGAGACTATAACATGTCGTAGTGAGTCTGTCACAGTCCAGAGGCCTGAGCTCTCAAACTGATCCTGGATACGTTTGTTTCTCTCGGGAGAGGAAAGAACTTCTGTGGCTGATTATTGCTTCATTCTGATGTTGGAGCTCAGGGTTTTAATGATGCACTTTATTTCAAACAGGTTTATCTCAGTATTTCTCAGGAGGAAAATCTGGAGCTGTGAAATGTGTGACAGGCCGACCCCGACTGTGAGAGGGACTGAAGCTCTGAGCTCTGAGGAGAAGGTGTCGTGGTCTTACTCAGTCTCTGCTCCTGGTTCTTTAAACATTAGAGGAAGTTTCATGGAGCGGTCACTCTTTAAGGACAGAACTTCAGGTCTGTTCCTGAAAAACAGGAGTCACAGCGGCTCTTAAGCTGCTGCTGCTTCACTGATCATGAAAGGTTCATTTGAACAGTGCACTCACCCTGGATCAGTGCTGCCCCCTGGAGGCTCCTTCACAGAGTCACTCATCATGGACCTGAGGAAGAGCACAGAAAACAGTGGACAGTGAGTGAGCACGTTTCCCCACACAAAGCTCCAACAGCAGCTGAAATATGAACCAGCGGCTCACATCAGGTCTATAAACACCACCGAACTCGTCTGAACAGGGACTAAACTCCAGACTCGGGCCGTCACGGACTAAAGCACCACCAAAACTAGGAAACATTTGCGCCGGGAGCCTGCAGACCTCCACCCAGAGGACCTCACCTGGGGCTGTGCCAAAAATGGAAAGATCGATAGTTCGCCTCATCTACTTTGGTCAGTGTGGATAAGGCGAGTGCATTTTCATCGACTCGTCCACAGCCAAACATGTGACAGTGAGCGGGCAGTGCTGACCAGGATTTACGCTCTTGTTTAGGAAAAAGTCCCAGTGCGTCTCTTTACGTTTCCTCATGTGAGCACAGGTTTTGACTGAAATCTGCAGTTTGACTAAAAGTCCAGGGTCTGTCCCTCTGTCCCTGCGCATGGACGTCACTCGTGTTTCTGCCGCCAAGGGAACGCACCAATGCTTCGGGTTTAATATATTCTACAGACTCACCACAACTTTTAAGTGTGAGTTTGTTCGAGATCATTGGTCCTGTCATCATGAAGTAAAGACTGAAGTGATCCTGACACTGCTCTTCATGCCTCAAGTCCACATGTCTCTGGTTTTAACAAGACGGAAGAAGATCCAATCGAAAGTCCAGATGGATCAATATGAGGGAAAAATGGTGATTCTTTTTTCGATATCGCCCAGTCTCACCCTCACGTGACCTCCAGCCCCAAAATAATAATATATAAGAGGAGACAAACAGCGGCCGAGCCAAAGTTTCCTGCTGCTGTTTTACACTAAAGACCCAAAGCCTTTTCCAAACCTGAACCATTCCAGACTTGAGCCGGACCTTAACCAGACACAGAGCCTACGGCAACACTCAGGGACAAACTCCATCTAACGCCTTTGCTCCAGCCCCATGTGCACGTGCGCCTCTGTGGACGGGGAAATATCTGTGTCCTGTTTGTGGAAACATGTTTGAACCTTTAACCTCCACAAGCAGAGACACGAAGTTCATTTCCAAGGAGAAAATGTGTTAATGATTAAATGTTTCTGAAGTGCTTTACGATCTGAGTTAATGATTAAATGTTTCTGAAGTGCTTTACGATCTGAGTTAATGATTAAATGTTTCTGAAGTGCTCAGCTTTATGGCCTTTAAGAGACAATGGACGATGGCCGCAGCTGATAAAAAGTGTGGGACTTGTGGGTGGAGGTGCATCCTGGGGGCCTCTGGGGGCCTCTGGGGGCCTCTGGGTGCAGGTCTGCAGACAGACTCTGTTTGGAGGAGGCTCAAAAACAGAATAAAAACAACTTTATCTAAAACTGAAGGGAACAAAGGTGAAGTCGTGTCTTTTATGAGTCAAATAAAACCATATGTGAGACGAGTTATATTACCTCTGAAACTAGGACTAAACCAGGACTAAACCAGGACTAAACTCGGACTAAACCAGGACTAAACAAGGACTAAACCAGTACTAAACCAGGTCTAAACTAGGACTAAACCAGGACTAAACCAGGACTAAACCAAGACTAAACCAGGACTAAACCAGGACTAAACCAGGTCTAAACCAGGTCTAAACCAGGACTAAACCAGGTCTAAACTAGGACTAAACCAGGACTAAACCAGGTCTAAACCAGGTCTAAACCAGGACTAAACCAGGACTAAACCAGGACTAAACCAGGTCTAAACCAGGACTAAACCAGGTCTAAACCAGGTCTAAACCAGGTCTAAACCAGGACTAAACCAGGACTAAACCAGGACTAAACCAGGTCTAAACCAGGTCTAAACCAGGACTAAACCAGAGGTCTAAACCAGGTCTAAACCAGGACTAAACCAGGACTGGTGGTGAGGGGAATTATGATCACAGTTTTACAAGTGTTCAGTTTGTAAAAAATAAACTAAAGAAAAATAAATACGGCGGTTTAACTGCAGGAACCGACTTCCACAGGAAAATAAGCAGAATTCTTACTGTCATCTCAATAAAATGTTTTTTCTTTCTTTTCTTTTTTTGAATGAAACAAGCAGTTGCCTCACAGGAGAAAAAGTGCTGTGGACGATACTCACACGAGTGGAGATCTTCCTGCTGTGAGCGCTCAGTCCGGGGCCGTTTCTCTGCTCTTTAAAACCGGATCAGGTGGAATCAGAGCGGAGCAGCAGCAGCACAAACTGTGACAGGACCGACTCACTCCAGGCTCCAGCCGCAGAGCGAAGAGCGGCTCAGCGTGGGCGGAGCTCAGCTTGGACCCGCCCACTTTACCTCCTCCTCCTGCTCCTGCTGCTGCTGCTGCTGCTGCTGCTGCTGCTGCTCCTGCTGCTGCTGCTGCTTCGTCTGTGAGTGACTTGACACCAAAACTCCTGCGTGAAGTCAACCTCAAACCTGCACAAAAACTATGCCCATCGTTTGTGCTTCGTTTGTGCTGCAAAAAGTTTTGTTTGTGCTTCTTTAGTTTTGGAGAAGTTAACGATTCTTTTACAGGTCAAACTGGGGTCAGATAAGATAAAGATCTGAGGCTGTGGAAAAGTCTGTGTTATTCTATAAAATATGAATCAAAAGCAAATGACTAAAGACTGAAACAGACTTTTCCACAGCCTCAGGTCGTTTCTCTTCACTCGTTTTGTGGAGAATAAACCAGGTCTAAACCAGAACTAAACCAGGACTAAACCAGAACTAAACCAGGACTCAACCAGGACTAAACCAGGACTAAACCAGGTCTAAACCAGGACGAAACCAGGTCTAAACCAGGACTAAACCAGAACTAAACCAGGACTAAACCAGGACTAAAGCAGGACTAAACCAGGTCTAAACCAGGACTAAACCAGGACTAAACCAAGTCTAAACCAGGACTAAACCAGGACTAAACCAGGTCTAAACCAGGTCTAAACCTAAACTGAACCTAAAATAAAGATTAAAAAAGGAATAAAACACCAAATTACAGTAGTAATACAATCAGCCCCACATAAAGGTTTTTGTGGTTTGGACCTATAATGCAGCAGTTTAACCGTCACTTGCGACGCTCTTCTGATAAAAAACTGTCCAAAAATCACTGAACTAATTAATGACTTAATCTAAAGTCTCTGCAAACTTGAGCATCGTCTGTTTCTGCGCCTCCTGTTTTTAGCCCAACGCATCGGGATGCAGTCGGGTTTAGTCCTGGTTTAGTCCTGCTTTAGTCCTGGTTTAGCCCTGGTTTAGTCCTGGTTTAGTCCTGGTTTAGTCCTGGTTCAGTCCTGGTTTAGTCCTGGTTTAGACCTGGTTTAGTCCTGGTTTAGTCCTGGTTGAGTCCTGGTTTAGTCCTGCTTTAGCCCTGGTTGAGTCCTGGTTTAGTCCTGGTTTAGTCCTGGTTTAGCCCTGGTTTAGTCCTGGTTTAGTCCTGGTTTAGTCCTGGTTCAGTCCTGGTTCAGTCCTGGTTTAGACCTGGTTTAGTCCTGATTTAGACCTGGTTTAGCCCTGGTTGAGTCCTGGTTTAGTCCTGATTTAGACCTGGTTTAGCCCTGGTTGAGTCCTGGTTTAGTCCTGGTTTAGCCCTGGTTTAGTCCTGGTTTAGCCCTGGTTTAGTCCTGGTTTAGTTCTGGTTTAGCCCTGGTTGAGTCCTGGTTTAGCCCTGGTTTAGCCCTGCTTTAGTCCTGGTTTAGCCCTGGTTGAGTCCTGGTTTAGCCCTGGTTTAGTCCTGGTTGAGTCCTGGTTTAGTCCTGGTTTATCCCTGGTTGAGTCCTGGTTTAGCCCTGGTTTAGTCCTGGTTTAGTCCTGGTTTAGCCCTGGTTTAGTCCTGATTTAGTCCTGGTTTAGTCCTGGTTTAGCCCTGGTTTAGTCCTGGTTTAGTCCTGGTTGAGTCCTGGTTTAATCTTGGTTTAGTCCTTGTTTAGTCCTGGTTTCTCCCTAGTTGAGTCCTGGTTTAGCCCTAATTTAGTCCTGGTTTAGTCCTGGTTTAGCCCTGGTTTTGGCCTGGTTTAGTCCTGGTTTAGTCCTGGTTCAGTCCTGGTTTAGTCCTGGTTTAGTCCTGGTTTAGACCTGGTTTAGCCCTGGTTGAGTCCTGGTTTAGCCCTGGTTTAGTCCTGGTTTAGCCCTGGTTTTGGCCTGGTTTAGTCCTGGTTTATCCCTGGTTTAGTCCTGGTTTATCCCTGGTTGAGTCCTGGTTTAGCCCTGGTTTAGTCCTGGTTTAGCCCTGGTTTTGGCCTGGTTTAGTCCTGGTTTAGGCCTGATTTAGTCCTGGTTTAGCCCTGGTTTAGTCCTGGTTGAGTCCTGGTTTAGTCCTGCTTTAGTCCTGGTTTCTCCCTGGTTGAGTCCTGGTTTAGCCCTAATTTAGTCCTGGTTTAGTCCTGGTTTAGCCCTGGTTTTGGCCTGGTTTAGTCCTGGTTCAGTCCTGGTTCAGTCCTGGTTTAGACCTGGTTTAGCCCTGGTTGAGTCCTGGTTGAGTCCTGGTTTAGCCCTGGTTTAGTCCTGGTTTAGCCCTGGTTTTGGCCTGGTTTAGCCCTGGTTTAGTCCTGGTTTAGTCCTGGTTGAGTCTTGGTTTAGTCCTGGTTTAGTCCTGGTTTTGGCCTGGTTTAGTCCTGGTTTATTCCTCGTTTTGGCCTGGTTTAGTTCTGGTTTAGTCCTGGTTTAGTCCTGGTTTAGTCCTGGTTTAGTCCTGGTTCAGTCCTGGTTTAGTCCTGGTTTAGTCCTTTCATCGTGTTTCTTTCTTTCTCCTCGAGGTCGTTCTTTCTCTTTTCTCTCAGACCTGCTGCCGATGCTCACGGCCCACTCACCTCCACACCTCCATCCCTCCATCCTCCATCCCTCCATCCTCTATCTATCATCTATCCTTCTCTCTTTTTCTGCCTCTCCTTCTCTCTCCCTCTCTCTTCCTCCTTTCTTTTCTCTCCTCCCTCCTCCTCTCTCTTCCCCTCTCTAATTCGTTCTCCTTCCTCAGTTTTTCACCTCCATCCTTCCCACTCCCCTCCTCTCTCTCTTCCCTCTCTACTTTTCTCTCCTCCCTCTTTCTCTCTCTCTCCTCCCTCTTTCTCTCACCCTCTCTCTCTCCTCGTCTTAAACGTCTAAAATCACTATTGACATTTTAATTGGACGAGCAGAGTATTTCTCCTCCTCTCTTCCCTCTCTCCTCCTCTCTTCGCATCCCCTCGTCTCTCTCTCCTTCTCTCTCCTCCTTCCCTTCCCTGCTCCCTCATCGTCTCCTCCTCCTTTCTTTTTCTCTCCTCCTCCTCATCCCTCTGTCCTAAAGACTATTGACATTTGAATAGCCTCTAATGCATCTCTCCTCCTTCTCCTCTTCTTTTCTCCCTCCCTCTCTCTCCCTCCTCCTCATCCCTCTCTCCCTCTTCTCTCTTTCTCTCCTCCTCCCCTGCCTCATCCGTCTCTCTTAAAATGAATGAATTACTGACAGCAGAATAGTGAACAGCGCTTCCTTCTCCCCTTCCTCCCTCCTTCACTCCTCTTTCCTCTCCTCCTCTCCTCCTTGATCCTCTTTTCTATTTTCTCTCCCTTCTCTCCTTTCACCTCTCCTCCTCTCCTCTTTTCCTCTCTCCTCCTCGCTCTGCTCTCTCCTTCTCCTCTCTTTCCCCTCCTCTCCTCCTCCCTCTCTCCTCTTTCCTCTCCTCCTCCTTCTCTCCCCTGCTTCTCTCCTCTCCTCCTCCTTCTCTCCTCTTTCCTCTCCTCCTCTCCTCCTCCCTCTCCTCTTTCCTCTCCTCCTCTCTCCTCCTTCTCTCCTCCTCTCCTCTTTCCCCTCCTCTCCTCCTCCCTCTCTCCTCTTTCCTCTCCTCCTCTCCTCTTTCCCCTCCTCTCCTCCTCCATCTCTCCTCTTTCCTCTCCTCCTCTCTCCTCCTTCTCTTGTCCTCTCCTCTTTTCCTCTCTCCTCCTCTCTCCTCCTCTCCTCTCTCTCCTCCTTCTCTCCTCTCCTCCTTCTCTCCTCCTTCTCTCCTCTCTTTCCTTCTCTCCATCTGTGTCTTTACTCCGCTCATTCTCTTCAGTTTTACATTTAAAGAAAAAAACAAGAAATTACAACAACTGTTTATTTATATTTGACACATGATCATTTCTGTGACATTGGAGGAGCGAGATTTCAAAATCATAATTTCAAATTCATGATTTCAAATTCCATCCATCCATCTTCTCCCGCTTAATCCAGCTGGGTCGCGGGGGCAGTTTGCTGCCCAATACTCATAGCACCTGACCCCCCCTATGAACCCCTCTGCAGGTGGTGAACCCACAGGAGGGTGGACAACATGGTCCTTGATGTTAGTTCATAGGAGAGCTGCATGTTTTGGGTTGATGGGGGAAACCGGAGCACCCGGAGGAAACCCATCCAGACACGGGGAGAACATGCAAACTCCACACAGAAAGGCCCGGGCGACCCGGGGATCGAACCCGCAACCTTCTTGCTGTGAGGCCTGAGTGTTGCCACTCAGCCACCGTGCCGCCGATTTCAAATTCATGATTTCAAAATCATGATTTCAAATTCATGACTTCAAAATCATGATTTCAAATTCATGATTTCAAATCCATTAATCAAACCTCGACACAGTCCTTTTTATTGCAGGTGGAAAAGAGTCTGTGGCGCATGAACCGTAACACGTAACATCGCCGCGTTTCGTTTGATCGTTTCGGACGAACTTGTTGATGAGGTTTTTTCGCTCTTCGCTCTCGGCGCTGAGTCACTGCCCCTTCAGAGCGCAAACACCAAACTCCTGCAGCGCATCGGGTGTGTGCACAGTTTGGTGTCATGTTTTTGTGCATTTGTGGAGAACTGTCGTGTGGGCGGAGCCTCGTACACGCTCGCACTTCTAACCGTACAAGGCGTTTGAATGGCATCAAGGAGAGATCTCTAGATGACTCAAACATGCCTGGATGACTCTAAAACCTGTTCAGACACGTTTGCGATGAGGAAACTCCAGAAAGTCCCTGTTATAACGTGTGTGATCCGTCCTCCTTCACATCCAGATCAGCCTGGAGTGAAATGAACAGAAAAAGGTGAAGTCGTGTGCAGAAGCCCTCGGGCAGAATCCCCGAACTGAAGAAGCCGCTTGGACGAGCCGCGAATTCAACCACGTGAACGATTGTTCAGTCGACAAAATTCACTTCTCCTTAAGCCTTTGCCATAAAAAGGTTCAATTATGGGCAGGATTTTCAGTGCATTTGTACAAAACTCGACGATCACAGGTGTCACCCTCTTCCTTCTCCTCTTTCCTCCTCTCCTCTCCTCTCTGGCTCCTCCCCTCCTCAGGTGTGACCCTCAGGTGTGACCCTCAGGTGTGATCCTCAGGTGTGATCCTCAGGTGTGATCTGTTTAACATGAGCCGTGAATCAGTCTGCACATGTCGCACTCCGAGGGGCCGCTAACGCCTACGCTAATGCTGCTAACACGTGCTAACACGTGCTAATGTGGCTAACACAGAGCCACAGTGTGACACCTCAGAGTCTCTGAATCAGAATCACAAAGGTTTTATTGCCACATGAGTGAACAGGGTCACAACATGAGGAAATTGCAGCGGTGCTTGGAACGAAACTAAACATGCAACAAATAACTGTGAGGTCCCGGTGAGAAAAACTAGTTTTGGTCCAAATGTTTTGTCTTCCAAAGGTCGTAACAGTGGAACAATCTGCCCACTTTTGTGAGGGAGGCACCTTCACTATATTCAGAAGTTATTTAAAGGAGCGGCTCAGATCAACACAAACTTGTGAACACAATTCAGAAGAACGACATGTGCAATATCTACACTGCACTTTAGGGGTGCTGTGCAATACATGTACTTTTCGGGTTATGTGCAATACATGTAGCACAAAACGGGTTCATGTGCAGTATTTTAGGGTATGTGCAATACATATAGCACTTAATGATAGATTAGGGTATGTGCAGTATTTTCTCTGTAGCCCCTTATATTAACTGCTGTGGCACTTTATTCATTCTTTAAAAACAGTTGAACTAATGAAATATGAAGTGTAATCTTCAGTGTTTATGATCATGAGTCGCTCCTGTCCTGGTTTTACTTTGTTCTTCATGTATTTTGTCCGTATTGTCTTGTGGTCTATGTTTTTTGTTTTTAATGACACCATCAACCTGTCGAGGGACGACAGATGGAAATGAGCCTGTGGCCAAAATCCGGCATATTTACATATGTTACATATGTTCATTAATATGCACTGTCCCCTTTAAATAAATAAATAAATAAATAAATAAATAAATAAATAAATAAATAAATAAATAAAATAGAATAAAATAAACTATAATATAACAGAAGGGTGGGCAAACTACAGCCCAGGGGTCACATGTTAAACCTGTTAAACTTTTTTATTTTCCCTGCAATTCCAGCGTTTCGCCAACGTTGCTTTTATTTTACGTTTTTTGTTACGTTTTTTTCTGTGACTCGGTTCCAGAACGTTCTCGAATCAAACAGAACGCAGAGTCGGGCTGGTTTTCATTCACATGTCTTTTCTGGTGGAGGCTTTTTCTCCATTGTTGGCGTCATTCCTTTGTCTGGAATGTTCCGCAGTTCGGCATTAAACATTTCCATCTTCACGGAGCCCAAACCGGACAGAGTCACAGCTCAGATCTGCGGAGAGGCGACGCCGCTCACAGTCAGAACGGCTGTTTTTCACTGCATTCCTGAGCTCTAAAACCACCTGTGACTGAATAAATGCAAAGTAGTGTAAACTGTTTAATGCCACACTGCGGAACATTCCAGGCAAAGAAATTAAATCTCCATGGAGACAAGCAAGTAGGGGACACTCCACCAGAAAAGTTACACAGAGCACCTTTAAATAAGAGTGAGAAGTGAGTGAGGATCTGTTTTTTTTATTTTTTTTGGTATTTATCTGTGAAAAGATGAGATTAAACTTTTCTTTTATAAATATAATAATGTCTAAACCTTTCTGTCTCCATGGAGACCAAACCAGACCGAGTTCCAGGTCAGATCTGCGGAGAGGCGACGCCGCTCACAGTCAGAACGCCTGTTTTTCACGGCATTTTTGAGCCATAAAACCACCTGTGACTGAATAAATGCAAAGCAGAGCCGTTTAATGTCACACTGCGGAACATTCCAGGCACCAGAGCGATGACGTATCCATAGAAACGATGTGAAAAGTTACACAGCGCAGCTTTGAATCCACCTGAATAGAGATGGGGGGAAAAAAAGGTTAATTACAGTGAAATGGAATCAAACAGAAGCAGTGTTTTCAGTAAAAATCTTGCAGTTTATTTGCATATAAAGGCTAATCATAATAATAATAATATAATAATAATATAATAATAATAATATCACAATGAACAGAAAGAGCTACAATCAGAGAAAAACACTACGCCACAGACATCGGCAACAGCTTTTTTTGTGCTCGCAAGATTGCATGGACACAGTGCAAATGAGAGGATTTAAAAAAGAACAAAAAACAAACGACGGAGGCTGAAGAGAGCGAGTTTAACAAAGCCCAGCTCACTGGAAAGGCCTAAAGCTGCAGTACGGAACATTTCCCAGAGGAGCTTCCGGGTCTGTGGAATAATCCCGGGAGAACGGGTCGGATCTAAAGCCGTTTCCTCGTCGCAAAACGTGGAGACGTGGAGTTTGCGTTTCGTTTCGTTTCGCGCACGTTTAACGCACAGACCCGGCGCGTTCAGGCCGGGTTCCACCTCGTGATGTCATCAAGAAGTGCTCCGCTGTGTTTTTAAACCGCACGCGCCTTCACGGGAATCATTTGGACGATTTAAGCCCCGGAGTCGCCGACCTCGACTGAGCGAAAGGTGAAAGGAGCTGCTCACTGCACAAAATGTACGATCTGAACACTTAAATCTGTCAGGAAATGATTTAAAAACAGTGAAATGATCTGTTCCTGCAGCGACATCGTTTTACTCCACGAGTTCTGTTCAAATAAACGACGTCTAGACGAGAATGAAGCGTCTCTGTGAGTGTTTATGAGGTGGAAATAAGTTCCTGGACGCTAAATTTGAGGTGAACAGACTCGAGTTTCAGGCAAATCTGTATCACTGAGACCTTGTCCACACGTATCCGGGTATCTGATAAACCGAAGATGTTTTGCTGCGTTTTGACCTGTCGTCCACACGAACACGCATCAGAAACGAGTATTCAGGGAAAACTCCGGCCAAAGTGAAGATTTTTGAAAACTCCGTTTATGCCTGTTTGTGTGGACAGAGATAACTGGGGTTTTACGTCACTGTCTGCGCCAAAAAATATGAATCTGCCCTGACGTCAAACATGCGACATTTGTTTAGGCGACTGCAAAAGCCAAAGCCAAAGACTATGGACCGGAGTCGTGTATTAAGAGCTGGGTGTGTGTTGAGAGCAGAATTGCTCCTAAACTGTGTTTAGGAGCAATTCTGACTCCGAGTCTGTCCAGACAGAGGAGCTCGGCGCCATGTTTTCTGTTGTTTAAGTTTAGGTGGAAGTGACGGTGAAGTGATGGAAATAACGCCATCTACAGGTCTGGAATGTGTATGAATGTGGTTGAAAACGCAGATGTTCGGTGATGTGTGGAAGGTATTTTTTTCGCAGACGAGGTGGTGTGGATAAAACTATTTTTATAAACGGAGGGGGGGAAATGTTCGGTTTTAAAAATACCCGGCTACGTGTGGACATGGCCTGAATCTAAAAACAAGTGCAGTGTTGCAGGAGAAGTCATTTCTTCATCATTTATTGCCTAAATTTAAGATGAGTTGAGTCATGGAAGAAGAAATGTACAGCACTGGAAAAAAAAGAAGAAACTGTAAAATGATCAGTTTTCTCCGATTTTCCTCCTTACAGGTTTGTGTTGGAGTAAAATGAACTTTTTTGTTTCATTTTGTAAACGACTGACAACATTTCTCCCACATTCCAAATAAACATCTTGTCATTCAGAGCGTTTATCTGCAGAAAACGACCAGATTAAATGTTTTCAGAGCTCAAATAAAGTGAAGAAAACACAACTCTAATGTTTGAGCTTAGTTCAGAAATCAATATTTGGAGGAATAATAATAATAATGATGATGAACACAGCAGTGGTTTTTCTCCTTTTCCTCCTTAAATCAGATTTGGTTCAGGTAGAGACGCTGAGTTTAGAAAAAAAAAAAGCAGTGTCTCTGTTCTTTTTTGCCAGAGCTGCATGTGACGAGGTTTAAGTGGACAATAAATCTGAAAACAAGACGAATAACCTGATAAACGCTTTAAAATCTCAGCCAGACCAGAGAAAAAAGAGTTTCTCAAACACGTGTGAATGAAACGAAACAGAAAAACACCAAAAAACACGACTCCAGCTCTGCTCATGACGAGGAAACGACGTTAAAACGACTTTACTGTAACGCAGAAGCTTCAAACTAAAATGTCCCGCAGTATCGCATTAAACACAGGGCATCTGTCGCCATGGAAACCGGCGGGCGACTCCAGCAGGCCCGGTCGGATCTGCGGAGAGGGGCTTTTTCATTTTATCTCGACGACACTCGTGCTCGCGATTGAATAAAGCGCCATATGAAATAGTCCAATGTCATAATGCGGAACATTAAACGACACAAAATCTCCACGGCGACGAGCAGGGCCAAGTCACAGGTCAGATCTGTGGAGAGGGGACGCCGCTCACACTGGGAATTCTAGATGTTTTTAAACTAACAACATTTTTAGGTGAATAAACGCAACACAAAATGAGTGTAATGCCAAACTGCGGAACATTCTCGGCAAACTGCAGAAAAGATCGGACAAAATTAACGAAATAAACACTTAAATTTATGAGAAAATGACTTAAAAATAGTGAAATCGTCCGTCCGAGCGGCAGGGTAACTTCACTCGACGAAGTTTTCTTCAAATAAACGACCTCCAGACGAGAACGAAGCGTCTCTGGACTCGTAAGTCGATCGAAGAACCGAAAACAAGGCGAAAAACCCGATTTACGTTTGAAAATAAAAAGGAAGAAAAGTTCCGTAGTGCAGCTTTGACAGAGCGAGGTTCACAAAGTCCAGCTCGGGGTCAGATTCGTTTCGTTTAGTCAGGCCTGATCCAACGCCTGCGGGTTCAGAAGGAAAGAGAAAAGCTCTACGGAGGCTCGGGAGGGACACGGGGAGGCAAAGGGCAGAGGGGCGGGGCTCAGGGGCGGGGCTCAGGGGCGACGTTAGGGAGCGGTTTACCTGATTAAAGTTAAAATGATCAAGAGTAAATCCCGTATAAAGGTCCGTGTGCTCCGAAAAACACACATTCCTCCAACAGTTTAAGGCTCAGAGCGCGGGTGGGCGGGACTGACAGGTGGATTAGCCAATCAGGGACAAGCGCCGTTCGTCCGTGTCTAAACAAACACGGGAAAGGGAAAAAATAAAGGAATTGAAAACAAATCTCACAGGACTGAAAAACATGAACAGTTTTAGCAGAATCAGTGAGTTAAAGGGTTTTTATGAGGCAAAACGGACTCTTCGAAAGGTTTAAGTCGTGTTCTGATGTTGTTCCCGCCTCAAAAACAGAGCCGGAGTTCAGTTTTGGTTTCGTTTCATTCACACGTGTTCGAGAAACTCTTTTATTGTTCGTCTGTCTCGCTCAAAACGTTCTGTTGCACCTTGTGATGTCATGACGTGGTAGTTTTCAAGTGAACTTTGACTGGTCAAAGATCAGCAATTCCAAAACTCAAATGATCCAAATGATCCTGAACCAGGTCTAAACCAGGTCTAAACCAGGTCTAAACCAGGTCTAAACCAGGACTAAACCAGGTCTAAACCAGGTCTAAACTAGGTCTAAACCAGGACTAAACCAGGACTAAACCAGGTCTAAACCAGGTCTAAACTAGGTCTAAACCAGGACTAAACCAGGACTAAACCAGGTCTAAACCAGGTCTAAACCAGGTCTAAACCAGGACTAAACCAGGTCTAAACCAGGTCTAAACTAGGTCTAAACCAGGACTAAACCAGGACTAAACCAGGTCTAAACCAGGTCTAAACTAGGTCTAAACCAGGTCTAAATCAGGTCTAAAACAGGTCTAACACGGGTCTAACCTGAGTCTGACACAGTTCTAAACCAGGTTAAAGTCGGATCTAAACCAGGACTAAACCAGGACTAATCCTGGACTACAGCGGGAGTAATCCAGGACTAAAACAAGAGGTGTAGGTCTACACCAGGTCTAAACCCGTTGTAAACAAACGGCGCTGAGTGATGATGTCATCGCCCTCAGTGCAGCAGCGTCGGGGCCAAAATCTCCTCATTAAAACTCTTCAAATAATCAGTAAAAAAGTGGCTCCTGGACAATCAAATATTTACACATTCGTAGTTTTTTTACTTACATTTTACTAATTATGTTTCTTGTATATTGTAAATACTCGTCTTTGTGTGGAATATGATTGTCTTTCGAAATTTAGTGTTTTTTTTTACATTTTATAGTAACGTATGAAGTCTCGGATGAAGCGTCTGCTCGTTTGAACACGTCCTGCATGTTTGTCCATATACGTCACCTGCTCTGGGCCTGCAGAGGAAAATGAGCCTTTACGGCCAAATCTGCCAGATTTACACGTCCACTCACTGTCCTCGTGTGAATGAGCAGCGTCCCATTGACAGCAACAGCCTCAAAAAACAACACAAAACACGGCTGCAATAAAAACACATTTCCTCAAAGCTGATCCACGTTTCTTTGTCGCTAAAAGGATGAAAACGATGATTCAAGGGACAAAAATGTGCGATTAATCGAGAGTCAACGTGACATTCATGAGATTAATCGCGATTAAAGATTTTAAAAAATAAAAATCCAGTCTGAAAACACTTCCAGGGCATCACCGCATGACATCACGAGGTGGAACAGAGCGTTTTCGGTTTGAGGGAAGAACCGAGAACGTCTGAATCTGCAGGTTTGTGTGTGAAACGTGTGCGAAACAGAAACACAGCTCCAGGTCTGTTTGTGATGAGGAAACGGCACCGGAACAGGTCAGAAAACAGCCCAGTGATTGAAAAAAGTAAAAATAAAAATGTTTTGAAATGTTAAAATTTGCTCTAAAAGTTGTACGGTCGGTTAGAAATTCTCCTTTGCCGTCGCCCGATCCTTCGTCCTCTGGGAATAATAATAAAAACATGAAGAAAGCACTGAAAAATACAACAGTACACGTGGAAAAGTGTCAAATATACTGTACATCCATCTCAGTTCTGTGTGTGTCCTGTGGGGGGCGCTACAAACAACACACTTTCCCCATTCGGGATTTCAACGCGATAAATCTTACGCCAAAGTCAGAAAAATGACAGCAAAAGTTTGAGTTGGCACCTTCGAAATGAAACCAAATGTGTAAAAAGTGAAATAAAACAGAATTCTTTTGGGAAATTGGCACTTTTTATAAAAACAAAACCAAAATGAGCTCCGAATTTTATCTACAAACACCCAGGAACCCACCAAGTCCTGGTTCAGTCCCAGGTTAAGTCCCGGGTTTAGTCCTGGTTTAGTCCTGGTTTAGTCCTGGTTTAGTCCTGGTTGAGTCCTGGTTGAGTCCTGGTTTAGTCCTGGTTTGATTCTTGTTAGGTCTAAACCAGGACTAAACCAGAACTAAACCAGAACTAAACCAGGTCTAAACCAAACATAATCAGGACCTAATGTGGTTATTCCAGAATAAATGACTAAACTAGAACTTAACCAGGACTTTTTCAATAATAAATTGGTCCAAAGAACTAAACCAGGACTAAACCAGGACTAAACCAGGACTAACACAGGTCTAACCTGAGTTTGACCCTGGTTTAGACCAGGTTAAAGCCAGATCTACACCGGAACTAAACCAGGTCTAAAGCAGGTCTAAACCGGGTCTACACCAGGACCAAACCAGGTTTAAACTGGGTCTAAACCAGGACTAAACCAGGACTAAACCAGGTCTAAACCAGGTTTAAACCAGGTCTAAACCGGGTCTAAATCAGGACTAAACCAGGACTAAACCAGGTCTAAACCAGGTCTAAACCAGGTCTAAACCAGGTCTAAACCAGGTCTAAACCGGGTCTAAATCAGGACTAAACCAGGTCTAAACCAGGTCTAAACCGGGTCTAAACCAGGTCTACACCGGGACTTAACCTGAGGCTTTTTCTCGTGGACTTTGCGTCAGTTGAAGAATAAAAAAAAGCGCTAAACACAAAACTGAAGCAGAATCAAACAGAACTGGACAAAGCTTCATTATTTTACAGACGGACAAACATTTGTACAGAAAAAGATTGTTTTCACCACAAAACTCCAAAACTCCGGGAGAATATCGGCGTTCGGAGAATTTACATCCGCGCTGGAAACGTGAGAATCTGCGAAATCTGCGAAATCTGTAAATCTGTAAATCTGTAAATCTGTAAATCTGTAAATCTGTAAATCTGCACACGAGGTGGAACATTCAGAGGATTTGATCAGAGTGTTTGAACAGCAGTGGCACATGGAGGAACGGCCCAAAGATCTGACACCAAACCGCCACCAAACCGCGGGAATATACAGGTTTAAAGCTGCACTGTGGAACATTCCAGCAAGACTTAAAGAGGAGGGATTACGCTTCTGTGGGGTTTAAACTGGAACATGTTTACAACGCCCAAAGCAGGATTTATCTAAGTCTAAAACCAGGACTAAACCAGGACTAAACCAGGATTTATCCAAGTCTAAAACCAGGATTTAACCAGGACTAAACCAGGTCTAAACCAGGACTAAACCAGGACTTAACCAGGTCTAAACCAAGGATTTAACCAGGACTAAACCAGGATTTAACCAAGACTAAACCAGGATTTATCCAAGTCTAAAACCAGGTCTAAACCAGGACTTAACCAGGTCTAAACCAAGACTTAACCGGGTCTAAAACAAGGATTTAACCAAGTCTAAAACCAGGACTAAACCAGGATTTAACCAGGTCTAAACCAGGATTTAACCAGGTCTAAACCAGGATTTAATCAGGTCTAAACCAGGTCTAAACCAGGATTTAATCAGGTCTAAACCAGGTCTAAACCAGGACTAAACCAGGACTTAACCAGGTCTAAACCAAGGATTTAACCAGGTCTAAACCAGGACTTAACCAGGTCTAAACCAAGGATTTAACCAAGTCTAAAACCAGGACTAAACCAGGACTTAACCAGGTCTAAACCAAGACTTAACCGGGTCTAAAACAAGGATTTAACCAAGTCTAAAACCAGGTCTAAACCAGGATTTAATCAGGTCTAAACCAGGATTTAATCAGGTCTAAACCAGGTCTAAGCCAGGATTTAATCAGGTCTAAACCAGGATTTAATCAGGTCTAAACCAGGTCTAAGCCAGGATTTAATCAGGTCTAAACCAGGTCTAAACCAGGATTTAACCAGGTCTAAACCAGGATTTAATCAGGTCTAAACCAGGTCTAAACCAGGATTTAATCAGGTCTAAACCAGGTCTAAACCAGGACCTGATGTGATTTGAAAGCTCAAAAAAAACAAAAACGAATGTGCGTAAAACCTCCTCTTTAACCAAAACTAAACCAGGACTGGACCAGGACTGGACCAGGTCTGAGCCGGGATCCCGGTCTGGTTCGGGAGTACCTAAAGCCGGAGGATTGTTCTGCGTGTGTGAGGCGCAGGGAGAACATGCAAACTGCACAGGGAGCTGCACCCGTCTCCACATGTGCCGCTGTGAGCGTCAGAAATATTTACAATATAATTTAAAAAGACCATCAACATTCAAGAAAAACATGACAGATTAAAATGGAACAAAGTCACCACTGGCTTAAAGCTGCACTGCGGAACTTTTCGGGTGAAGGTTTCCATGGAGACGTCACTGCTCTGACATTAAAGCCTCCAGTATTTCCTCATTCCGGGTGTTTCTGTTGCTCTTTCAGTGGACAGAGGCGCCTCTCCACAGATCTGACCTGTGACGGAGCCTGGAGCCTGCAGCCGTCTCCGTGGAGATCGGTGGGTTTAAAGCTCCACTGTGGAACATCCCAGACGAAGCAGGAAATGCCCCGTTTACAATCCTCGTTTGGCTTTTGGAAGTTATGAGAAGCAATTTAAACCAGGTCTAAACCAGGACTAAACCAGGACTAAACCAGGACTAAACCAGGATTTATAATAATTTGGTCCAAAGAACTAAACTGGGTCTAAACTGGGTCTAAACCAGGACTAAACCAGGTCTAAACCAGGTCTAAACTAGGACAAAACCAGGACTAAACCAGGTCTAAACCAGGACTTAACCAGATCTAAAACAGGATTTATAATAATTTGGTCCAAAGAACTAAACTGGGTCTAAACTGAGTCTAAACTGGGTCTAAACCGGGTCTAAATTGGGTCTAAACCAGGTCTAAACCGGGTCTAAACCGGGTCTAAAACCAGGTCTAAACCAGGACTAAACCAGGACTGAACCAGGACTAAACCAGGTCTAAAACAGGATTTATAATAATTTGGTCCAAAGAACTAAACCGGGTCTAAACCGGGTCTAAACCGGGTCTAAACCAGCTCAGTTTTCTCCCTTCAGATAAACGGGTTAAAGCTCTACCGCGGAACATTCCCCACAAAGCAGCACTAACATCTCCACGGAGACGAGCAGGCGACGCCCCCCCTCCACCAGAAAAGTTACGTGCTGCAGCTTTAAAATCCTCAAAAGAACCAGAGTCTTCGCCAGCGTCTGGACTTAAATATGGCACCGACACGAACGCCGATATTCTCCAC
>CM060655.1:41326826-41401826 GCA_030686955.1 Odontamblyopus rebecca
ACGGAGAGGGAGAAGGAGAGAGGAGAGAGAGAAGAGGAAGAGAGAGAGAGAAAAGGGGGATGGAAAAAGAGAGAGAGAGGAAGGACAGCGAGAGAAAAGGGAGAAGGAGACAGAGCAAGAAAGAAAAAGAAAGAAAGACACGGGAGGAGGAGAGATTTATGTTACTGTTCCATCCTTATTAAAACTGCTCAAATAAAAAACAATAAAACCAGGAAATCAAATAAAACGAAACCATAAAAAAGCTGTAAATAATTAAACGGATTTGACGATTTGCGTTTTTAATTTGTGTTTGATCAGAAACAGAATATTCAGTTTGTGCCGATCGTGCAGAAGGAAACGATTTTTATTTTAGGGGAAAGAGACGTTTGTTCTGCACTTTTCTCCCAACTGGATTTAACTAAAGTTTGATTTTTGTATAACGAACCAATCAGACGCCTTCATTCCCCGAGGCCCCTCCCCCTAGCGTTAGCAACAGGTTTGATTGACAGCTCGTTTCGTTGCTAAGTAAGTTCCCTTCCCGCTTTCCCCCGAGTGACGATTTCTGAAATAAAATGACAAAATATCTCAAACAGTCACAATATCTAATGTGACTAGAATCTGAACGAGCAGAATTTAACGAGCAGAAAGTAAAGAGAATTTGGTTAAATTGTGACTCTATTGTTGTTCGTACGGAACAGAACAAACAACATAAATCAGTGACTTAAACTATTTAAAGTTTGATGCTAAAAGCTCAGTTTCCCCTCTGTTCTCTCTTTCTTTCTCTCTTTCCCCTCTCCCCCTTTCTCTCTTTTTTCTTTTTCTCACTCCCCTTCTCCTTCTCTCTCGCTCTCTTTCTTTCTTTCTGTCCCTCTCCTCCTCCCCCTCCTTCCTTCTTTCTCTCTCTCTCTCCCCTTTTCTCCTACATTTTCTCTTTCTTTCTCACCCTCTCCCTTTCCCTCTCCTCCCTCCCTTCTCTCTCTTTCTGTCCCTCTCCTCCCTCCCCCCTCCTCCTCCCTTGTCTCTCTCTCTTCTCCTCCTCCCTTCTTTCTTTCTTTCTTTCTCTTTTCCTCTCTCCTGTCCTTTTCTCCTCCCCCTTACTCCTCTCTCCTCCTTTCTTTCTTTCTGTTTTTCTTTCTCTTTTTTTCTCTTGTTCTTTCTCTCTCTCCCCCTCCCCATCCTCCTCTTCTTCCTTCCTTCTTTCTTCCTTCCTTCTTTCTTTCTCTCCCCTCCCTCTTTCCCTCTTCCCTCTCTCTTTCTCTGTCTTTCTCCCTCTCTCTCTTCTCCTCCCCCTCATCCCTCCCTCCCTTCTTTCTTTCATAAATCCAGCGGTTCGTGCAGGTGCAGAGTGTCTCCGCCATGAGGAGGCGCCACATTTAACCTCCTCACTCCTGATTGGCTCTCGTCGTTGCTATGATACTCGCAGGAGGATTTCCAAATATGGAGTTCCTGTAACCGCGGCAACAGGAGCCTCACGTGAGCGACGCTGTGGAGACGCTGCGCTCACTCGGACACTCGGGACATGACCGGGAGCCACAGACGCGCGGGGACCCTCTCGCCGTGAGGGGACCCTCTCGCCGTGAGAGGACCCTCTCGCCGTGAGGGGACCCTCTTGCTGTGAGGGCGGCTCGTACCTTCGTGGATCCCTCCGAAGGCGTGGAGCTTGGGCCGGACTCTCTTCTGCACCGTGTTCAGCAGCTCCACACAGCCCACCCTCTGCAGCTCCTTCGGAACCCAGTCTCTGAAGCCTGTGAAGCACCGTTCAGGTCACAGACGGACTGAGAATGTTCAGGTTGTGTGTCGTTTTGTTCATGTTGTGTACAGTTTTGTTCATGTTGTGTACAGTTTTGTTCGTGTTGTGTACAGTTTTGTTCGTGTTGTGTACAGTTTTGTGGTGTTCTGTACAGTTTTGTTCGTGTTGTGTACAGTTTTGTTCGTGTTGTGTACAGTTTTGTACGTGTTGTGTACAGTTTTGTTTGTGTTGTGTACAGTTTTGTTCGTGTTGTGTACAGTTTTGTTCGTTTTGTGTACAGTTTTTTGGTGTTGTTTACATTTTGTTGGTGTTGTGTACAGTTTTGTTCGTGTTGTGTACAGTTTTGTTCATGTTGTGTACAGTTTTGTTTGTGTTGTGTACAGTTTTGTTCGTGTTGTGTACAGTTTTGTGGTGTTCTGTACAGTTTTGTTCGTGTTGTGTACAGTTTTGTTCGTGTTGTGTACAGTTTTGTACGTGTTGTGTACAGTTTTGTTCGTGTTGTGTACAGTTTTGTTCGTGTTGTGTACAGTTTTGTTTGTGTTGTGTACAGTTTTGTTCATGTTGTGTACAGTTTTGTGGTGTTGTGTACAGTTTTGTTCGTGTTGTGTACAGTTTTGTTCGTGTTGTGTACAGTTTTGTTCGTGTTGTGTACAGTTTTGTTCGTGTTGTGTACAGTTTTGTGGTGTTGTGTACAGTTTTGTGGTGTTGTGTACAGTTTTGTTCATGTTGTGTACAGTTTTGTTCGTGTTGTGTACAGTTTTGTTCGTGTTGTGTACAGTTTTGTTCGTGTTGTGTACAGTTTTGTTCGTGTTGTGTACAGTTTTGTTGGTTTTTTTTACAGTTTTGTTGAGTTGTGTACAGTTTTGTTAATGTTTTGTAGAGTTTTGTTAGTGTTGTGTAAAGTTTTGTTAGTGTTGTGTAAAGTTTTGTTCGTGTTGTGTACAGTTTTGTTTGTGTTGTGTACAGTTTTGTTCGTGTTGTGTACAGTTTTGTTCGTGTTGTGTACAGTTTTGTTCGTGTTGTGTACAGTTTTGTTCATGTTGTGTACAGTTTTGTTCATGTTGTGTATAGTTTTGTGGTGTTGTGTACAGTTTTGTTCATGTTGTGTACAGTTTTGTTCATGTTGTGTACAGTTTTGTTCGTGTTGTGTACAGTTTTGTTCGTGTTGTGTACAGTTTTGTTTGTGTTGTGTACAGTTTTGTGGTGTTGTGTACAGTTTTGTGGTGTTGTGTACAGTTTTGTTCGTGTTGTGTACAGTTTTGTTCGTGTTGTGTACAGTTTTGTTCGTGTTGTGTACAGTTTTGTTCGTGTTGTGTACAGTTTTGTTCGTGTTGTGTGTCGTTTTGTGGTGTTGTGTACAGTTTTGTTCATGTTGTGTACAGTTTTGTTCATGTTGTGTACAGTTTTGTTCATGTTGTGTACAGTTTTGTTCATGTCGTGTACAGTTTTGTTCATGTCGTGTACATTTTTGTGTGTTCCTCACCCAGGGGAGGTCCGTGCGTCATCAGGATGTCGACTCCTTCTGGGATCTGGTTCCATTTGTCGAGCAGAGCCTGACCTCGGGGTAGATTAAAGGCCCAGCCGTTAAACCACGGAGTCCTGAGGCACAAAGACACACACGGAACATTAACACACTGAAACTCACTGAAACTCACTGAAACCCACTGAAACTCACTGAAACTCACTGAAACTCACTGAAACTCAGTGAAACTCAGAGAAACTCAGTGAAACTCAGTGAAACTCACTGAAACCCACTGAAACTCACTGAAACTCACTGAAACTCACTGAAACTCACTGAAACACACTGAAACTCACTGAAACTCACTGAAACTCACTGAAACTCACTGAAACTCACTGAAACTCACTGAAACACACTGAAACACACACTGAAACTCACTGAAACACACTGAAACTCACTGAAACACACTGAAACTCACTGAAACACACACTGAAACTCACTGAAACACACTGAAACTCACTGAAACACACTGGAGCCTGCTGGAGCTCACTGAGCTGCTGGAGCTCACTGAAACTCACTGGAGCTCACTGGAGCTCACTGGAGCTCACTGGAGCTCACTGGAGCTCACTGGAGCTCACTGGAGCTCACTGGAGCTCACTGGAGCTCACTGGAGCTCACTGGAGCTCACTGGAGCTCACTGGAGCACTGGGAGCTCACTGGAGCTCACTGGAGGCCTGCTGGAGCTCACTGAAACACACACTGGAGCTCACTGGAGCTCACTGGAGCACGCACTGGAGCTCACTGGAGCTCACTGGAGCTCACTGGAGCTCACTGGAGCTCACTGGAGCTCACTGGAGCACACAGGACTCACTGGAGCACTGGAGCTCACTGGAGGCACGCACTGGAGCTCACTGGAGCACGCACTGGAGCTCACTGGAGCTCACTGGAGCTCACAGGAGCCTCACTGGAGCTCACTGGAGCTCACTGGAGCTCACGCACGCACTGGAGCTCACTGGAGCTCGCTGCAGGCTCGCTGGAGCTCACTGGAGCTCACTGGAGCTCACTGGAGCTCACTGGAGCACTGGAGCTCACTGAGGCTCGCAGACTCGCTGGAGCTCACTGGAGCTCACTGGAGCACGCACTGGAGCTCACGCTGCAGGCCTCACTGGAGCTCACTGGAGCTCACTGGAGCTCGCTGGAGCTCACTGGAGCTCGCAGAGCTCGCTGGAGCCTGCTGGAGCTCGCAGAGCTCACTGGAGCTCACTCGCAGGCTCGCAGGCTCGCTGGAGCTCACTGGAGCTCACTGGAGCTCGCACAGCTCGCTGGAGCTCGCAGGCTCACTGGAGCTCGCTGGAGCTCGCACACTGGAGCTCACTGGAGCTCGCAGACTCACTGGAGCTCACTGGAGCTCGCTGGAGCTCGCTGGAGCTCACTGGAGCTCACTGGAGCTCACTGGAGCGCACTGGAGCTCGCTGGAGCTCACTGGAGCTCACTGGAGCTCGCTGGAGCTCGCACACTGGAGCTCGCGCAGACACGCACGCACTGGAGCTCGCAGACACACTGGAGCTCACTGGAGCTCGCTGGAGCGCACTGGAGCTCGCTGCAGGCTCGCTGGAGCTCACTGGAGCTCGCAGAGCTCGCGCAGACACGCTGGAGCTCGCTGGAGCCTCGCACTGGAGCTCGCTGGAGCTCGCTGGAGCACTCACTGGAGCTCGCTGGAGCTCACTGGAGCTCGCTGGAGCTCGCAGAGCTCTGGAGCACGCAGACACGCACTGGAGCTCGCACACTGGAGCTCGCAGACGCACTGGAGCTCGCACTGGAGCTCGCAGACTCGCTGGAGCTCACTGGAGCTCGCTGGAGCTCACGCTGGAGCTCGCACTGGAGCTCGCGCAGACGCACACTGGAGCTCACTGGAGCTCGCTGGAGCACGCTGGAGCTCGCAGACTCGCGCAGGAGCACTGGAGCTCGCTGGAGCTCGCAGACGCACTGGAGCTCGCACTGGAGCTCACTGGAGCACGCGCAGGCTCACTGGAGCTCGCAGACTCGCACTGGAGCAGAGCTCACGCACTGGAGCTCGCGCAGACTCACTGGAGCGCACTGGAGCTCGCTGGAGCTCGCGCAGACACACACTGGAGCTCGCTGGAGCCTGCACTGGAGCTCGCAGAGCACGCACTGGAGCTCGCTGGAGCTCGCTGGAGCACGCACTGGAGCTCGCTGGAGCTCACTGGAGCTCACTGGAGCTCGCAGACTCGCGCAGGCACGCACTGGAGCTCGCTGGAGCTCGCTGGAGCTCGCGCAGACTCAGAGCTCACTGGAGCTCGCTGGAGCTCACTGGAGCTCACTGGAGCTCGCGCAGACGCACTGGAACACACTGGAGCTCGCTGGAGCTCACTGGAGCTCACTGGAGCTCGCAGAGCTCACTGGAGCTCGCGCAGACTCGCTGGAGCTCGCTGGAGCTCGCTGGAGCTCACTGGAGCTCGCACTGGAGCTCGCACTGGAGCTCGCTGAAACTCAGGCTGCGCACACTGGAGCTCGCACACACTGGAGCTCACTGGAGCTCACTGGAGCTCACTGGAGCTCGCACTGAAACTCACTGGAGCTCACTGGAGCTCGCTGGAGCTCACTGGAGCTCACTGGAGCTCACTGAACGCACTGAAACTCACTGAAACTCACTGAAACACACACTGAAACTCACTGAAACTCACTGAAACACACACTGAAACTCACTGAAACTCACTGAAACACACACTGAAACTCACTGAAACACACACTGAAACTCACTGAAACTCACTGAAACACACACTGAAACACACACTGAAACTCACTGAAACTCACTGAAACTCACTGAAACTCACTGAAACTCACTGAAACACACACTGAAACTCACTGAAACTCACTGAAACACACACTGAAACTCACTGAAACTCACTGAAACTCACTGAAACTCAATTTAAATTAAAAAATTTTCTCCTCTGTATCCTCTGGACTAAATCTGGACTAAACCTGGGCTAAAACTGGACTAAACCTGGAATAAAACTGGACAAAAACTAGACAAAAACTGGACTAAACCTGGACTAAAACTGGATTTAACCTGGACTAAAATTGGACTAAAACTGGGCTAAAACTGGACTAAACCAGGACTAAACCTGGACTAAACCTGGGCTAAAACTGGACTAAATCTGGACTAAACCAGGACTAAAACTGGACAAAATCTGGACTAAACCTGGATTAAAACTGGATTTAACCTGGACTAAAATTGGACTAAACCTGGGCTAAAACTGGACTAAACCAGGACTAAACCAGGACTAAACCAGGACTAAACCAGGACTAAACCAGGTCTAAACCAGGACAAAACCAGGACTAAACCAGGACTGGACCAGGTCTAAACCAGGACTAAAACAGGACTGAACCAGGTCTAAACCACGACTAAACCAGGACTAAACTAGGACTAAACCATGACTAAACCAGGAATAAACCAGGAGTGAACCAGGACTAAACCAGGACTAAACCAGGTCTAAACCAGCTCTAAACCAAGACTAAACCAGGACTAAACCAGGACTAAACCAGGACTAAACCAGGACTAAACCAGGACTAAACCAGCTCTAAACCAGGACTAAGCCACGACTAAACCAGGACTAAACCCGGACTAAACCAGGTCTAAACCAGCTCTAAACCAGGACTAAACCACGACTAAATCAGGACTTAACCAGGTCTAAACCAGCTCTAAACCAGGACTAAACCAAGACTAAACCAGGAATAAACCAGGACTAAACCAGGACTAAACCAGGACTAAACCAGGTCTAAACCAGGACTAAACCAGGACTAAACCAGGACTAAACCCGGACAAAAACTGGACTAAACCTGGACAAAAACTGGACTAAACCTGGACTAAAACTGGACTAAACCTGGACTAAAACTGGACTAAACCTGGACTAAAACTGGACTAAACCTGGACTAAAACTGGAATAAACCTGGACTAAAACTGGAATAAAACTGGACTAAACATGGACTAAACACAGTCTAAACCTGGACTGCAAATGGACTAAAACTGGACTTGCTTTCTAATTGAGTCCTGTTATAATCCTGCTTAAACCCTGGTTTAGCCCGGATTTAGTCCTGGTTCAGTCCCGACCGAGTCCCGGTGGAGTCCTGGTTCAGTCACGGTGGAGTCCTGGTTCAGTCCCGGTGGAGTCCTGGTTCAGTCCCGGTGGAGTCCCGGTCGAGTCCCGGTGGAGTCCTGGTTTAGTCCCGGCCGAGTCCCGGTGGAATCCTGGTTCAGTCCCGGTCGAGTCCTGGCTCAGTCCCGGTCGAGTCCCGGTGGAGTCCTGGTTCAGTCCCGGCCGAGTCCCGGTGGAGTCCTGGTTTAGTCCCGGCCGAGTCCCGGTGGAGTCCTGGTTCAGTCCCAGTGGAGTCCTGGTTCAGTCCCGGTCGAGTCCTGGTTCAGTCCCGGTCGAGTCCTGGTTCAGTCCCGGTGGAGTCCTGGTTCAGTCCCGGTGGAGTCCCGGTGGAGTCCTGGTTCAGTCCCGGTCGAGTCCTGGTTCAGTCCCGGTCGAGTCCTGGTTCAGTCCCGGTGGAATCCTGGTTCAGTCCCGGTGGAGTCCCGGTGGAGTCCTGGTTGAGTCCTGGTTCAGTCCCGGTGGAGTCCTGGTTGAGTCCTGGTTCAGTCCCGGTGGAGTCCCGGTTGAGTCCTGGTTCAGTCCCGGTGGAGTCCTGGTTCAGTCCCGGTGGAGTCCTGGTTTAGTCCCGGTGGAGTCCTGGTTTAGTCCCGGTCGAGTCCTGGTTTAGTCCCGGTCGAGTCCTGGTTCAGTCCCGGTCGAGTCCTGGTTCAGTCCCGGTCGAGTCCTGGTTCAGTCCCGGTGGAGTCCTGGTTCAGTCCCGGTGGAGTCCCGGTGGAGTCCTGGTTCAGTCCCGGTGGAGTCCTGGTTCAGTCCCGGTGGAGTCCTGGTTCAGTCCCGGTGGAGTCCTGGTTCAGTCCCGGTGGAGTCCCGGTGGAGTCCTGGTTCAGTCCCGGTGGAGTCCTGGTTCAGTCCTGGTTCAGTCCCGGTGGAGTCCCGGTGGAGTCCTGGTTCAGTCCCGGTGGAGTCCTGGTTCAGTCCCGGTGGAGTCCTGGTTCAGTCCCGGTGGAGTCCTGGTTCAGTCCCGGTGGAGTCCTGGTTCAGTCCCGGTGGAGTCCTGGTTTAGTCCCGGTGGAGTCCCGGTGGAGTCCTGGTTCAGTCCCGGTGGAGTCCTGGTTCAGTCCCGGTGGAGTCCTGGTTCAGTCCCGGTGGAGTCCCGGTGGAGTCCCGGTGGAGTCCTGGTTCAGTCCCGGTGGAGTCCTGGTTCAGTCCCGGTGGAGTCCTGGTTCAGTCCCGGTGGAGTCCCGGTGGAGTCCTGGTTCAGTCCCGGTGGAGTCCTGGTTCAGTCCCGGTGGAGTCCTGGTTCAGGCCCGGTGGAGTCCCGGTGGAGTCCTGGTTCAGTCCCTTTGGAGTCCTGGTTCAGTCCCGGTGGAGTCCTGGTTCAGTCCCGGTGGAGTCCTGGTTCAGTCCCGGTGGAGTCCTGGTTCAGTCCCGGTGGAGTCCTGGTTCAGTCCCGGTGGAGTCCTGGTTCAGTCTCGGTGGAGTCCCGGTGGAGTCCTGGTTCAGTCTCGGTGGAGTCCTGGTTCAGTCCCGGTGGAGTCCTGGTTCAGTCCTGGTTCAGTCCCGGTGGAGTCCCGGTGGAGTCCTGGTTTAGTCCTGGTGGAGTCCCGGTGGAGTCCCGGTGGAGTCCTGGTTCAGTCCCGGTGGAGTCCTGGTTCAGTCTCGGTGGAGTCCCGGTGGAGTCCTGGTTCAGTCTCGGTGGAGTCCTGGTTCAGTCCCGGTGGAGTCCTGGTTCAGTCCTGGTTCAGTCCCGGTGGAGTCCCGGTGGAGTCCTGGTTGAGTCCCGGTGGAGTCCCGGTGGAGTCCTGGTTCAGTCCCGGTGGAGTCCTGGTTCAGTCCCGGTGGAGTCCCAGTGGAGTCCTGGTTCAGTCCCGGTGGAGTCCCGGTGGAGTCCTGGTTGAGTCCCGGTGGAGTCCCGGTGGAGTCCTGGTTCAGTCTCGGTGGAGTCCTGGTTCAGTCCCGGTGGAGTCCTGGTTCAGTCCTGGTTCAGTCCCGGTGGAGTCCCGGTGGAGTCCTGGTTGAGTCCCGGTGGAGTCCCGGTGGAGTCCTGGTTTAGTCCCGGTGGAGTCCCGGTGGAGTCCCGGTGGAGTCCTGGTTCAGTCCCGGTGGAGTCCTGGTTCAGTCCCGGTGGAGTCCCGGTGGAGTCCTGGTTCAGTCCCGGTGGAGTCCTGGTTCAGTCCCGGTGGAGTCCCGGTGGAGTCCTGGTTCAGTCCATTATGCTCATTTGCGTCGCTCTCGCTCCTCTGGCAGCTTCGTTAGGACTAATTGAATATTGACGTTTCCTCGGTCGAGGCTAAATGGTTTTGGTCAGAGGTTTTAACCCGCGCCGTCTCCCCAGGGGCATGATGGGTAATGAGGGGGTTACCGTGGAAACCGCTCCCAGCCCCGACTCCGGGAACAGAGAGACGGAGAGAGACGGAGAGACGGAGAGAGGGGAGAGAGGAGAGAGAGGAGGAAGTGAATTTTAATGATGTAATGTGGAATAAGATGGACGGAGGTCTAAAATGAGTCCTGCTTTAGTCCTGGTTTAGTCCTGGTTCAGTCCTGCTTTAGTCCTGGTTTAGTCCTGGTTTAGTCCCAGTGTAGTCCTGGTTTAGTCCTGGTTCAGTCCTGCTTCAGTCCTGGTTTAGTCCTGCTTCAGTCCAGGTTCAGTCCAGGTTCAGTCCTGGTTCAGTCCAGCTTCAGTCCCGCTTTAGTCCCAGTTCAGTCCCGGTTCAGTCCCGGTTCAGTCCCGGTTCAGTCCCGATTCAGTCCAGGTTCAGTCCAGGTTCAGTCCAGGTTCAGTCCTGGTTTAGTCCCGGTTTAGTCCCGGTTCAGTCCCGGTTTAGTCCCAGTGTAGTCCCGGTTCAGTCCCGGTTTAGTCTTGCTTAAGTCCTTGTTTAGTCCTGCTTTAGACCCAGTTTAGTTCTGGTTCAGTCCTGGTTCAGTCCTGGTTCAGTCCTGGTTCAGTCCTGGTTTAGTCCCAGTGTAGTCCTGGTTCAGTCCTGGTTCAGTCCTGGTTTAGTCCCAGTGTAGTCCTGGTTCAGTCCTGCTTTAGTCCTGGTCCAGGTCTTTGTTTCCTTCCTTCAGTCTCTATATTAAACCTGCCGAGTCTCTGGAGGTTTGTGATAAATGAGGGTTCAGACTCGGCCACCTTCCCGGGACCAGACCAGAACTAAACCAGGACTAAAGATTAATGTGTCCGCGGCCCGGGTCACGGTCCGGGATCTCAACCGGTTTAGAGGTGGGTCTAAAAGGTCCTCACAAGGTCCACAGAGTCCAGAGGGAACAGAGAAAGACAAAGTGACTGAAAACAGGGCCAGGGGGAGAGGGGCAGGTGGAGGGGGCAGGTGCAGGGGCAGGTGGAGGGGGCAGGTGAAGGGGGCAGGTGAAGGGGGCAGGTGCAGGGGGCAGTTGAAGGGGGCAGGTGCAGGGGGCAGGTGGAGGGGGCAGGTGCAGGGGGCAGTTGAAGGGGGCAGGTGCAGGGGGCAGGTGAAGGGGGCAGGTGCAGGGGGCAGGTGCAGGGGGCAGGTGAAGGGGGCAGGTGCAGGGGGCAGGTGCAGGGGGCAGGTGCAGGGGGCAGGTGAAGGGGGCAGGTGCAGGGGGCAGGTGCAGGGGGCAGGTGCAGGGTAAAAAACCCACTCCACACTTTTATATTTCACAAACTGTGGCTTTAAAGGGCGAATATTACGGCACTTTCTGATCGGTTTCCTCGTCACAAACAGACCTGGAGTCGTGTTCCATTCTGTTCCACCTGGTGATGTCATCAGGTGGTGGTACAGGAAGTGCTCCACTGTGTTTTTAAACTCCACACACCTAAACTAGAATCATTTTAGATCGTTTCAGACCTGGAGTCAGAGATTTCGACTGAACTAAAAGTGAAAGGAGCTGTTATGGTTTAGACCTGGTTTAGACCTGGTTTAGTCCTGGTTTAGTCCTGGTTTAGTCCTGGTTTAGACCTGGTTTAGACCTGTTTTAGACCTGTTTTAGACCTGGTTTAGACCTGGTTTGGACCTGGTTTAGTCCTGGTTTGGACCTGGTTCAGCACTGATTTTAGCTCAGTTTTAAGCATAGTTTAAGTATTTCTTTAGTCCTGGTTGAGTCCTGGTTTTAGTTATGTTTTAGACCTGGGTTAGACCTGTTTTAGACCTGTTTTAGACCTGTTTTAGACCTGGGTTAGACCTGTTTTAGACCTGTTTTAGACCTGTTTTAGACCTGGGTTAGACCTGTTTTAGACCTGTTTTAGACCTGTTTTAGACCTGGGTTAGACCTGGGTTAGACCTGTTTTAGACCTGTTTTAGACCTGGGTTAGACCTGTTTTAGACCTGTTTTAGACCTGGTTTAGACCTGGTTTAGACCTGGTTTGGACCTGGTTTAGTCCTGGTTTGGACCTGGTTCAGCACTGATTTTAGCTCAGTTTTAAGCATAGTTTAAGTATTTCTTTAGTCCTGGTTGAGTCCTGGTTTTAGTTATGTTTTAGACCTGTTTTAGACCTGTTTTAGACCTGTTTTAGACCTGGTTTAGACCTGTTTTAGACCTGTTTTAGACCTGGGTTAGACCTGGGTTAGACCTGTTTTAGACCTGGGTTAGACCTGGTTTAGACCTGTTTTAGACCTGTTTTAGACCTGGGTTAGACCTGGGTTAGACCTGTTTTAGACCTGTTTTAGACCTGGTTTAGACCTGGTTTAGACCTGGTTTAGACCTGGTTTGGACCTGGTTTAGTCCTGGTTTGGACCTGGTTCAGCACTGATTTTAGCTCAGTTTTAAGCATAGTTTAAGTATTTCTTTAGTCCTGGTTGAGTCCTGGTTTTAGTTATGTTTTAGACCTGTTTTAGACCTGTTTTAGACCTGTTTTAGACCTGTTTTAGACCTGGGTTAGACCTGGTTTAGACCTGGGTTAGACCTGGGTTAGACCTGGGTTAGACCTGGGTTAGACCTGGGTTAGATGTGGGTTAGAACTGGTTAAGAAAAACTGACTAAGAAAGGTCATCATTGACTTGAAAACCTTGAAAACTCCCTCTTCATGACATCACAAGGTGGAACAGAGCGTTTGGAGCTTTGGAGATATAGTCAGACTAATAATAAAAATAATTAAAAAAAATAAAATAACATGTCAGTTTTTTTCTCATATCGAATCGAAAGCGACTTTAGTATCGCCCAAACCGATACTGAGTAAATGTGACTCCTCTCGTCCCTGGGGTTTGTCTGTCAGGTTCACACGGGTTTAGGGTCGGGTCAGGGTCAGGGTGAAACCGGACCTGACACGGATCGGGAGGGTACGGTGTCCTACAGGGGACCGGGAATCCTGGAAAGTTTGGGAAAAGTGTCCGGTTCTGGGACTAATCCTGGAGTTTGTGCAGTGACAGAAAAGCGGCTCCTCCCTGGACTTTGTCTGACAGGTTTAAGCACAGAAACACGACCTGAACCCCCTAGAGGACTTCAGACCTGGACTTCAGACCAGGGTGAGACCTGGGTGAGACCTGGGTGAGACCAGGGTGAGACCAGGGTGAGACCAGGGTGAGACCTGAGTGAGACCTGGGTGAGACCAGGGTGAGACCTGGGTGAGAGCAGGGTGAGAGCAGGGTGAGAGCAGGGTGAGACCAGGGTGAGACCTGGGTGAGATCTGAGTGAGACCTGGGTGAGACCTGGGTGAGACCTGGGTGAGACCAGGGTGAGACCAGGGTGAGACCAGGGTGAGACCAGAGTGAGACCTGAGTGAGATCAGGGTGAGACCTGAGTGAGACCTGGGTGAGACCTGGGTGAGACCTGAGTGAGACCAGGGTGAGACCTGGGTGAGACCAGGGTGAGACCTGGGTGAGACCAGGGTGAGACCTGGATAAGACCTGGGTGAGACTTGGGTGAGACCTGGGTGAGACCAGGGTGAGACCTGGGTGAGACCAGGGTGAGACCTGGATAAGACCTGGGTGAGACCTGGGTGAGACCTGAGTGAGACCAGGGTGAGACCTGGGTGAGACCAGGGTGAGACCAGGGTGAGACCAGGGTAAGACCAGGGTGAGACCTGGGTGAGACCTGGGTGAGACCAGGGTGAGACCTGGATAAGACCTGGGTGAGACTTGGGTGAGACCTGGGTGAGACCAGGGTGAGACCAGGGTGAGACCTGAGTGAGACCAGGGAGAGACCTAAGTGAGACCTGGGGTAGACTTGGTTTAGACCTGGTTTGGACCTGGGTTAGACCTGGTTTAGACCTTGGTTAGACCTGGTTTAGTCCTGGTTTGGACCTGGTTTAGTCCTGGTTTAGTCCTGGTTCAGTCCTGGTTCAGTTCTCGTTCAGTCCTGGTTTAGTCCTGGTTCAGTCCTGGTTCAGTTCTCATTCAGTCCTGGTTTAGACCTGGTTTAGTCCTGGTTTAGACCTGGTTTAGTCCTGGTTTAGTCCTGGTTTAGTCCTGGTTTAGTCCTGGTTTAGTTTTACTTTTCCCTTTAATATGAAATACACAAACTGTAATCCACAAAACAGTGAAAATCTCAGATGTTTTCCATAAGTTTCCTTCCTGTAAACAAGCAACAAAGAGCTCAGGATTTTCCAGGATCTTCCAGTTTTTCCAGGATTTTCCCACAATTAGAAACAAAGATCTGGTTTCAGTTTAACCTTTGACCTGTGAACCTGAGACCAGCAAAGCGAAAAAGAGAAAAGAGAGAAAAAAAAGAGAAAAAAAGAGGTTTAAAGACGACAAAGGACAGAGTGAAAACACAACACGACTCTACAAACTCTGGACTGAACCAGGACTGAACCAGGACTGAACCAGGACTGAACCAGGACTAAACCAGGACTAAACCAGGACTGAACCAGGACTAAACCAGGACTAAACCAGGACTGAACCAGGACTGAACCAGGACTAAACCAGGACTGAACCAGGACTAAACCAGGACTGAACCCGGACTGAACCAGGACTAAACCAGGACTGAACCAGGACTAAACCAGGACTGAACCAGGACTGAACCAGGACTGAACCAGGACTAAAGCAGGACTGAACCAGGACTAAACCCGGACTGAACGAGAACTGAACCAGGACTGAACCAGACCAAAACCAGGACCAAACCAGAACTAAACCAGGACTAAATAAAGACCTAAACCTGGACTAACCCAGAGCAGAGGAAGTTATTTTAAACCCGTTTTCTCAGAGTTAAACTAAATCCTCTGTCGGTCCAATAAAAACAGAACAGATCAACATCGCCACAGAGAAAAGAACTTTAATCTTTTTATTTTTCATTCTTTTTCCATCTCGTTTGTTTAAAGTGAAGACGAAAAAGACAAAGAAAAAGAGGAGGAAGAGGAGGGAGAGGAGGAGGAAGAGGAGGAAGAGGAGGGAGAGGAGGGAGAGGAGGAGGAAGAGGAGGGAGAGGAGGAAGAGGAGGGAGAGGAGGGAGAGGAGGAGGAAGAGGAGGAGGAGGGAGAGGAGGAGGAAGAGGAGGAGAGGAGGAAGAAGAGGAGAAGGAAGAAGAGGAGGAGGAAGAATAAGAGGAGAAGGGAGAGGAGGAGGAAGACGAGGAGGAGGGAGAGGAGGAAAAGGAGGAAGAGGAGGAGGAGGAAAAGGAGGAAGAGGAGGAGGAAGAGGAAGAGGAGGAGGAGGGAGAGGAGGAAGAGGAGGAGGAGGAAAAGGAGGAAGAGGAGGAGGAGGGAGAGGAGGAAGAGGAGGAGGAGGAAGAGGAGGAGAGGAGGAAGAAGAGGAGGAGGAGAAGGAAGAAGAGGAGAAGGAAGAAGAGGAGGAGGAGGGAGAGGAGAAGGAGAGAAGGAAGAGGAAGAAGAAGAGGAGGAGGGAGAGGAGGAGGAGGAAGAGGAGGAAGAGAAGAGGAAGAAGAAGAGGAGGAGGGAGAGGAAGAGGAGGGGGAGGAAGAGGAGGAGGAGGAAGAGGAGGAGGAGGAAGAAGAGGAGGAGGAAGAGGAGGAGGAGGAGGAGGAGGAAGAGGAGGAAGAGAAGAGGAAGAAGAAGAGGAGGAGGGAGAGGAGGAGGAGGAGGAAGAGGAGAGGGGGAGGAAGAGGAGGAGGAAGAGGAGGAGGAGGAAGAGGAGGAGGAGGAAGAGGAGGGGGAGGAGCCCACTCAGCTTCATTAAAACTCGGTTTGAGAATCAGGAACGACACAAATTAAAGTGTTTTTCAGACTAATGGACCAAACATTTGATTCATTCACTGAACTCTTCATGTTTTAAATATATTTTATTACATTTAAAGATTTACTCAAAACAAACAAACAAACAAACAAACAAACGGACAAAGGGACAAAGGGACAAACGGACAAAGGGACAAACGGACAAAGGGACAAAGGGACAAAGGGACAAAGGGACAAACGGACAAAGGGACAAAGGGACAAAGGGACAAACGGACAAACGGACAAAGGGACAAACGGACAAACGGACAAATGGACAAATGGACAAAGGGACAAACGGACAAAGGGACAAACGGACAAAGGGACAAACGGACAAACGGACAAATGGACAAAGGGACAAACGGACAAAGGGACAAACGGACAAAGGGACAAAGGGACAAACGGACAAAGGGACAAATGGACAAAGGGACAAACGGACAAAGGGACAAACGGACAAAGGGACAAAGGGACAAACGGACAAAGGGACAAAGGGACAGAGGGACAAACGGACAAAGGGACAAAGGGACAAAGGGACAAACGGACAAACGGACAAACGGACAGAGGGACAAACGGACAAACGGACAGAGGGACAAACGGACAAACGGACAAACGGACAGAGGGACAAAGGGACAAAGGGACAAACGGACAAATGGACAAAGGGACAAAGGGACAAACGGACAAAGGGACAAACGGACAAATGGACAAACGGACAAACGGACAAACGGACAGAGGGACAAACGGACAAACGGACAAATGGACAAAGGGACAAACAGACAAAGGGACAAACGGACAAAGGGACAAACGGACAAACGGACAGAGGGACAAACGGACAAACGGACAAAGGGACAAACGGACAAACTGACAGAGGGACAAACGGACAAAGGGACAAACGGACAGAGGGACAAACGGACAAAGGGACAAACGGACAAACGGACAAAGGGACAAACGGACAAACGGACAAAGGGACAAAGGGACAAACGGACAAACGGACAAAGGGACAAAGGGACAAACGGACAAAGGGACAAACGGACAAAGGGACAAACGGGCGGTGATTTGTTTTAAGAGTCTTCATTATTTTCCAAGTAAACAACATCCTTTTCTGAGTCTAAACCAGGACTGAACCAGAACTAAACCAGATCTAAACCAGGACTGAACCAGGACTGAACCAGAACTAAACCAGATCTAAACCAGGACTGAACCAGGACTGAACCAGAACTAAACCAGGACTGAGCCAGATCTAAACTTGGACTAAACCAGGTCTAAACTAGGACTAATCTAGGTCTAAATCAGATGTAAACCAGGTCTAACCTAGGTCTCAACCAGGTCTAAACCAGGTTTTAAGCAGGTCTAACCCAGGACTAAAATCAGGACTGAACCAGGTCTAATCCAGGTCTAACTGCTCCTTTCACCTTTAGTTCAGTCGAGATCTGAAATTCCAGGTCTGAAATGATCCAAATGATCCTAGTGAAGGTGTGTGGAGTTTAAAAACACAGTGGAGCACTTCCTGTATGATCACACGGTGACATCACAAGGTGAAAGAGGATCTGACAGGAGCAGCACGTATCTCCTCGTATTTCCCAGTGAAATTCCCAGAGGAGTTTTCAGTGGGATGAAGCCGTGAGGTTTGACAGCTCGAGTCCCCGGAGACGGACCGACATATGGACCAACCAAGACCGGCTCTGAACCCGGACTAAGACCGGACTAAGACCAGACTAAGACCGGACAAAGACCAGACTAAGACCAGACCGGACCAGATGGGAGGCACATGTGCACCAGCGCTTTACATTTCATTTATAATCACCACTCACTTAGGGAAATAAGAGTCTGAAAAAGATTTATACAGGAAAAAACATTAAAACCTGGACTAAACCTGGACTAAACCTGGACTAAACCTGGACTAAACCTGGACTAAACCTGGACTAAACCTGGACTAAACCAGGACTAAACCTGGACTAAACCTGGACTAAACCAGGTCTAAACTGTTCCAAACCAGGACTAAACCAGGACTAAACTGGTCTATATAAGAACGTGGGATTCTCGTGTTAATTTATCATTTCTGAACAGAATTTTACTTTTCAGAATCGATTACGATTCTTTTTTCCGGACGCCTCAGACTAAAACGGCGACGGCCAAACTCTCCACTCCCGCCTCGTTTTCCGTTGTGTTTTCCCGTTGTGGTTTTTCTGCTGTGTTTTCCTGTTGTGTTTTTTTTTCCGTTTCCATTTTTCCGTTGTTGTTTTTCCGTTGCTGTTTTTTCGTTGTGTTTTTCCGTTGTGTTTTTCCACTGTGTTTTTCCGTTGTGGTTTTTTCCGTTATGTTTTTTTCCGTTGTTGTTTTTCCGTTGTGTTTTTCCATTGTGTTGTTTCTGTTGTGTTTTTCCTGTTGTGTTTTCCCGTTGTGTTTTTCCATTGTGTTTTTTCCGTTGTGGTTTTTTCCCGTTGTGTTTTTCCGTTGTGTTTTTCCGTTGTGTTTTTTCCGTTGTGTTTTTCCGTTGTGTTTTTCCGTTGTGTTTTTCCGTTGTGTTTTTCCATTGTGGTTTTTCCGTTGTGGTTTTTTCCCGTTGTGTTTTTCCCGTTGTGTTTTTCCGTTGTGTTTTTCCGTTGTGTTTTTCCGTTGTGTTTTTCCGTTGTGTTTTTCCGTTGTGTTTTTCCGTTGTGTTTTTCCTGTTGTGTTTTTCCGTTGTGTTTTCCCGTTGTGTTTTCCCGTTGTGTTTTCCCGTTGTGTTTTCCCGTTGTGTTTTTCCGTTGTGTTTTTCCGTTGTGTTTTTCCGTTGTGTTTTTCCTGTTGTGTTTTTCCGTTGTGTTTTTCCGTTGTGTTTTCCCGTTGTGTTTTTCCGTTGTGTTTTTCCGTTGTGTTTTTCCGTTGTGTTTTCCCGTTGTGTTTTTCCGTTGTGTTTTTCCGTTGTGTTTTTTCCGTTGTGGTTTTTTCCCGTTGTGTTTTCCCGTTGTGTTTTTCCGTTGTGTTTTTCCGTTGTGTTTTTCCTGTTGTGTTTTTCCTGTTGTGTTTTTCCGTTGTGTTTTTCCGTTGTGTTTTTCCGTTGTGTTTTCCCGTTGTGTTTTTCCGTTGTGTTTTTCCGTTGTGTTTTTCCGTTGTGTTTTTCCGTTGTGTTTTCCCGTTGTGTTTTCCCGTTGTGTTTTTCCGTTGTGTTTTTCCGTTGTGTTTTTCCGTTGTGTTTTTCCGTTGTGTTTTTCCTGTTGTGTTTTTCCGTTGTGTTTTTCCGTTGTGTTTTCCCGTTGTGTTTTCCCGTTGTGTTTTCCCGTTGTGTTTTTCCTGTTGTGTTTTTCCGTTGTGTTTTCCCGTTGTATTTTTCCGTTGTGTTTTTCCGTTGTGTTTTTCCGTTGTGTTTTTCCGTTGTGTTTTTCCGTTGTGTTTTTCCGTTGTGTTTTCCCGTTGTATTTTTCCGTTGTGTTTTTCCGTTGTGTTTTTCCGTTCTGTTTTTCCGTTCTGTTTTTCCGTTGTGTTTTTTCTGTTGTGTTTTTCCGTTGTGTTTTTCCGTTGTGTTTTTTCTGTTGTGTTTTTCCGTTGTATTTTTCCGTTGTGGTTTTTTCCCGTTGTGGTTTTTCCGTTGTGTTTTTTCTTCTCGTTTTCGCGCCGTCGTCCTCCGGGGCGATGCGAGCGGAGCTGTCCTTCCGGGAGATGCAGATGTGTCATTTACCGAACGCTCGATTTTCATTCATTTATTCAACTGCAAAAGGTCACAGCCTCACAGAGCTGTCGGTCTACCGCCTCTGAGCCAGATGCCCTCCCAGACTCTGAGCCAGATGCCCTCCCAGCCTCTGAGCCAGATGCCCTCCCAGCCTCTGAGCCAGATGCCCTCCCCGTGTGTCTCCTGTGTGGTAAACAGTCACATTTATATACGGCGATTTTCTACCTTCAGAGCGTTTTACGGCAAGGTTTAGGGTTTAGGTCAGGTCTAGTTCTGGTCTAGTTCTGGTTCTGTTCTGGTCTAGTTTTGGTCTAGTTCAGGTCTAGTTCTGGTTCTGTTCTGGTCTAGTTCTGGTCTAGTTCTGGTACAGTTCTGGTTTAATTTTGGTCTAGTTCTGGTTAAGTTCTGGTCTAGTTCTGGTCCAGTTCTGGTCTAGTTCTTGTCTAGTTCTTGTCTAGTCCTGGTCTAATTTTGGTCTACTTCTGGTCTCATTTTGGTCTAGTTCAGGTCTAGTTCTGGTTCTGTTCTGGTCTAGTTCTGGTCTAGTTCTGGTACAGTTCTGGTTTAATTTTGGTCTAGTTCTGGTCTAGTTCTGGTCCAGTTCTAGTCCAGTTCTGGTCCAGTTCTGGTCTAATTTTGGTCTACTTCTGGTCTCATTTTGGTCTAGTTTTGGTCTAGATCTGGTTCAGTTCTGGTCCAGTTCTGGTCTAGTTCTGGTTCAGTTCTGGTCCAGTTCTGGTCTAGTGCTGGTGAAGTTCTGGTCTAGTTTTGGTCTAGTTCTGGTCTAGGGCAACTGTGGCTATAACAGTAGCACCACCACCGGGGTATGGAGTGAATGAAGAATGCTCTGTAAAATGCTGTGTAAAGCACTTTGGGGACATGTGTCTGTGTAAAGCGCTATATAAATAAACCTTACCTTACCTTACCTAGTTCTGGTCTAGTTCTGGTGAAGTTCCCCGTGTGTCAGATGCCCTCCCCGTGTGTCAGATGCCCTCCCCGTGTGTCAGATGCCCTCCCCGTGTGTCAGATGCCCTCCCCGTGTGTCAGATGCCCTCCCGGCCTCTGAGTCGTGGTATTTTGGTCTTGAGGCTCGTAAACTCAAACAGGAAGTGCTCTTTTGTTGAACTTCCTGTTTATCTCACATTTACTGACCTCCCACACAGGTTTAGAGTCTATTTAAAACCTTAGTCCTGGTTTAGTCCTGGTTCAGTCCTGGTTCAGTCCTGGTTTAGTCCTAGTTCAGTCCTGGTTTAGTCCTGGTTCAGTCCTGGTTCAGTCCTGGTTTAGTCCTGGTTCAGTCCTGGTTTAGTCCTAGTTCAGTCCTGGTTTAGTCCTAGTTCAGTCCTGGTTTAGTCCTGGTTCAGTCCTGGTTCAGTCCTGGTTCAGTCCTGGTTCAGTCCTGGTTTAGTCCTGGTTCAGTCCTGGTTTAGTCCTAGTTCAGTCCTGGTTTAGTCCTGGTTCAGTCCTGGTTTAGTCCTGGTTCAGTCCTGGTTCAGTCCTGGTTTAGTCCTGGTTCAGTCCTGGTTCAGTCCTGGTTCAGTCCTGGTTTAGTCCTGGTTCAGTCCTGGTTTAGTCCTGGTTCAGTCCTGGTTTAGTCCTGGTTTAGTCCTGGTTTAGTCCTGGTTTAGTCCTGGTTTAGTCCTGGTTTAGTCCTGGTTTAGTCCTGGTTCAGGATCCAGAGCTGCAGACCCTAATTTTAGAACGACCCACATGAGTTTATTTAGACAAAGAGAGAGAAAGAAAAGGAGGAGAGAAAGAAAAGTAGGACAGAAAAAAGGAGGGAAAGAAAAAGAGAAAGGAAGGAGAGAAAAGACAAATACAAAGAAAAGGAAAGAAAGAAAAAAAAGGAGGAGCGATAGAAAAGGAGGAGAGAAAGAACACGGAGAGAAAATGGAGGAGAAAAAGAAGAGAAAGAAAGAAAAGGAGAGAAAAAGGAGGGAAAGAAAAGGTAAGAAAGAAAGAAAAAGAAAGAAAAGACGGCGAGAAAGAAAAAGCTGACAGAAAGATAAAGAAAGAAGGATGAGAGAAAGAACGAGCAGAGAAAGATGAAGGGGAGGAAGAAAGAAAAGAAAAGTAAAGTAAAGAAGGTGAGAAAGAAAAGAAAAGAAGAGAAAGAAGACAGAGGAGAGAGGGAGAGAAGAAGGGAAGAGAAAGAAGGAGAAGAAGAAGAAGTGTGTGTGTCAGTGTAAATCGCGCTGCTAAAGGACACAACATTTGCCCGTGAAGCTGCAGAGGGTCAGAGCTGTTTGAGAAAGAGACGGAGAGAAAGAGACGGAGAGAAAGAGACGGAGAGAAAGAGACAGAGAGAAAGAGACGGAGAGAAAGAGACGGAGAGAGTGTGAAAGAGAGAAACGGAGGGAGGGAGGGAGGGAGGGAGAGGTCAGACTGAAGCACTTAACCTCGGGGAC
Organism: Odontamblyopus rebecca; assembly: GCA_030686955.1. Classification (NCBI taxonomy): domain Eukaryota; kingdom Metazoa; phylum Chordata; class Actinopteri; order Gobiiformes; family Gobiidae; genus Odontamblyopus; species Odontamblyopus rebecca. Next base: position 41,348,264 of record CM060655.1, read on the forward strand.
TGTTACAACAAGGAAAAAAAACAGAGCGACGGAGGAGGGAGGGAGCAAAGGAGGGAGGGAGCGAGGGAGGGAGCAAAGGAGGGAGGGAGGGAGCAAAGGAGGGAGGGAGGGAGGGAGGGAGCGAGGGAGGAGGGAGGGAGCAAAAGAGGGAGGGAGGGCGCAAGGGAGGAGGGAGGGAGCGAGGGAGTGAGGGAGGAGGGAGGGAGCGAGGGAGGAAGGTAGGAGGGAGGGAGCAAAGGAGGGAGGGAGGGAGCGAGGGAGGAGGGAGGGAGCGAGGGAGGAGGGAGGGAGCAAAAGAGGGAGGGAGGGAGCAAGGGAGGGAGGGAGCAAGGGAGGGAGGGAGGAGGGAGGGAGCGAGGGAGGAGGGAGGGAGCAAAAGAGGGAGGGAGCAAAGGAGGGAGCAAAGGAGGGAGGGAGGGAGCGAGGGAGGAGGGAGGGAGCGAGGGAGGAGGGAGCGAGGGAGGAGGGAGCGAGCGGTGAAAGAGGAAACAGCAGCACAGGACCAGGACTCGTCTGTTTTTACTTTTCCCGCAGAGTAAAAATAAAACAGTTCTAAAAGTGAACGGACTCAGACCCGACCTCCTCCTCCTCATCCCTCGCTCCACTCCTCTCCTCCTCCTCCTCCTCCTCATCCCTCGCTCCACTCGTCTCCTCCTCATCCCTCGCTCCACTCCTCTCCTCCTCCTCCTCATCCCTCTCTCCACTCCTCTCCTCCTCCTCCTCATCCCTCTCTCCACTCCTCTCCTCCTCCTCCTCATCCCTCTCTCCACTCCTCTCCTCCTCCTCCTCATCCCTCGCTCCACTCCTCTCCTCCTCCTCCTCATCCCTCTCTCCACTCGTCTCCTCCTCCTCCTCATCCCTCGCTCCACTCCTCTCCTCCTCCTCCTCATCCCTCTCTCCACTCGTCTCCTCCTCCTCCTCATCCCTCGCTCCACTCCTCTCCTCCTCCTCCTCCTCCTCATCCCTCGCTCCACTCGTCTCCTCCTCATCCCTCGCTCCACTCGTCTCCTCCTCATCCCTCGCTCCACTCGTCTCCTCCTCATCCCTCGCTCCACTCGTCTCCTCCTCCTCCTCATCCCTCGCTCTACTCGTCTCCTCCTCCTCCAACAACAGTTTGAACTCTTCTTTCACTCGAGCAATTTTCCCTCCGAATAAATGTTCCCAACGTTAACGCGTCAACGAAAGTGAGAATCACAAAAATATCACAAAAATATCACAAAAATATCACAAAAATATCACAAAAATATCACAAAAATATCACACTCATGTTTTTTACCCCTGAAGACCTGAGGGCAGTTTTAGTACATTTCTCCTCCTTTTTTTCTGAATTTCACTTTTAAAACTGCCCCTTTTACCCCTAATGAAGTGTTCTACCTCCTTTTGTTCAGTCCAACCTGTTATTTCACAATCTGCTGCTGTAGTTGTGTCATGAGGCTGTGAGAAAAGCTACAGGACCAGAAATAGAAAATAAAATTCACTCTTTTATACAAAACCCACAGCAAACATGTAGAAACAACTTTTTGGACATAAAAATGCTTAATTTAGGGCCTGAGCTACAAAAATGCAAAATCTCAAGTCTGTAAGTAAATAAAAAATCTCCTTATTGCCCTAAAAACAAAAAAAGTGCAGTGGCTCCATGACTTTCCTGGTCCAGTCCTGGAAACAGCTCCTGTCAGGTCCAGGGCCAGAGCCACAGCACTTCTGCATTTCCAGGGTGGAAATTACATTTGGATTTGTTCATTTGGACTGAAATAAACCTTTAAATAAAAATAGAAAGAGATGCACAATTACACACACCAAAAAAATAAATCTAACTTTTGTCAAAATATTTTGGTCTTTTTTTTTAAATAATAATTAATCTTTTCATAAAAAACTTGATTCCTGTTTCGATTCGACTGCAGCAGCGTCTGAAACTTTCCCCATGTGAAAACCTCTGTTCTCCCCTGAACTGAAGTGTTTCCTGTGGGACACAGCAGGACTTTGACTCAAGTTTCTTCATCGACCGGAGGCAGAATTAATGATCGATTAACGATTAATCATTAACATTTTATATTTAAATGATCCTCACTGTTTCTGATCTGCAGAAATAAACTTGTGTTTGAGTTTAATGCAGATTTAAACATTTATGTTTTACACAAACTAAACTTAAAACCACATGACTCATTTGCATAAACTGTAAAGGCTGAAAAAAGCAGCTCTTTCCTTGTGCTGCTGCTTCAGCTTCTGTGGGACTAAAGGACTCGACTCAGTGAATATGAGTGTTCTCTCTGTGACTCAGTGAATATGAGTGTTCTCTCTGTGACTCAGTGAATATGAGTGTTCTCTCTGTGACTCAGTGAATATGAGTGTTCTCTCTGTGACTCAGTGAATATGAGTGTTCTCTCTGTGACTCAGTGAATATGAGTGTTCTCTCTGTGACTCAGTGAATATGAGTGTTCTCTCTGTGACTCAGTGAATATGAGTGTTCTCTCTGTGACTCAGTGAATATGAGTGTTCTCTCTGTGACTCAGTGAATATGAGTGTTCTCTCTGTGACTCAGTGAATACAAGTGTTCTCTCTGTGACTCAGTGAATATGAGTGTTCTCTCTGTGACTCAGTGAATATGAGTGTTCTCTCCGTGACTCAGTGAATATGAGTGTTCTCTCTGTGACTCAGTGAATATGAGTGTTCTCTCTGTGACTCAGTGAATATGAGTGTTCTCTCTGTGACTCAGTGAATATGAGTGTTCTCTCTGTGACTCAGTGAATATGAGTGTTCTCTCCGTGACTCAGTGAATATGAGTGTTCTCTCTGTGACTCAGTGAATATGAGTGTTCTCTCTGTGACTCAGTGAATATGAGTGTTCTCCCTGTGACTCAGTGAATATGAGTGTTCTCTCTGTGACTCAGTGAATATGAGTGTTCTCTCTGTGACTCAGTGAATATGAGTGTTCTCTCTGTGACTCAGTGAATATGAGTGTTCTCTCTGTGACTCAGTGAATATGAGTGTTCTCTCTGTGACAGAGGTGTTTGTGCCGCTGCATCACTCACCAGGGCGTGTGTGGGGTTATATACATGTTTGCTATGGTAGAAAGACTCAGCAGGGCATGTGTGGGGTTATATACATGTTTGCTATGGTAGAAAGACTCAGCAGGGCGTGTGTGGGGTTATATACATGTTTGCTATGGTAGAAAGACTCACCAGGGCGTGTGTGGGGTTATATACATGTTTGCTATGGTAGGAAGACTCAGCAGGGCATGTGTGGGGTTATATACATGTTTGCTATGGTAGAAAGACTCAGCAGGGCGTGTGTGGGGTTATATACATGTTTGCTATGGTAGAAAGACTCACCAGGGCGTGCCGTATATCCGGAAGCCCTTCACGGTCACGTCGCTGTCCTGCAGGTACACGCAGTTGGTGAGCAGAGACTGGACGTTGTCGAAATCCTCGGGTTTGAGTTTGGAAACCGACGGGAAACGGTAATAATCCTGTTTGACCAGCTCCGCCATAAAGTCTTTGTCGAAGGTGAGCTCGTGGTTCCCGGCGATCACGACTTTGAACTCGTACGGAAGCCCACCTGGACAAGAGAGACGGGGTGAGAGACAGGACTGAGGGAGGACTAAAGGAGGACTAAACCAGGTGTGAACCAGGTCTAAAACAGGACTAAACCGGATCTAAAACTGGACTGAAAGAGGACTAAAACAGGTCTAAAACAGGTCTAAAAGAGGACTAAAGCAGGACTAAACCAGGTCTAAACTGGATCTAAAACAGGACTAAAACAGGACTAAACCAGGTCTAAAACAGGACTAAACCAGGACTAAACCAGGACTGAACCTGCACTTTGAGCTCGTATGGGAAGGTCTAAACCAAGAACAATTAAACGTAAAATTTATATTAAAAAAACAACAACAAACAAAACGAACATCTGTAGTAAAGCGTATCACACATGTGCAGAGTTTAAAAACACGGTGGAGCTCTGTCTTCCTGCATCACCTGATGACATCAGCAGGTGGAACAGAGCGTTTTCTGTTTGAGAGAAGAACTAAAAACCCTAAATGTGCAGAGTTTATGTTTTAAACGTGCGAGAACGAAACAAAATCCGACTCCAGCTCTGTTTGTGATGAGGAAAATAGACCCTTTACACCTCTCCCTCCTTCCTTCCCTCCTTCCCTCCTTCCTTCCCTCCTTCCTTCCCTCGCTCCCTCGTTCCTGTGGATATATTGTGTGTTTGTGTCTGACCTCTCTGTGATGTATTGTTCAGTCCAGTCCTGGTCCTTGGTCTGTCCCTGGTCTCAGTGCAAATACTCGGCCTTGAAACCCCCTCCTCCTCCTCCCCTCCCTCCTCCTCTCTTCCCTCGCTCCATCTCCATCTTCCTCTCATTTCTCCATCCCCCTCTCCCTCGTTTTCTCTATTTCTTTATCATGCTTTCTTTTGGTTTCTCTGTCATCTCTATCTCCCTTCTCTTTCCTCTTTCTCCTTCTCTCCGTCCCTCCTCTCTCTCTCCTTTCCTCCTCTCTCTTTCTCTCCTTTCCTCCTCTCCCCCTTTCTCTCCTTTCCTCCTCTCTCTTTCTCTCCTTTCCTCCTCTTTCCCTTTCTCTCCTTTCCTCCTCTCTCCCTTTCTCTCCTTTCCTCCTCCCTCCCTTTCTCTCCTTTACTCCTTTCTTTCCTTTCTCTACTTTTCTCCTCTCTCCCTTTCTCTCCTTTACTCCTTTCTTTACTTTTCTCCTCTCTCTCTTTCTCTCCTTTCCTCCTCTCTCCCTTTATCTCCTTTCCTCCTCTCTTCCTTTCCCTCCTCTCTTTCCTTTCCACCTCTCTCCCTTTCTGCTCCTTTCCTCCTCTCTCCCTTTCACTCTCTCCTCTCTTTTTTTCTTTCTTTCTTCTTCTCCATCGTCTCCTCTCTGTTCCTTCCTCTTCTCCTCCGTTTCCTCTTCCTCCCTTCTCTCCTCCCATCTCTCCCTCTGTCTTTCTTTCTCTCTCTCCTCTCTGTCTTCCTCCATCTCTCCTCCTCTCTCCCCATTTCTTTCTTTCCTCTTTCCCTCTCTCCACCTCTGTCTTCCTCTCTCATTCCTCCACCCCGCTCTCCCTCTTTTTCTTTCTCTCTCCTCTCTGTCCCTCCCTCTCCTCCTCCGATTCCTCTTCCTCTCCTCGCTCCCTTCTTCTCCTTTCCTCCTTTCCTTCCTCTCTGTCACCCCCCTCTCTAGCCTTCCTTCCGTCTCTCTCCTCTTTCCTCCTCCCGTCACTCCCCTGCCTGCTCCCTCTTTCTCTCTTCCTCTCCTCTCCATCTCTCCTTTTTCCTCGTCCCCATCTCTCTTCCCTCTCCTCCTTTTGTTCCTCTTCCTCTCATCTCGCTCTTCGTTTCCTCTTTTCCTCTCTCTCTTCCTCTCTCTCTCCTCTCCTCTCTCTCCTCCTCCTCTCCTCCATCCCTCTCTCCTCTCCTCCGTTTAGGCAGTGAGTTATCGCGGTGCCTGCTCTCCTCTCTCTCCTCTCTCTCCTCCCTCCATCCCTCGCTCCTCTCCTCCGTTTAAGCGGTGAGTTATCGCGGTGCCTGCTCTCCTCTCTCTCCTCCCTCCATCCCTCGCTCCTCTCCTCCGTTTAGGTGGTGAGTTATCGCTCTCTCCGTGCTCTCGGCCCTGACCCTGAACTAATCACGCTGCGTTTGAGGCTCCGGAGCGAAGGAAAACCCGGCGCCTGATAAACGAGCGACTCTGCTCCTGCTACAGCGGGAAGACGGACGGAGGGAGGAGAGGAGGTCAAACTGCACCACGGAGGAGAGAGGGAGAGGGAGAGAGGAGAGAGAGGAGGGGCGGAGGAGGAGAGAGAAGGAGAGGAGGAGAGGAGAGAAAAAGAGGAGAGGAGGAGGAGGAGAGAGTAGGAGAGGAGGAGAGAGGAGAAGGAGAGGAGGAGGAGAGAGAGTAGGAGAGGAGGAGAGCAGAGAGAGAAGGAGAGGAGGAGGAGAGAGAGTAGGAGAGGAGGAGAGAGGAGAGAGAAGGAGAGGAGGAGAGGAGAGAGAGTAGGAGAGACGAGAGAGAAGGAGAGGAGGAGGAGAGAGGAGGAGGAGAGAGGAGAGGAGGAGAGAGTAGGAGAGTAGGAGCAGAGGAGAGAGTAGGAGAGGAGGAGAGACGAGAGAGAAGGAGAGGAGGAGGAGAGAGGAGGAGGAGAGAGGAGGAGAAAGAAGGAGAGGAGAGAGGAGAGAAGGAGGAGGGAGAGGAGGAGAGAGAAGGAGAGGAGGAGAGGAGGAGAGGAGGAGAGAGGAGAGGAGGAGAGAGAGAAGGAGAGGAGGAGGAGCAGGGCACAGTTAGGGATCTCAAAATTATTGAAAAGTCTTGGTTCAGTCCTGGTCCAGTCCTGGTCCAGTCCTCACTTAGTCCTGGTTCAGTCCTGGTTCAGTCCTGGTCCAGTCCTGGTCCAGTCCTCACTTAGTCCTGGTTCAGTCCTGGTTCAGTCCTGGTTTAGTCTAAACTTTACAACATATAAAGCCTCACGACTGCTCTGACTCTGACTCTTCTCCTCCGTCTTTGTCTGCCTCTCTTCTCTCTCTTCCTCTTCTCTCCTCTCCTTCTCCTCTCCTCTCTCCTCTCCTCTCTCCTCTCCTCCTCTCCTCTCCTCTCTCCCCTCTCCTCTCCTCTCTCCTCTCCTCCTCTCCTTCTCCTCTCCTCTCTCCTCTCCTCTCTCCTCTCCCCTCTCCTCTCCTCTCCTCTCTCCTTCTCTCTCCTTCTCTCTCCTCCTCTCTCCTTCTCTCTCCTCTCTCTCCTTCTCTCTCTCCTTCTCTCGGAGGAGACAGAGGGATGAAGATGACGGAGGTCTGGAGCTGCAGATCCTGTGATGAATCTGAAGGTAAAACGTCTAATTTAGAGAATCCTGAAGGTCACTGTCCCCGAGCCCAGAGGCTGAAGTATGAGTCTGTCTCTCCGTCTCTCCTCATCCCTCCATCTCTCTCTCCTCCTCCTCCTCCTCCTCTTCCTCACTGTCTCAGAGGTCACAGACTGAAGCATGAGTCTGACTCTGTCTCACACCGGACGCACCTCTTCATCAAACTCTTCCTCCTCCACTCCTCTTGTTCCTCCTGTCTTCATCCCTCTTCTTCCTCCTCTCTTCTCCTCTTTCTCCTCCCCCTCTCCTTCCTTTTTCTCTCCTCTCTTCCTCTCGTTCTCCTTCCTCTCCTTTCTCTCTCTTCTCCTTCTCTCTTCTTCCTTCTCACACAGATTTATATGAAAACTTTATCTCCTCTTTCGTCCTCTTCCTCTCTGTTCTTCGTCGCTCTGATTTATGGGGAAACTTTCCACTCTTTCTCTTTCCGTTTCTCTCTCTCTCTCTCTCTCTCTCTCCGTTTCTCTCAGTCTCGGTTCCGTCCGTTTGTGGGTCGAGCTTCGGTTGTAAATTCTCTTTTTTTCGGTCGCTGTGTTTGTGCACCTGCAGCAAACGGATCAAACCAACACAGGACGGAGGAGAAGAAGAGAGGGAAGAGTGGAGGAGAAGAGGAGGAGGAGAGGAGAGAAGGAGGAGAGGAGGAGGAGAGGAGGAGGAGAGGAGAAGAGGAGGAGGAGAGAGGAGGAGGAGAGAGGGAAGAGAGGAGGAGAGGAGGAGGAGGAGAGAAGAGGGAAGAGCAGAGGAGAGGGGGAGAGGAGAGGAACAGAGAGAGGAGAGGGAAGAGAGGGAAGAGAGGAGGAGAGAGGAAGAGAAGAGAGGGAAGAGAGAAGAGGAGAGAGGAGAGAGGGAGCGGAGAGTGGAGGAGAAGAGAGGGAAGAGCGAAAGAGCGGAGGAGAGGGGGAGGAGGGAGGAGGAGGAGAGGGGGAGAGGAGAGAGGAGCCTCACGACTGCTCTGCCTTTCTTCTCTCTCTCCTCTCTTCAATCCTTCTTTCCTCCTCCCTCTCTCCCTCTTCTTCCTTCCCTCCCTCTCTCCTCCTCTTCTCTCCCCTCTCTCCTCCCCTCTCCTCTCCTCTCCCCTCTCCTCTCCTCTCCTCTCCTCTCTCCTCCCCTCTCTCCTCTCCTCCCCTCTCCTCTCTTCTCCTCTCTTCTCCTCTCCCCTCTCCTCTCCCCTCTCTCCTCTCCTCTCTTCTCCTCTTCTCTCCTCTCCTCTCTCCTCTCCTCTCTTCTCTTCTCTCCTCTCCTCTCTTCTCTCCTCTCCTCTCCCCTCCCCTCCCCTCCCCTCTCCTCTCTCCTCTCCTCTCCTCTCCTCTCTCCTCTCTCCTCTCGTCTCCTCTCCTCTCTCCTCCTCCTCTCCTCTCCTCTCCCCTCTCTCCTCTCCTCTCTCCTCTCTCCTCTCTCATGTTGGTGTGTGGTATTTCTGACTCCATTAAACGTCTCTTTGTGGAGGGCGCAGACAGGCCGGGGTCGGAGGGTCGGGGTCAGAGGTCGTGAGGCGGAGGGTCGGGGTCAGAGGTCAGGGGCGGCACACTTCAGGCAGACTCCGGCTCAGAACGACGAACCGTAAACTCAGAGTGTCTGAGTGAGCGTGACGTCCCCACAGAGTTCAGCTAAATGAGGCTCCTGTTGCCGCGGTTACAGGAGCGAACCTGGCTCCATATTTGGAAATCCTCCCGCGAGTATCACAGCAACACAAGAGCCAATCATGAGTGAGGAGGTTAAATGTGGCGCCTGCTCAGAGTGGAGATACTTCGAGCTTTTAGCATCAAACTTTAAATACTTTAAGTCACTGATTCATGTTGTTTGTTCTGTTACGTACGAACTTTATGCTAGTTCAGATTCTAGTCTAAATCGGGGCAGGAAAGCGGGAAGGGAACTTACTTAGCAACGAAACGAGCTGTCAGTCAAACCTGTTGCTAACGCTAGGGGGAGGGGCCCAAAACAATCCTCCCATAGAAGCATTTTGTGAGAAATCAAACTGCCTGTGTTCAGACAGGACGTCCACAGCTTTCAGAAAAGTGGGATTTTGTAGGATTCTTCTGTATTTTTACAATACAAACTTTTAAAAAAAATTTAATCATCAAAGCGCCTAAAAATCAGCTTTGTCAGAGTTAGCCTAGCCCCGCTCTGAGCCGCGCTAGCTCCGCTCTAGCAGCTCGCGCTCTGATTGGTCAGAACGGCATTTCTGACGTTGGGCTGAAAACAAGGAAGTAAATGCGGATGTGAACATCTTTTTTGCGGTCCTGCACCAATGAGCTCAGGCCACTGAAAACAACAGGCGCCATCTTGGATTCACCTTCCAGATTTTATTATAGTTCTGTGGGAAAAAGAGAGAGAAGGAGCCGGAAGAGCCTCCTGGAGCACTTCCTGTTTGGCACGCGGCGGCTAACGGGTTAGCAGCTAACGGGTTAGCTTAGCCCAGTCATATATACGGACTGTGGACAAAACTCAGTGCGTCGTAGTAGTAGCTGCAGTAGCAGTCGTAGTAGCAGTAGTAGTATTTGCAGTAGCAGGAGTAGTATTTGCAGTCGTAGTAGTAGTAGTATGTACAGTACTTCTTACCGAGCCAGTTGCTGAAGTTCTTGACCTTATAGGGAAGCCCAAGCTCAGAGTGTTGCAGTAGTAGTAGTAGCAGTAGCAGTAGTAGCAGTAGCAGTAGCAGTAGTAGTAGTAGTAGTAGTATTTGCAGTAGTAGCAGTAGCAGCAGTAGCAGTAGCAGTAGCAGTAGCAGTAGTATTTGCAGTAGTAGTAGTAGTAGTAGTATTTGCAGTAGTAGCAGTAGCAGTAGCAGTAGTAGTAGTAGTATTTGCATTTGCAGTAGTAGTAGTAGTAGTAGCAGTAGCAGTAGTAGCAGCAGCAGTAGCAGTAGTAGCAGTAGTATTTGCAGTAGTAGTAGTAGTAGTAGTAGTATTTGCAGTAGTAGTAGTAGTAGTAGCAGTATTTGCAGTAGTAGTAGTAGTAGTAGCAGTAGTAGTAGTAGTAGTAGCACTAGCAGTAGTAGTAGTAGTAGTAGCAGTAGCAGTAGTAGTAGTAGTATTTGCAGTAGTAGTAGTAGTATATATCTGCAGTACTTCTTACCGAGCCAGTCGTTGAACTTCTTGACCTCGGACGGCAGCCCGAGCTCAGTGAAGTCTCCGGTGTGAAGCAGAACGTCTCCGTACGGCATCTGGACCCCGTCTGTGCGCGAGTGTGTGTCCGACACGCACACGAAGCGAGTGTGCGACGGCGGTTTGGGCGTGTCGTACGGCAGCGGGTCCACCCTGAACGCACCACGAGAACAGGGTTAGAGCATACAGGACCCTGAACGCACCACGAGAACAGGGTTAGAGCATACAGGACCCTGAACGCACCACGAGAACAGGGTTAGGGCATACAGGACCCTGAACGCACCACGAGAACAGGGTTAGAGCATACAGGACCCTGAACGCACCACGAGAACAGAGTTAGAGCATACAGGACCCTGAACGCACCACGAGAACAGGGTTAGAGCATACAGGACCCTGAACGCACCACGAGAACAGAGTTAGAGCATACAGGACCCTGAACGCACCACGAGAACAGAGTTAGAGCATACAGGACCCTGAACGCACCACGAGAACAGAGTTAGAGCATACAGGACCCTGAACGCACCACGAGAACAGGGTTAGAGCATACAGGACCCTGAACGCACCACGAGAACAGAGTTAGAGCATACAGGACCCTGAACGCACCACGAGAACAGGGTTAGAGCATACAGGACCCTGAACGCACCACGAGAAGAGGGTTAGAGCATACAGGACCCTGAACGCACCACGAGAAGAGGGTTAGAGCATACAGGACCCTGAACGCACCACGAGAACAGGGTAAGGACATACAGGACCCTGAACGCACCACGAGAACAGAGTTAGGACATACAGGACCCTGAACGCACCACAAGAACAGAGTTAGGACATACAGGACCCTGAACGCACCACAAGAACAGAGTTAGAGCATACAGGACCCTGAACGCACCACGAGAACAGGGTTAGAGCATACAGGACCCTGAACGCACCACGAGAACAGAGTTAGAGCATACAGGACCCTGAACGCACCACGAGAACAGGGTTAGAGCATACAGGACCCTGAACGCACCACGAGAACAGAGTTAGAGCATACAGGACCCTGAACGCACCACGAGAACAGAGTTAGAGCATACAGGACCCTGAACGCACCACGAGAACAGGGTTAGGGGGACGGGCATTTGATCAAATTTTCTTAATCGACCATTGGGAGAATTAACGATCGATTATCCATTAATCATTAATGTTTTTATATTAAAATGATCATTATTACTGTTACTAATCTGCATAAATAAACTCAACTTTACACCATCTAAACCTCCTGACTCCAGAGCCTCATCAGTGTGAGATCAGAATGTGTTTAATGCAGCTTTAAACATTTGTTTGTTTTACACAAACTAAACTTAAACCTCACGGCTCATTTGCATAAACTATAAGCGCAGAAAAAAGCAGCTCTTTCCTTGTGCTGCTGCTTCAGCTTCTGTGGGACTAAAGGACTCGACTGTGAGTGTTCTCTCTGTGACTCAGTGAATATGAGTGTTCTCTCTGTGACTCAGTGAATATGAGTGTTCTCTCTGTGACAGAGGATGTTCTGCTGATGCTGAGTCTGTTCTGTGCTTCTATCGTGTTGAAGATGCTTCATGTTAAACTTTTCAGAGCTTATACGTTACTGCTGCGTTATTACAGCTACTGTACTGCTACGATACGCTCCTGCAGAGTAGAACAGACCGTATATATGAACGGACACATATTCTCTGCAGCGTTTCATTGATTTCATTCATACAACAGACTCTAGTCTTTTATACAGAGCGACGGTGAAGGGAGTTGTCAGGTTCAGGGTAGAAGCACCTGCACGAGAAGAACCTGGGCTAAAGCCTGAGCAGCTGCAGCTACAGGACCAACACCAGATCCACACAGTTATGGCGGCGCTGCTTTACTTCCGCTCTCCTTCTGCGTTTCGTGGGATTAGTCTGTATCACGTCGGAGATGGTTCATGTTTTCAGAGGTCGTACGTGTGCAGGTCAAGTGAAGCTCGTTAATGAACTTCTTTTCACTTTATGTCGGTCACTTTATTTATTTTGGCTTCTGTTGTGATGAAAAGACTGAAAAGTGTTTGTCTTTTGGACCCAGGCGCACTCGACTGCTGTAGTAACCGGGACACTGCGTATACATCAGGTTTGGGCGATAATCCGGTGACCTGAGGTATCAAAAGTAGCATCAGTATCAGTTTCATCACCGTCATTATAAAAATCTGCATCAGGAGCTAAACCCACAGCAGGACTTTCTCCCTCCGCTCTCTCTCCTCTTCAAACGTGGTTCCGCTCGGAGATTTCCCTCCACACGCAGCAGGAAGAAGAAAAAAACCCGACTGACGCTTCGTGTGCGACGCTGAGCCCAAAAGTTTGTGACGGAGACGTTTTACTGAAGCCGAGAGTCGAGAGGGGACGAGACTGAAGAGGAGAAAGTTCCCGAGGGCGAAGTCAGACTTTCACGGAGGAGACGGTGAAGAACAATTTACGGATCTGCAGCAAAACGAAACTTTCGAAACCTCCGAAACTTTGTAACGACGCCTCAAAACGCCGCAGACGATCAGGGCTGTGATTGGTCCTCTGCACCGCTCTGCATTTCCTCCTCATTCTAGACTCTGAGGAATAAAGTGTTTAATGCAGCTTTAAACATTTGTTTACGTTTTACACAAACCAAACAAACCACACGACTCATTTGCATACTGCAAACAAGGATTTTCTAGCATAGTTAAACTGACTTGAATTAAGCAGATTCATCTTAAAAGATCAATTTTAAGATTTTTTTTACTTAATAAGATGAGTTTTTTTTTCCTTGTTTCAAGATATTTCATCCTGATTTATCTTATCTCGATATTACAACTTATTCTAAGCACTTTTTAAATTAACTCAGTCCAGGTTAAGCCTCTTTAACTTCCTCCTCAAACCAATAAGGGGAAAAATCTTGTCATAAATACTTGAAACTCGTGTTTTCTGCTTAGAACAAGATTCTTATTTCGTCTTGTTTTAAGAAAACTTGGTTAGTGAAAATTTCTTACTGCACTGATAGAAAATTTCACTTAAAATAGAGCATTTTTACCTCACCTTTTCTTAATTTTTGATAGGCCTTTTTTCATACAGCTCATTTGCATACATCTCATTTGCATACAGTATAAGCGCTGATAAAAACAGCTCGTGCTCGGACGCTGATGCGATCGAACGAGCTGCAGAGTTTGGTTTGATCAGAACTTGTGCCTCATCTTCAAATATAAAACAGCGACTAAATAATTCTGAATGAGTCACAGGAAACGCGTAAATCCCGGGAAAACCCTGAGATGGTTTAACGGGATCAACATTCCTCCTCAGGCTCCGTTACACAGAGACACCGACACTCGGTTTGTCCATTAAAATGAACCTGATCCACCAGATTCTTAACGATCAGTTATCGATTAGCCGACTCATTCTGCCCATCTCTACACAGGACCCTGAACGCAGCATCAGCAGGAGGTCAGACAAACACAGAGAAGAGGTGAGAGCGTAAACACAACACGGAGAGAAGGCGACAAAAGAGGAGAGACCCTGAACGCATCACGACAAAAGAAACAACATACACACGACCCTGAACGCAGCGCAGGGGAAAAACAAACAGGACCCTGAACGCAGCACAGGAGAAAAACAAACACGACTCTGAACGCAGCACAGGAGAAAAACAAACACGACTCTGAACGCAGCACAGGAGAAAAACAAACACGACTCTGAACGCAGCACAGGAGAAAAACAAACACGACTCTGAACGCAGCACAGGAGAAAAACAAACACGACTCTGAACGCAGCACAGGAGAAAAACAAACAAACAAACACGACCCTGAACGCAGCAGCAAGAAACTGTCCGTTCATTTCCTTAAGTGTGACCCGTCTGTGTCCAAACACAAAACAAATACTGTGTTTACTGAGAACTGCTGTAGCACCGATTTATTCTTATTTATTTCGGTTCTGATTTGAGGCGATTCTCTGATCAGAACAAAGGATGAGCTTTTCTCCGTAGACACGTTATCACCTTTAACTTTATTGATCCACAAGATGAATTATTTGGACACAGACGCTCACACATCACAAAATAAGATAATAACAAAGTGTAGAAATATAAATGTAATTAAAGCCGCTCGCGGCAATGATGGTTCTCGCCTCCGGCGCGCACGCCCCTCCCAGGCAACCGCTGAGGACTCGCGACTGCCCTGGCACGACTCTCTCCTCCCGACAGCTCGTCCCCCAGAAAAATTACATAGGGCACCTTTAATATTTGAAAATGGGAACGATCTAGAGCCAAATTATAGAAACTAGGCCACAGATCACATGACTTTTATAATCAAGAGCACTGTCAGACTAAGACTGTGCATAAAAACAGACCCTCCAACAGAAAAGTTACATAGTGCACCTTTAAACATATTTTGGGGGGAAGTATTTGCGCCCTTTGTGGCCAACCATGGAAAATACCCCATATCCATAATGTATTTTTTTGGTCGTAGACACGCATAGAATTTAATACCCATATTTGGTACAAATCCGATAATGTTGATGTTTCATGTCTGGATAGGGGGCGCTATAGAGTTCACTTTTCATATACTTTATAGTTTATTATATTCAGTCCATGTTCAAGCTTTAGTGATTCAGATTTCAGCACAATCAGACAAAGTCTGTGCGTGTAGTAATTTTGGAACTATTTATTGGGGGAGTCTTTGCACCCCTGCTGGCCAACCGTGGGAAACACCCCATATCCATAATATATTTTTTTGCTTGCTTTGATACAGAGAATTGAATACCCAAATTTGGTACAAATCCGATAATGTTGATGTTTCTTGTATAGGCTAGGTGGCGCTATAGAGTAACTTTTCATATGCTTTATAGTTTATTATAATCAAGTCCTAATCAGGCATTAGTGATTCAAATTTCAGCACGATCAGACAAAGCCTGTGTGTGTAGGCATTTTTTTACTATTTTTTTATTGAGTCTTTCCGCCCCTGGTGGCGAACAATGAAAATTGCACCGTTTCCACAATATAAGATTTTGCTTGAAATCATGCATAGAATTTAATCCCCAAATTTGGTACAAATCCGATAATGTTGACGTTTCACGTATACACTAGGTGGCGCTACAGAGTTCACTTTTATTATATTTCATATTTCATCACATTCAGGCCGAGATCACACAATAGTGATGTGAGTTTGAGCTCTGTAGGCCAAAGCCTGTGGCCGTGAGAGGGCATCAAAGAAACAGGAAACGAAGGTGTTATTCGCCGGCGTGCTACGGACAAACCGTGAAAAACTGCGCTGAGAAAAATGATGGCGTTTGTGGACCCACATCTGTAGATGTGACGTGTCAAATCTGAGCTCGTTTGGACCAAAACCAAGACACTTGAAGACTTTGGCGTACATGCAGTCAAAAGGGTGGTGAATTTTTGATCCAATATGGCCGACTTCCTGTTGGTCATAGGGCGGTGTGACAATGACATTTTCTGCTTGTCTCCTTGTTTTCTATCACTGTCCTGAATTTTGTTGGCCTACGCCAAAATATGCTTTTCAGCTCCCCATAGGCTTTCAATTTTTGACTTTTCCAGGGGGCGCTGTCGAGTAAGGGCACTTTGGGCATTGTTGCGATGCCCGTTTTATCAAATTTTTCGCCGGGCCGGTCGATCTGATACCCCCATGTGAGACTTTTCGTCGATGTTCAGGGGGTCAAAAATGCGATCATTTTGGCGGAAGAATAATAATAATTAAAGCCGCTCGCGGCAATGATGGCCCTCGCCCCGGTGCGCACGCCCATGCCAGGCAACCGCCGAGGACTCGTGACCGTCCTGACACGACACTCTCTCCTCCCGACAGCTCGTCCACCAGAAAAACTACATAGGGCACCTTTAATATTTGAAAATGGGAACGATCTAGAGCCAAATTATAGAAACTAGGACACAGGTCACATGACTTTTATAATCAAGAGCACTGTCAGACTAAGACTGTGCATAAAAACAGACCCTCCACCAGAAAAGTTACATAGTGCACCTTTAAACATATTTTGGGGGGGAGTATTTGCGCCCTTTGTGGCCAACCATGGAAAATACCCCATATCCATAATGTATTTTTTTGGTCGGAGACACGCATAGAATTTAATACCCATATTTGGTACAAATCCGATAATGTTGATGTTTCATGTCTGGATAGGGGGCGCTATAGAGTTCACTTTTCATATACTTTATAGTTTATTATATTCAGTCCATGTTCAAGCTTTAGTGATTCAGATTTCAGCACAATCAGACAAAGTCTGTGCGTGTAGTAATTTTTGAACTATTTATTGGGGGAGGCTTTGCGCCCCTGCTGGCCAACCGTGGGAAACACCCCATATCCATAATATTTTTTTTGCTTGCTTTGATACAGAGAATTGAATCCCCAAATTTGGTACAAATCCGATAATGTTGATGTTTCTTGTATAGGCTAGGTGGCGCTATAGAGTAACTTTTCATATGCTTTATAGTTTATTATAATCAAGCCCTAATCAGGCATTAGTGATTCAAATTTCAGCACGATCAGACAAAGCCTGTGTGTGTAGGCATTTTTTAACTGTTTTTTTATTGAGTCTTTGCGCCCCTGGTGGCAAACAATGAAAATAGCACCATGTCCATAATATAAGATTTTGCTTGAAATCATGCATAGAATTTAATCCCCAAATTTGGTCCAAATCCGATAATGTTGACGTTTCACGTATACACTAGGTGGCGCTACAGAGTTCACTTTTATTATATTTCATATTTCATCACATTCAGGCCGGGATCACACAATAGTGATGTGAGTTTGAGCTCTGTAGGCCAAAGCCTGTGGCCGTGAGAGGGCATCAAAGAAACAGGAAATGAAGGTGTTATTCGCCGGCGTGCTACGGACAAACCGTGAAAAACTGCGCTGAGAAAAATGATGGCGTTTGTGGAGCCACATCTGTAGATGTGACGTGTCAAATCTGAGCTCGTTTGGACCAAAACCAAGACACTTGAAGACTTTGGCGTACACGCAGTCAAAACAGCGGCGAGTTTTTTGATTCAATATGGCCGACTTCCTGTTGGTCATAGGGCGGTGTGACAATGACATTTTCTGCTTGTCTCCTTTATTTCTATGACTGTCCCGAATTTTGTCGGCCTACGCCAAAATATGCTTTTCAGCTCCCCATAGACTTTCAAATTTTGACTTTTCCAGGGGGCGCTGTCGAGTGGGGGCACTTTGAGCATTGTCGCGATGCCCGTTTTATCAAATTTTTCGCCGGACCGGTCGATCTGATACCCCCATGTGAGACTTTTCATCGATGTTCAGGCCCTCAAAATCGCGATCGTTTGCAAAGAAAAATAATAATAATAATATAGCGTAAGAAACCAACGAAGAACAATAGCCCTCGCCACTTCGTTAGGCGAGGGCCAATAATTAAAGCCGCTCGCGGCAATGATGGCCCTCGCCCCGGCGCGCACGCCCCTCCCAGGCAACCGCTGAGGACTCGCGACCGCCCTGACACGACTCTCTCCTCCCGACAGCTCGTCCACCAGAAAAATTACATAGGGCACCTTTAATATTTGAAAATGGGAACGATCTAGAGCCAAATTATAGAAACGATGCCACAGGTCACATGACTTTTATAATCAAGAGCACTGTCAGACTAAGACTGTGCATAAAAACAGACCCTCCAACAGAAAAGTTACATAGTGCACCTTTAAACATATTTATGGGGGGGAGTATTTGCGCCCTTTGTGGCCAACCATGGAAAATACCCCATATCCATAATGAATTTTTTTGGTCGTAGACATGCATAGAATTTAATACCCATATTTGGTACAAATCCGATAATCTTGATGTTTCATGTCTGGATAGGGGGCGCTATAGAGTTCACTATTCATATACTTTATAGTTTATTATATTCAGTCCATGTTCAAGCTTTAGTGATTCAAATTTCAGCACAATCAGACAAAGTCTGTGCGTGTAGTAATTTTTGAACTATTTATTGGGAGAGTCTTTGAGCCCCTGCTGGCCAACCGTGGGAAACACCCCATATCCATAATATATTTATTTGCTTGCTTTGATACAAAGAATTGAATACCCAAATTTGGTACAAATCCGATAATGTTGACGTTTCTTGTATAGGCTAGGTGGCGCTGTAGAGTAACTTTTCATATGCTTTATAGTTTATTATAATCAAGCCCTAATCAGGTATTAGTGATTCAAATTTCAGCACGATCAGACAAAGCCTGTGTGTGTAGGCATTTTTAAACTATTTTTTTAGGGAGTCTTTGCGCCCCTGCTGGCGAACGATGAAAATTGCACCATGTCCATAATATAAGATTTTGCTTGAAATCATGGATAGAATATAATCCCCAAATTTGGTACAAATCCGATAATGTTGACGTTTCACGTATACACTAGGTGGCGCTACAGAGTTCACTTTTATTATATTTCATATTTCATCACATTCAGGCCGGGATCACACAATCGTGATGTGAGTTTGAGCTCTGTAGGCCAAAGCCTGTGGCCGTGAGAGGGCATCAAAGAAACAGGAAACGAAGGTGTTATTCGCCGGCGTGCTACGGACAAACCGTGAAAAAGTGCGCTGAGAAAAATGATGGCGTTTGTGGAGCCACAACTGTAGATGTGACGTGTCAAATCTGAGCTCGTTTGGACCAAAACCAAGACACTTGAAGACTTTGGCGTACACGCAGTCAAAACGGCGGCGAGTTTTTTGATCCAATATGGCCGACTTCCTGTTGGTCATAGAGATGTGCTCCAATTCATCTTTTGGCTTGTCTCATGGTTCTCTGTCACTGTCCCGAATTTTGTTTCCCTGCGACAAACTTTGATAGTCCCCTCTTCCATAGGGGTCCAATTCTAGGGGGCGCAGTTGAGTGAGGCCACCTTGGTCATTGTTGCGATGACTGTTTTATTGAATTTTTCACCGAGCCGGTCGATTCTATACCCCCATGTGAGACTTTTCGTTGATGTTCAGGGGGTCAAATCTGCATTTCTTTGTTTATACAGAACGAAGAACAATGTTAACTTAAAGCCGCTCGCGGCAATGATGGCCCTCGCCCGGCTTGCACGCCCTCCCAGGCAACCGCTGAGGTCTTGTGACCGCCCTGGCACGACTCTCTCCTCCCGACAGCTCGTCCACCAGAAAAATTACATAGGGCACCTTTAATATTTGAAAATGGGAACGATCTAGAGCCAAATTATAGAAACTAGGCCACAGGTCACATGACTTTTATAATCAAGAGCACTGTCAGACTAAGACTGTGCATAAAAACAGACCCTCCAACAGAAAAGTTACATAGTGCGCCTTTAAACATATTTTGGTATTTGCGCCCTTTGTGGCCAACCATATCCATAATGTATTTTTTTGGTCGTAGACACGCATAGAATTTAATACCCATATTTGGTACAAATCTGATAATGTTGATGTTTCATGTCTGGATAGGGGGCGCTATAGAGTTCACTTTTCATATACTTTATAGTTTATTATATTCAGTCCATGTTCAGGCTTTAATGATTCAGATTTCAGCACAATCATAGAAAGTCTGTGCGTGTAGTAATTTTGGAACTATTTATTGGGGGAGGCTTTGCGCCCCTGCTGGCCAACCGTGGGAAACACCCCATATCCATAATATATTTTTTTGCTTGCTTTGATACAGAGAATTGAATACCCAAATTTGGTACAAATCCGATAATGTTGACGTTTCTTGTATAGGCTAGGTGGCGCTATAGAGTAACTTTTCATATGCTTTATAGTTTATTATAATCAAGCCCTAATCAGGTATTAGTGATTCAAATTTCAGCACGATCAGACAAAGCCTGTGTGTGTAGGCATTTTTAAACTATTTTTTTAGGGAGTCTGTGCGCCCCTGCTGGCGAACGATGAAAATTGCACCATGTCCATAATATAAGATTTTGCTTGAAATCATGGATAGAATATAATCCCCAAATTTGGTACAAATCCGATAATGTTGACGTTTCACGTATACACTAGGTGGCGCTACAGAGTTCACTTTTATTATATTTCATATTTCATCACATTCAGGCCGAGATCACACAATAGTGATGTGAGTTTGAGCTCTGTAGGCCAAAGCCTGTGGCCGTGAGAGGTCATCAAAGAAACAGGAAACGAAGGTGTTATTCGCCGGCGTGCTACGGACAAACCGTGAAAAAGTGCGCTGAGAAAAATGATGGCGTTTGTGGAGCCACATCTGTAGATGTGACGTGTCAAATCTGAGCTCGTTTGGACCAAAACCAAGACACTTGAAGACTTTGGCGTACACACAGTCAAAACGGCGGTGAATTTTTGATTCAATATGGCCGACTTCCTGTTGGTCATAGAGACGTGCTCCAATTCATCTTTTGGCTTGTCTCATGGTTCTCTGTCACTGTCCCGAATTTCGTTTCCCTGCGACAAACTTTGCTTGTCCCCTCTCCCATAGGGGTCCAATTCTAGGGGGCGCCGTTGAGTGGGGGCACTTTGGTCATTGTTGCGATCTCCGTTTTATCGAATTTTTCGCCGGGCCGGTCGATTCTATACCCCCATGTGAGACTTTTCGTCGACGTTCAGGGGGTCAAAAATGCGATCATTTTGGCGGAAGAGGAATAATAATAAAGAAACCAACGAAGAACAATACCCCTCGCCATTCACTTCGTTACATGGCGAGGGCCAATTAAAGCCGCTCGCGGCAATGATGGCCCTCGCCCCGGCGCGCACGCCCCTCCCAGGCAACCGCTGAGGTCTTGTGACCGCCCTGGCACGACTCTCTCCTCCCGACAGCTCGTCCCCCAGAAAAATTACATAGGGCACCTTTAATATTTGAAAATGGGAACGATCTAGAGCCAAATTATAGAAACTAGGCCACAGGTCACATGACTTTTATAATCAAGAGCACTGTCAGACTAAGACTGTGCATAAAAACAGACCCTCCAACAGAAAAGTTACATAGTGCACCTTTAAACATATTTTGGGGGGGAGTATTTGCCCCCTTTGTGGCCAACCATGGAAAATACCCCATATCCATAATGTATTTTTTTGGTCGTAGACACGCATAGAATTTAATACCCATATTTGGTACAAATCCGATAATGTTGATGTTTCATGTCTGGATAGGGGGCGCTATAGAGTTCACTTTTCATATACTTTATAGTGTATTATATTCAGTCCATGCTCAAGCTTTAGTGATTCAAATTTCAGCACAATCAGACAAAGTCTGTGCGTGTAGTCATTTTGGAACTATTTATTGGGGGAGTCTTTGCGCCCCTGCTGGCCAACCGTGGGAAACACCCCATATCCATAATATATTTATTTGCTTGCTTTGATACAGAGAATTTAATCCCCAAATTTGGTACAAATCCGATAATGTTGACGTTTCTTGTATAGGCTAGGTGGCGCTATAGAGTAACTTTTCATATGCTTTATAGTTTATTATAATCAAGTCCTAATCAGGTATTAGTGATTCAAATTTCAGCACGATCAGAAAAAGCCTGTGTGTGTAGGCATTTTTTAACTATTTTTTTATTGAGTCTTTGCGCCCCTGGTGGCGAACAATGAAAATTGCACCATTTCCATAATATAAGATTTTGCTTGAAATCATGCATAGAATTTAATCCCCAAATTTGGTCCAAATCCGATAATGTTGATGTTTCACGATACACTAGGTGGCGCTACAGAGTTCACTTTTATTATATTTCATATTTCATCACATTCAGGCCGAGATCACACAATAGTGATCTGAGTTTGAGCTCTGTAGGCCAAAGCCTGTGGCCGTGAGAGGTCATCAAAGAAACAGGAAACGAAGGTGTTATTCGCCGGCGTGCTACGGACAAACCGTGAAAAAGTGCGCTGAGAAAAATGATGGCGTTTGTGGAGCCACATCTGTAGATGTGACGTGTCAAATCTGAGCTCGTTTGGACCAAAACCAAGACACTTGAAGACTTTGGCGTACACGCAGTCAAAACGGCGGTGAATTTTTTGATCCAATATGGCCGACTTCCTGTTGGTCATAGGGCGGTGTGACAATGACATTTTCTGCTTGTCTCCTTGTTTTCTATCACTGTCCCGAATTTTGTTGGGCTACGCCAAAATATGCTTTTCAGCTCCCCATAGACTTTCAATTTTTGACTTTTCCAGGGGGCGCTGTCGAGTAGGGGCACTTTGGGCATTGTCGCGATGCCCGTTTTATCAAATTTTTCGCCGGGCCGGTCGATCTGATACCCCCATGTGAGACTTTTCGTCGATGTTCAGGGGGTCAAAAATGCGATCATTTTGGCGGAAGAAAATAATAATAATTAAAGCCGCCATGCAATGATGGCCCTCGCCCGGTGCGCACGCCCATGCCAGGCAACCGCCGAGGACTCGTGACCGTCCTGACACGACACTCTCTCCTCCCGACAGCTCGTCCACCAGAAAAACTACAAAGGGCACCTTTAATATTTGAAAATGGGAACAATCTAGAGCCAAATTATAGAAACTAGGCCACAGGTCACATGACTTTTATAATCAAGAGCACTGTCAGACTAAGACTGCATAAAAACAGACCCTCCACCAGAAAACTTACATAGTGCGCCTTTAAACATATTTTGGGGGGAGTATTTGCGCCCTTTGTGGCCAACCATGGAAACACCCCATATCCATAATATATTATTTGCTTGCTTTGATACAGAGAATTGAATCCCCAAATTTGGTACAAATCCGATAATGTTGATGTTTCTTGTATAGGCTAGGTGGCGCTATAGAGTAACTTTTCATATGCTTTATAGTTTATTATAATCAAGCCCTAATCAGGTATTAGTGATTCAAATTTCAGCACGATCAGACAAAGCCTGTGTGTGCAGGCATTTTTTTACTATTTTTTTATTGAGTCTTTGCGCCCCTGGTGGCGAACAATGAAAATTGCACCATTTCCATAATATAAGATTTTGCTTGAAATCATGCATAGAATTTAATCCCCAAATTTGGTCCAAATCCGATAATGTTGACGTTTCACGTATACACTAGGTGGCGCTACAGAGTTCACTTTTATTATATTTCATATTTCATCACATTCAGGCCGGGATCACACAATAGTGATGTGAGTTTGAGCTCTGTAGGCCAAAGCCTGTGGCCATGAGAGGTCATCAAAGAAACAGGAAACTAAGGCGTTATTCGCCGGCGTGCTACGGACAAACCGTGAAAAACTGCGCTGAGAAAAATGATGGCGTTTGTGGACCCACATCTGTAGATGTGACGTGTCAAATCTGAGCTCGTTTGGACCAAAACCAAGACACTTGAAGACTTTGGCGTACACGCAGTCAAAACGGCGTTGAATTTTTGATCCAATATGGCCGACTTCCTGTTGGTCATAGGGCGGTGTGACAATGACATTTTCTGCTTGTCTCCTTGTTTTCTATCACTGTCCCGAATTTTGTCGGCCTACGCCAAAATATGCTTTTCAGCTCCCCATAGGCTTTCAATTTTTGATTTTTCCAGGGGCGCTGTCGAGTAGGGGCACTTTGGGCATTGTCGCGATGCCCGTTTTATAAAATTTTTCGCCGGGCCGGTCGATCTGATACCGCCATGTGAGACTTTTCGTCGATGTTCAGGGGGTCAAAAATGCGATCATTTTGGCGGAAGAAAATAATAATAATAATAAAAAGAAACCAACGAAGAACAATAGCCCTCGCCACTTCGTTAGGCGAGGGCCAATTAAAGCCGCTCGCGGCAATGATGGCCCTCGCCCCGGTGCGCACGCCCCTCCCAGGCAACCGCTGAGGCCTCGTGACCGACCTGGCACGACTCTCTCCTCCCGACAGCTCGTCCCCCAGAAAAATTACATAGGGCACCTTTAATATTTGAAAATGGGAACGATCTAGAGCCAAATTATAGAAACTAGGCCACAGGTCACATGACTTTTATAATCAAGAGCACTGTCAGACTAAGACTGTGCATAAAAACAGACCCTCCAACAGAAAAGTTACATAGTGCACCTTTAAACATATTTTGGGGGGGAGTATTTGCGCCCTTTGTGGCCAACCATGGAAAATACCCCATATCCATAATGTATTTTTTTGGTCGTAGACACGCATAGAATTTAATACCCATATTTGGTACAAATCCGATAATGTTGATGGTTCATGTCTGAGTAGGGGGCGCTATAGAGTTCACTTTTCATATACTTTATAGTGTATTATATTCAGTCCATGTTCAAGCTTTAGTGATTCAAATTTCAGCACAATCAGACAAAGTCTGTGCGTGTAGTAATTTTTGAACTATTTATTGGGGGAGTCTTTGAGCCCCTGCTGGCCAACCGTGGGAAACACCCCATATCCATAATATATTTATTTGCTTGCTTTGATACAGAGAATTGAATACCCAAATTTGGTACAAATCCGATAATGTTGACGTTTCTTGTATAGGCTAGGTGGCGCTATAGAGTAACTTTTCATATGCTTTATAGTTTATTATAATCAAGCCCTAATCAGGTATTAGTGATTCAAATTTAAGCACGATCAGACAAAGCCTGTGTGTGTAGGCATTTTTAAACTATTTTTTTAGGGAGTCTTTGCGCCCCTGCTGGCGAACAATGAAAATTGCACCATGTCCATAATATAAGATTTTGCTTGAAATCATGGATAGAATATAATCCCCAAATTTGGTCCAAATCCGATAATGTTGACGTTTCACGTATACACTAGGTGGCGCTACAGAGTTCACTTTTATTATATTTCATATTTCATCACATTCAGGCCGGGATCACACAATAGTGATGTGAGTTTGAGCTCTGTAGGCCAAAGCCTGTGGCCGTGAGAGGGCATCAAAGAAACAGGAAACGAAGGTGTTATTCGCCAGCGTGCTACGGACAAACCGAGAAAAAGTGCACTGAGAAAAATGATGGCGTTTGTGGAGCCACATCTGTAGATGTGACGTGTCAAATCTGAGCTCGTTTGGACCAAAAACAAGACACTTGAAGACTTTGGCGTACACGCAGTCAAAACGGCGGTGAATTTTGGATCCAATATGGCCGACTTCCTGTTGGTCATAGAGACGTGCTCCAATTCATCTTTTGGCTTGTCTCATGGTTCTCCGTCACTGTCCCGAATTTTGTCGGCCTACGCCAAAATATGCTTTTCAGCTCCCCATAGTCTTTCAATTTTTGACTTTTCCAGGGGGCGCTGTCGAGTGGGGGCACTTTGGGCATTGTCGCGATGCCCGTTTTATCAAATTTTTCGCCGGGCCGGTCGATCTGATACCCCCATGTGAGACTTTTCGTCGATGTTCAGGGGGTCAAAAATGCGATCATTTTGGCGGAAGAATAATAATAATAATAATAATAAAAAGAAACCAACGAAGAACAATAGCCCTCGCCACTTCGTTAGGCGAGGGCCAATAATAATTAAAGCCGCTCGCGGCAATGATGGCCCTCGCCCCGGTGCGCACGCCCATGCCAGGCAACCGCTGAGGACTCGTGACCGCCCTGACACAACACTCTCTCCTCCCGACAGCTCGTCCACCAGAAAAATTACATAGGGCACCTTTAATATTTGAAAATGGGAACGATCTAGAGCCAAATTATAGAAACTAGGCCACAGGTCACATGACTTTTATAATCAAGAGCACTGTCAGACTAAGACTGCATAAAAACAGACCCTCCACCAGAAAAGTTACATAGTGCACCTTTAAACATATTTTGGGGGGGAGTATTTGCGCCCTTTGTGGCCAACCATGGAAAATACCCCATATCCATAATGTATTTTTTGGTCGTAGACACACATAGAATTTAATACCCATATTTGGTACAAATCCGATAATGTTGATGTTTCATGTCTGGATAGGGGGCGCTATAGAGTTCACTTTTCATATACTTTATAGTTTATTATATTCAGTCCATGTTCAAGCTTTAGTGATTCAGATTTCAGCACAATCAGACAAAGTCTGCGCGTGTAGTAATTTTTGAACTATTTATTGGGGGAGTCTTTGAGCCCCTCCTGGCCAACCGTGGGAAACACCCCATATCCATAATATTTTTTTTTGCTTGCTTTGATACAGAGAATTGAATACCCAAATTTGGTACAAATCCGATAATGTTGACGTTTCTTGTATAGGCTAGGTGGCGCTATAGAGTAACTTTTCATATGCTTTATAGTTTATTATAATCAAGCCCTAATCAGGTATTAGTGATTCAAATTTCAGCACGATCAGACGAAGCCTGTGTGTGTAGGCATTTTTAAACTATTTTTTTATTGAGTCTTTGTGCCCCTGGTGGCAAACAATGAAAATTGCACCTTGTCCGTAATATAAGATTTTGCTTGAAATCATGCATAGAATTTAATCCCCAAATTTGGTCCAAATCCAATAATGTTGACGTTTCACGTATACACTAGGTGGCGCTACAGAGTTCACTTTTATTATATTTCATGTTTCATCACATTCAGGCCGGGATCACACAATAGTGATGTGAGTTTGAGCTCTGTAGGCCAAAGCCTGTGGCCGTGAGAGGTCGTCAAAGAAACAGGAAATGAATACGTTATTCGCCGGCGTGCTACGGACAAACCGTGAAAAACTGCGCTGAGAAAAATGATGCCGTTTGTGGAGCCACATCTGTAGATGTGACGTGTCAAATCTGAGCTCGTTTGGACCAAAACCAAGACACTTGAAGACTTTGGCGTACACGCAGTCAAAACGGCGGTGAATTTTTGATCCAATATGGCCGACTTCCTGTTGGTCATAGGGCGGTGTGACAATGACATTTTCTGCTTGTCTCCTTGTTTTCTATCACTGTCCCGAATTTTGTCGGGCTACGCCAAAATATGCTTTTCAGCTCCCCATAGGCTTTCAATTTTTGACTTTTCCAGGGGGCGCTGTCGAGTGGGGGCACTTTGGGCATTGTCACGATGCCCGTTTTATCAAATTTTTCACCGGACCAGTCGATCTGATACCCCCATGTGAGACTTTTCGTCGATGTTTAGGCCCTCAAAATCGCGATCGTTTGCAAAGAAAAATAATAATAATAATAATAATAATAATAATAATATAGCGTAAGAAACCGATGAAGAACAATAGCCCTCGCCACTTCGTTAGGCGAGGGCCAATAATAATAATAAAGAAACCAACGAAGAACAATAGCCCTCGCCACTTCGTTAGGCGAGGGCCAATTAAAGCCGCTGGCGGCAATGATGGCCCTCGCCCCGGCGCGCACGCCCCTCCCAGGAAACCGCTGAGGTCTCGTGACCGACCGGGCACGACTCTCTCCTCCCGACAGCTCGTCCCACAGAAAAATTACATAGGGCACCTTTAATATTTGAAAATGGGAACGATCTAGAGCCAAATTATAGAAACTAGGCCACAGGTCACATGACTTTTATAATCAAGAGCACTGTCAGACTAAGACTGTGCATAAAAACAGACCCTCCAACAGAAAAGTTACATAGTGCACCTTTAAACATATTTTGGGGGGGAGTATTTGCGCCCTTTGTGGCCAACCATGGAAAATACCCCATATCCATAATGTATTTTTTTGGTCGGAGACACGCATAGAATTTAATACCCATATTTGGTACAAATCCCATAATGTTGATGTTTCATGTCTGGATAGGGGCGCTATAGAGTTCACTTTTCATATACTTTATAGTGTATTATATTCAGTCCATGTTCAAGCTTTAGTGATTCAAATTTCAGCACAATCAGACAAAGTCTGTGTGTGTAGTAATTTTGGGACTATTTATTGGGGGAGTCTTTGCGCCCCTGCTGGCCAACCGTGGGAAACACCCCATATCCATAATATAATTTTTTGCTTGCTTTGATACAGAGAATTGAATACCCAAATTTGGTACAAATCCGATAATGTTGACGTTTCTTGTATAGGCTAGGTGGCGCTATAGAGTAACTTTTCATATGCTTTATAGTTTATTATAATCAAGCCCTAATCAGGTATTAGTGATTCAAATTTCAGCACGATCAGACAAAGCCTGTGTGTGTAGGCATTTTTTTACTATTTTTTTAGGGAGTCTTTGCGCCCCTGCTGGCGAACAATGAAAATTGCACCATGTCCATAATATAAGATTTTGCTTGAAATCATGCATAGAATTTAATCCCCAAATTTGGTCCAAATCCGATAATGTTGATGTTTCACGTATACACTAGGTGGCGCTACAGAGTTCACTTTTATTATATTTCATATTTCATCACATTCAGGCCGGGATCACACAATAGTTCTGTGAGTTTGAGCTCTGTAGGCCAAAGCCTGTGGCCGTGAGAGGGCATCAAAGAAACAGGAAACGAAGGCGTTATTCGCCGGCGTGCTACGGACAAACCGTGAAAAACTGCGCTGAGAAAAATGATGGCGTTTGTGGACCCACATCTGTAGATGTGACGTGTCAAATCTGAGCTCGTTTGGACCAAAACCAAGACACTTGAAGACTTTGGCGTACACGCAGTCAAAACGGCGGTGAATTTTTGATCCAATATGGCCGACTTCCTGTTGGTCATAGAGACGTGCTCCAATTCATCTTTTGGCTTGTCTCATGGTTCTCTGTCACTGTCCCGAATTTCGTTTCCCTGCGACAAACTTTGCTTGTCCCCTCTCCCATAGGGGTCCAATTCTAGGGGGCGCCGTTGAGTGGGGTCACTTTGGTCATTGTTGCGATCTCCGTTTTATCGAATTTTTCGCCGGGCCGGTCGATTCTATACCCCCATGTGAGACTTTTCGTCGACGTTCAGGGGGTCAAAAATGCGATCATTTTGGCGGAAGAGGAATAATAATAATAATTAAAGCCGCTCGCGGCAATGATGGCCCTCGCCCCGGTGTGCACGCCCCTCCCAGGCAACCACTGAGGCCTCGTGACCGACCTGGCACGACTCTCTCCTCCCGACAGCTCGTCCACCAGAAAAATTACATAGGGCACCTTTAATATTTGAAAATGGGAACGATCTAGAGCCAAATTATAGAAACTAGGCCACAGGTCACATGACTTTTATAATCAAGAGCACTGTCAGACTAAGACTGTGCATAAAAACAGACCCTCCAACAGAAAAGTTACATAGTGCACCTTTAAACATATTTTGGGGGAGTATTTGCCCTTTGTGGCCTACCATGGAAAATACCCCATATCCATAATGTGTTTTTTGGTCGTAGACACACATAGAGTTTAATACCCATATTTGGTACAAATCCGATAATGTTGATGTTTCATGTCTGGATAGGGGGCGCTATAGAGTTCACTTTTCATATACTTTATAGTTTATTATATTCAGTCCATGTTCAAGCTTTAGTGATTCAGATTTCAGCACAATCAGACAAAGTCTGTGCGTGTAGTAATTTTTGAACTATTTATTGGGGAGTCTTTGCGCCCTGCTGGCCAACCGTGGGAAACACCCCATATCCATAATATATTTATTTGCTTGCTTTGATACAGAGAATTGAATACCCAAATTTGGTACACATCCGATAATGTTGATGTTTCTTGTATAGGCTAGGTGGCGCTATAGAGTAACTTTTCATATGCTTTATAGTTTATTATATTCAGTCCATGTTCAAGCTTTAGTGATTCAAATTTCAGCACAATCAGACAAAGTCTGTGCGTGTAGTAATTTTTGAACTATTTATTGGGGAGTCTTTGCGCCCTGCTGGCCAATCATGGGAAACACCCCATATCCATAATATATTTATTTGCTTGCTTTGATACAGAGAATTGAATACCCAAATTTGGTACAAATCCGATAATGTTGACGTTTCTTGTATAGGCTAAGTGGCGCTATAGAGTAACTTTTCATACGCTTTATAGTTTATTATAATCAAGCCCTAATCAGGTATTAGTGATTCAAATTTCAGCACGATCAGACAAAGCCTGTGTGTGTAGGCATTTTTAAACTATTTTTTAGGGAGTCTTTGCGCCCCTGCTGGCAAACAATGAAAATTGCACCATGTCCATAATATAAGATTTTGCTTGAAATCATGCATAGAATTTAATCCCCAAATTTGGTCCAAATCCGATAATGTTGACGTTTCACGTATACACTAGGTGGCGCTGCAGAGTTCACTTTTATTATATTTCATATTTCATCACATTTAGGCCGGCATCACACAATAGTGTTGTGAGTTTGAGCTCTGTAGGCCAAAGCCTGTGGCCGTGAGAGGGCATCAAAGAAACAGGAAATGAAGGTGTTATTCGCCGGCGTGCTACGGACAAACCGTGAAAAAGTGCGCTGAGAAAAATGATGGCGTTTGTGGACCCACAACTGTAGATGTGACGTGTCAAATCTGAGCTCGTTTGGACCAAAACCAAGACACTTGAAGACTCTGGCATACACGCAGTCAAAACGGCGGTGAATTTTTGATCCAATATGGCCGACTTCCTGTTGGTCACAGGGCGGTGTGACAATGACATTTTCTGCTTGTCTCCTTTATTTCTATCATTGTCCCGAATTTTGTCGGCCTACGCCAAAATATGCTTTTCAGCTCCCCATAGACTTTCAATTTTTGACTTTTCCAGGGGGCGCTGTCGAGTAGGGGCACTTTGGGCATTGTCGCGATGCCCGTTTTATCAAATTTTTCGCCGGGCCGGTCGATCTGATACCCCCATGTGAGACTTTTCGTCGATGTTCAGGGGGTCAAAAATGCGATCATTTTGGCGGAAGAAAATAATAATAATAAAAAGAAACCAACGAAGAACAATAGCCCTCGCCACTTCGTTAGGCGAGGGCCAATAATAATAATAATAAAGAAACCAACGAAGAACAATAGCCCTCGCCACTTCGTTAGGCGAGGGCCAATAATTAAAGCCGCTCGCGGCAATGATGGCCCTCGCCCCGGCGCGCACGCCCATGCCAGGCAACCGCTGAGGACTCGTGACCGTCCTGACACGACACTCTCTATTCCCGACAGCTCGTCCACCAGGAAAATTACATAGGGCACCTTTAATATTTGAAAATGGGAACGATTTAGAGCCAAATTATAGAAACTAGGACACAGGTCACATGACTTTTATAATCAAGAGCACTGTCAGACTAAGACTGTGCATAAAAACAGACCCTCCACCAGAAAAGTTACATAGTGCGCCTTTAAACATATTTTGGGGGGGAGTATTTGCCCCTTTGTGGCCAACCATGGAAAATACCCCATATCCATAATGTATTTTTTTGGTCGGAGACATGCATAGAATGTATTCCCCAAATCTGGTACAAATCTGATCACGTTGACGTTTCATGTCTGGGTAGGGGGCGCTATAGAGTTCACTTTTCTATATACTTTATAGTGTATTATATTCAGGTCATGATCAGGCATTAATGATTCAAATTTCAGCACAATCAGACGAACTCTGTGCGTGTAGTAATTTTGGAACTATTTATTGGGGGAGTATTTGCACCCTTTGTGGCCAACCATAGGAAACACCCCATATCCATAATATATTTTTTTGTTTGCTTTGACACAGAGAATTTAATGCCCAAATTTGGTACAAATCCGATAATGTTGATGTTTCATGTCTGGATAGGGGGCGCTATAGAGTTCACTTTTCATATACTTTATAGTTTATTATATTCAGTTCATGTTCAAGCTTTAGTGATTCAAATTTCAGCACGATCAGACAAAGCCTGTGTGTGTAGGCATTTTTTAACTATTTTTTTATTGAGTCTTTGCGCCCCTGGTGGCAAACGATGAAAATTGCACCATTTCCATAATATAAGATTTTGCTTGAAATCATGCATAGAATTTAATCCCCAAATTTGGTCCAAATCCGATAATGATGTTTTTTTAGGGAGGTCATCAAAGAAACAGGAAACAAAGGCGTTATTCGCCGGCGTGCTACGGACAAACCGTGAAAAACTGCGCTTAGAAAAATGATGGCGTTTGTGGAGCCACATCTGTAGATGTGACGTGTCAAATCTGAGCTCGTTTGGACCAAAACCAAGACACTTGAAGACTTTGGCGTACACGCAGTCAAAACAGTGGCGAGTTTTTTGATCCAATATGGCCGACTTCCTGTTGGTCATAGAGACGTGCTCCAATTCATCTTTTGGCTTGTCTCATGGTTCTCTGTCACTGTCCCGAATTTCGTTTCCCTGCGACAAACTTTGCTTGTCCCCTCTCCCATAGGGGTCCAATTCTAGGGGGCGCCGTTGAGTGGGGTCACTTTGGTCATTGTTGCGATCTCCGTTTTATCGAATTTTTCGCCGGGCCGGTCGATTCTATACCCCCATGTGAGACTTTTCGTTGATGTTCAGGGGGTCAAATCTGCTTTTCTTTGTTTATACAGAACGAAGAACAATGTTAACTTAAAGCCGCTCGCGGCAATGATGGCCCTCGCCCCGGCGCGCACGCCCCTCCCAGGCAACCGCTGAGGACTCGCGACCGCCCTGGCACGACTCTCTCCTCGTCGTCCCCAGAAAAATTACATAGGGCACCTTTAATATTTGAAAATGGGAACGATCTAGAGCCAAATTATAGAAACTAGGCCACAGGTCACATGACTTTTATAATCAAGAGCACTGTCAGACTAAGACTGTGCATAAAAACAGACCCTCCAACAGAAAAGTTACATAGTGCACCTTTAAACATATTTTCGGGGGGAGTATTTGCGCCCTTTGTGGCCAACCATGGAAAATACCCCATATACATAATGTGTTTTTTTGGTCGTAGACACGCATAGAGTTTAATACCCATATTTGGTACAAATGTTTCATGTCTGGATAGGGGGCGCTATAGAGTTCACTTTTCATATACTTTATAGTGTATTATATTCAGTCTATGTTCAAGCTTTAGTGATTCAGATTTCAGCACAATCAGACAAAGTCTGTGCGTGTAGTAATTTTTGAACTATTTATTGGGGGAGTCTTTGCGCCCCTCCTGGCCAATCATGGGAAACACCCCATATCCATAATATATTTATTTGCTTGCTTTGATACAGAGAATTGAATACCCAAATTTGGTACAAATCCGATAATGTTGACGTTTCTTGTATAGGCTAGGTGGCGCTATAGAGTAACTTTTCATATGCTTTATAGTTTATTATAATCAAGCCCTAATCAGGTATTAGTGATTCAAATTTCAGCACGATCAGACAAAGCCTGTGTGTGTAGGCATTTTTAAACAATTTTTTTAGGGAGTCTTTGCGCCCCTGGTGGCAAACAATGAAAATTGCACCATGTCCATAATATAAGATTTTGCTTGAAATCATGCATAGAATTTAATCCCCAAATTTGGTCCAAATCCGATAATGTTGACGTTTCACGTATACACTAGGTGGCGCTACAGAGTTCACTTTTATTATATTTCATATTTCATCACATTCAGGCCGGGATCACACAATAGTGTTGTGAGGTTGAGCTCTGTAGGCCAAAGCCTGTGGCCGTGAGAGGGCATCAAAGAAACAGGAAATGAAGGTGTTATTCGCCGGCGTGCTACGGACAAACCGTGAAAAAGTGCGCTGAGAAAAATGATGGCGTTTGTGGAGCCACATCTGTAGATGTGACGTGCCAAATCTGAGCTCGTTTGGACCAAAACCAAGACACTTGAAGACTTTGGTGTACACGCAGTCAAAACGGCGTTGAATTTTTGATCCAATATGGCCGACTTCCTGTTGGTCACAGGGCGGTGTGACAATGACATTTTCTGCTTGTCTCCTTGTTTTCTATCACTGTCCCGAATTTTGTCGGCCTACGCCAAAATATGCTTTTCAGCTCCCCATAGGCTTTCAATTTTTGACTTTTCCAGGGGGCGCTGTCGAGTAGGGGCACTTTGGGCATTGTCGCGATGCCCATTTTATCAAATTTTTCGCCGGGCCGGTCGATCTGATACCCCCATGTGAGACTTTTCGTCGATGTTCAGGGGGTCAAAAGTGCGATCGTTTGCAAAGAAAAATAATAATAATAATATAGCGTAAGAAACCGGTGAAGAACAATAGCCCTCGCCACTTCGTTAGGCGAGGGCCAATTAAAGCCGCTCGCGGCAATGATGGCCCTCGCCCCGGCGCGCACGCCCATGCCAGGCAACCGCTGAGGACTCGCGACCGCCCTGGCATGACTCTCTCCTCCCGACAGCTCGTCCACCAGAAAAATTACATAGGGCACCTTTAATATTTGAAAATGGGAACGATCTAGAGCCAAATTATAGAAACGATGCCACAGGTCACATGACTTTTATAATCAAGAGCACTGTCAGACTAAGACTGTGCATAAAAACAGACCCTCCAACAGAAAAGTTACATAGTGCACCTTTAAACATATTTATGGGGGGGAGTATTTGCGCCCTTTGTGGCCAACCATGGAAAATACCCCATATCCATAATGAATTTTTTTGGTCGTAGACATGCATAGAATTTAATACCCATATTTGGTACAAATCCGATAATCTTGATGTTTCATGTCTGGATAGGGGGCGCTATAGAGTTCACTATTCATATACTTTATAGTTTATTATATTCAGTCCATGTTCAAGCTTTAGTGATTCAGATTTCAGCACAATCAGACAAAGTCTGTGCGTGTAGTAATTTTTGAACTATTTATTGGGGGAGTCTTTGCACCCCTGCTGGCCAACCGTGGGAAACACCCCATATCCATAATATATTTTTTTCCTTGCTTTGATACAGAGAATTGAATACCCAAATTTGGTACAAATCCGATAATGTTGATGCTTCTTGTATAGGCTAGGTGGCGCTGTAGAGTAACTTTTCATATGCTTTATAGTTTATTATAATCAAGCCCTAATCAGGCATTAGTGATTCAAATTTCAGCACGATCAGACAAAGCCTGTGTGTGCAGGCATTTTTTTACAATTTTTTAGGGAGTCTTTGCGCCCCTGCTGGCGAACGATGAAAATTGCACCATGTCCATAATATAAGATTTTGCTTGATATCATGGATAGAATATAATCCCCAAATTTGGTCCAAATCCGATAATGTTGACGTTTCACGTATACACTAGGTGGCGCTACAGAGTTCACTTTTATTATATTTCATATTTCATCACATTCAGGCCGGGATCACACAATAGTGATGTGAGTTTGAGCTCTGTAGGCCAAAGCCTGTGGCCGTGAGAGGGCATCAAAGAAACAGGAAACGAAGGTGTTATTCGCCGGCGTGCTACGGACAAACCGTGAAAAACTGCGCTTAGAAAAATGATGGCGTTTGTGGACCCACATCTGTAGATGTGACGTGTCAAATCTGAGCTCGTTTGGACCAAAACCAAGACACTTGAAGACTTTGGCGTACACGCAGTCAAAACGGCGGTGAATTTTTTGATCCAATATGGCCGACTTCCTGTTGGTCATAGGGCGGTGTGACAATGACATTTTCTGCTTGTCTCCTTGTTTTCTATCACTGTCCTGAATTTTGTCGGCCTACGCCAAAATATGCTTTTCAGCTCCCCATAGACTTTCAATTTTTGACTTTTCCAGGGGGCGCTGTCGAGTAAGGGCACTTTGGGCATTGTCGCGATGCCCGTTTTATCAAATTTTTCGCCGGGCCGGTCGATCTGATACCCCCATGTGAGACTTTTCGTCGATGTTCAGGGGGTCAAAAATGCGATCATTTTGGCGGAAGAATAATAATAATAATAATTAAAGCCGCTCGCGGCAATGATGGCCCTCGCCCCGGCGTGCAACGCCCCTCCCAGGCAACCGCTGAGGTCTTGTGACCGCCCTGGCACGACTCTCTCCTCCCGACAGCTCGTCCACCAGAAAAATTACATAGGGCACCTTTAATATTTCAAAATGGGAACGATCTAGAGCCAAATTATAGAAACTAGGCCACAGGTCACATGACTTTTATAATCAAGAGCACTGTCAGACTAAAACTGTGCATAAAAACAGACCCTCCAACAGAAAAGTTACATAGTGCACCTTTAAACATATTTTGGGGGGGAGTATTTGCGCCCTTTGTGGCCAACCATGGAAAATACCCCATATCCATAATGTATTTTTTTTGGTCGTAGACACGCATAGAATTTAATACCCATATTTGGTACAAATCCGATAATGTTGATGTTTCATGTCTGAGTAGGGGGCGCTATAGAGTTCACTTTTCATATACTTTATAGTTTATTATATTCAGTCCATGTTCAAGCTTTAGTGATTCAAATTTCAGCACAATCAGAGAAAGTCTGTGTGTGTAGTAATTTTTGAACTATTTATTGGGGGAGTCTTTGCGCCCCTGCTGGCCAACCGTGGGAAACACCCCATATCCATAATATATTTATTTGCTTGCTTTGATACAGAGAATTGAATACCCAAATTTGGTACAAATCCGATAATGTTGATGTTTCTTGTATAGGCTAGGTGGCGCTATAGAGTAACTTTTCATATGCTTTATAGTTTATTATAATCAAGCCCTAATCAGGCATTAGTGATTCAAATTTCAGCACGATCAGACAAAGCCTGTGTGTGTAGGCATTTTTTAACTATTTTTTATTGAGTCTTTGCGCCCCTGGTGGCGAACAATGAAAATTGCACCATGTCCATAATATAAGATTTTGCTTGAAATCATGCATAGAATTTAATCCCCAAATTTGGTCCAAATCCGATAATGTTGACGTTTCACGTATACACTAGGTGGCGCTACAGAGTTCACTTTTATTATATTTCATATTTCATCACATTCAGGCCGGGATCACACAATAGTGATGTGAGTTTGAGCTCTGTAGGCCAAAGCCTGTGGCCGTGAGAGGGCATCAAAGAAACAGGAAACGAAGGTGTTATTCGCCGGCGTGCTACGGACAAACCGTGAAAAAGTGCGCTGAGAAAAATGATGGCGTTTGTGGACCCACATCTGTAGATGTGACGTGTCAAATCTGAGCTCGTTTGGACCAAAACCAAGACACTTGAAGACTTTGGCGTACACGCAGTCAAAAGGGCGATGAATTTTTGATCCAATATGGCCGACTTCCTGTTGGTCATAGTGATGTGCTCCAATTCATCTTTTGGCTTGTCTCATGGTTCTCTGTCACTGTCCCGAATTTCGTTTCCCTGCGACAAACTTTGCTTGTCCCCTCTCCCATAGGGGTCCAATTCTAGGGGGCGCCGTTGAGTGGGGTCACTTTGGTCATTGTTGCGATCTCCGTTTTATCGAATTTTTCGCCGGGCCGGTCGATTCTATACCCCCATGTGAGACTTTTCGTCGACGTTCAGGGGGTCAAAAATGCGATCATTTTGGCGGAAGAGGAATAATAATAATTAAAGCCGCTCGCGGCAATGATGGCCCTCGCCCCGGTGCGCACGCCCCTCCCAGGCAACCGCTGAGGTCTCGTGACCGCCCTGGCACGACTCTCTCCTTCCGACAGCTCGTCCCCCAGAAAAATTACATAGGGCACCTTTAATATTTGAAAATGGGAACGATCTAGAGCCAAATTATAGAAACTAGGCCACAGGTCACATGACTTTTATAATCAAGAGCACTGTCAGACTAAGACTGTGCATAAAAACAGACCCTCCAACAGAAAAGTTACATAGTGCACCTTTAAACATATTTTTGGGGGGGAGTCTTTGCGCCCTTTGTGGCCAACCATGGAAAATACCCCATATCCATAATGTATTTTTTTGGTCGTAGACACGCATAGAATTTAATACCCATATTTGGTACAAATCCGATAATGTTGATGTTTCATGTCTGGATAGGGGGCGCTATAGAGTTCACTTTTCATATACTTTATAGTTTATTATATTCAGTCCATGTTCAAGCTTTAGTGATTCAAATTTCAGCACAATCAGACAAAGTCTGTGCGTGTAGTAATTTTTGAACTATTTATTGGGGGAGTCTTTGAGCCCCTCCTGGCCAACCGTGGGAAACACCCCATATCCATAATATATATATTTGCTTGCTTTGATACAGAGAATTGAATACCCAAATTTGGTACAAATCCGATAATGTTGACGTTTCTTGTATAGGCTAGGTGGCGCTATAGAGTAACTTTTCATATGCTTTATAGTTTATTATAATCAAGCCCTAATCAGGCATTAGTGATTCAAATTTCAGCACGATCAGACAAAACCTGTGTGTGTAGGCATTTTTAAACAATTTTTTTAGGGAGTCTTTGCGCCCCTGGTGGCAAACAATGAAAATTGCACCATGTCCATAATATAAGATTTTGCTTGAAATCATGCATAGAATTTAATCCCCAAATTTGGTACAAATCCGATAATGTTGACGTTTCTTGTATAGGCTAGGTGGCGCTATAGAGTAATTTTTCATATGCTTTATAGTTTATTATAATCAAGCCCTAATCAGGTATTAGTGATTCAAATTTCAGCACGATCAGACAAAGCCTGTTTGTGTAGGCATTTTTTAACTATTTTTTTATTGAGTCTTTGCACCCCTGGTGGCGAACAATGAAAATTGCACCATCTCCGTAATATAAGATTTTGCTTGAAATCATGCATAGAATTTAATCCCCAAATTTGGTCCAAATCCGATAATGTTGATGTTTCACGTATACACTAGGTGGCGCTACAGAGTTCACTTTTATTATATTTCATATTTCATCACATTCAGGCCGGGATCACACAATAGTTATGTGAGTTTGAGCTCTGTAGGCCAAAGCCTGTGGCCGTGAGAGGTCATCAAAGAAACAGGAAACGAAGGTGTTATTCGCCGGCGTGCTACGGACAAACCGTGAAAAACTGCGCTGAGAAAAATGATGGCGTTTGTGGAGCCACATCTGTAGATGTGACGTGTCAAATCTGAGCTCGTTTGGACCAAAACCAAGACACTTGAAGACTTTGGCGTACACGCAGTCAAAACGGCGGTGAATTTTTGATCCAATATGGCCGACTTCCTGTTGGTCATAGGGCGGTGTGACAATGACATTTTCTGCTTGTCTCCTTGTTTTCTATCACTGTCCTGAATTTTGTCGGCCTACGCCAAAATATGCTTTTCAGCTCCCCATAGGCTTTCAATTTTTGACTTTTCCAGGGGGCGCTGTCGAGTAAGGGCACTTTGGGCATTGTCGCGATGCCCGTTTTATCAAATTTTTCGCCGGGCCGGTCGATCTGATACCCCCATGTGAGACTTTTCGTCGATGTTCAGGGGGTCAAAAATGCGATCATTTTGGCGGAAGAATAATAATAATAATAATAATAATAATAATAATAATAAAAAGAAACCAACGAAGAACAATAGCCCTCGCCACTTCGTTAGGCGAGGGCCAATAATAATAAAAAGAAACCAACGAAGAACAATAGCCCTCGCCACTTCGTTAGGCGAGGGCCAATTAAAGCCGCTCGCGGCAATGATGGCCCTCGCCCCGGCGCGCACGCCCATGCCAGGCAACCGCCGAGGACTCGTGACCGTCCTGACACGACACTCTCTTCTCCCGACAGCTCGTCCACCAGAAAAATTACATAGGGCACCTTTAATATTTGAAAATGGGAACGATCTAGAGCCAAATTACAGAAACTAGGCCACAGGTCACATGACTTTTATAATCAAGAGCACTGTCAGACTAAGACTGTGCATAAAAACAGACCCTCCACCAGAAAAGTTACATAGTGCACCTTTAAACATATTTGGGAGGGGAGTATTTGCGCCCTTTGTGGCCAACCATGGAAAATACCCCATATCCATAATGTATTTTTTTGGTCGGAGACATGCATAGAATGTATTCCCCAAATCTGGTACAAATCCGATAATGTTGATGTTTCATGTCTGGATAGGGGG
This sequence comes from Odontamblyopus rebecca, assembly GCA_030686955.1. Lineage (NCBI taxonomy): Eukaryota > Metazoa > Chordata > Actinopteri > Gobiiformes > Gobiidae > Odontamblyopus > Odontamblyopus rebecca. The sequence continues at coordinate 41,387,809 of CM060655.1, forward strand.
CGCTATAGAGTTCACTTTTCATATACTTTATAGTTTATTATATTCAGTCCATGTTCAGGCTTTAGTGATTCAGATTTCAGCACAATCAGACAAAGTCTGTGCGTGTAGTAATTTTGGAACTATTTATTGGGGGAGTCTTTGCGCCCCTGCTGGGCAACCGTGGGAAACACCCCATATCCATAATATATTTTTTTGTTTGCTTTGATACAGAGAATTGAATACCCAAATTTGGTACGAATCTGATAATGTTGACGTTTCTTGTATAGGCTAGGTGGCGCTATAGAGTAACTTTTCATATGCTTTATAGTTTATTATAATCAAGCCCTGATCAGGCATTAGTGATTCAAATTTCAGCACGATCAGACAAAGCCTGTGTGTGTAGGCATTTTTTTACTATTTTTTTATTGAGTCTTTGCGCCCCTGCTGGCGAACAATGAAAATTGCACCATTTCCATAATATAAGATTTTGCTTGAAATCATGCATAAAATTTAATCCCCAAATTTGGTCCAAATCCGATAATGTTGACGTTTCACGTATACACTAGGTGGCGCTACAGAGTTCACTTTTATTATATTTCATATTTCATTACATTCAGGCCGGGATCACACAATAGTGAGGTGAGTTTGAGCTCTGTAGGCCAAAGCCTGTGGCCGTGAGAGGTCATCAAAGAAACAGGAAACGAAGGTGTTATTCGCCGGCGTGCTACGGACAAACCGTGAAAAACTGCACTGAGAAAAATGATGGCGTTTGTGGAGCCACATCTGTAGATGTGACGTGTCAAATCTGAGCTCGTTTGGACCAAAACCAAGACACTTGAAGACTTTGGCGTACACGCAGTCAAAACGGCGGTGAATTTTTGATCCAATATGGCCGACTTCCTGTTGGTCATAGAGACGTGCTCCAATTCATCTTTTGGCTTGTCTCATGGTTCTCTGTCACTGTCCCGAATTTCGTTTCCCTGTGACAAACTTTGCTTGTCCCCTCTCCCATAGGGGTCCAATTCTAGGGGGCGTCGTTGAGTGGGGTCACTTTGGTCATTGTTGCGATCTCCGTTTTATCGAATTTTTCGCCGGGCCGGTCGATTCTATACCCCCATGTGAGACTTTTCGTCGACGTTCAGGGGGTCAAAAATGCGATCATTTTGGCGGAAGAGGAATAATAATAATAATAATAATAATAATTAAAGCCGCTCGCGGCAATGATGGCCCTCGCCCCGGTGTGCACGCCCCTCCCAGGCAACCACTGAGGCCTCGTGACCGACCTGGCACGACTCTCTCCTCCCGACAGCTCGTCCCCCAGAAAAATTACATAGGGCACCTTTAATATTTGAAAATGGGAACGATCTAGAGCCAAATTATAGAAACTAGGCCACAGGTCACATGACTTTTATAATCAAGAGCACTGTCAGACTAAGACTGTGCATAAAAACAGACCCTCCAACAGAAAAGTTACATAGTACACCTTTAAACATATTTTGGGGGGGAGTATTTGCCCCTTTGTGGCCTACCATGGAAAATACCCCATATCCATAATGTGTTTTTTTGGTCGTAGACACGCATAGAGTTTAATACCCAAATTTGGTACACATCCGATAATGTTGATGTTTCTTGTATAGGCTAGGTGGCGCTATAGAGTAACTTTTCATATGCTTTATAGTTTATTATATTCAGTCCATGTTCAAGCTTTAGTGATTCAGATTTCAGCACAATCAGACAAAGTCTGTGCGTGTAGTAATTTTTGAACTATTTATTGGGAGTCTTTGCGCCCTGCTGGCCAACCGTGGGAAACACCCCATATCCATAATATATTTATTTGCTTGCTTTGATACAGAGAATTGAATACCCAAATTTGGTACACATCCGATAATGTTGATGTTTCTTGTATAGGCTAGGTGGCGCTATAGAGTAACTTTTCATATGCTTTATAGTTTATTATATTCAGTCCATGTTCAAGCTTTAGTGATTCAGATTTCAGCACAATCAGACAAAGTCTGTGCGTGTAGTAATTTTTGAACTATTTATTGGGGGAGTCTTTGCGCCCCTGCTGGCCAACCGTGGGAAACACCCCATATCCATAATATATTTATTTGCTTGCTTTGATACAGAGAATTGAATACCCAAATTTGGTACAAATCCGATAATGTTGACGTTTCTTGTATAGGCTAAGTGGCGCTATAGAGTAACTTTTCATACGCTTTATAGTTTATTATAATCAAGCCCTAATCAGGTATTAGTGATTCAAATTTCAGCACGATCAGACAAAGCCTGTGTGTGTAGGCATTTTTAAACAATTTTTTTAGGGAGTCTTTGCGCCCCTGGTGGCAAACAATGAAAATTGCACCATGTCCATAATATAAGATTTTGCTTGAAATCATGCATAGAATTTAATCCCCAAATTTGGTCCAAATCCGATAATGTTGACGTTTCACGTATACACTAGGTGGCGCTGCAGAGTTCACTTTTATTATATTTCATATTTCATCACATTTAGGCCGGGATCACACAATAGTGTTGTGAGTTTGAGCTCTGTAGGCCAAAGCCTGTGGCCGTGAGAGGGCATCAAAGAAACAGGAAATGAAGGTGTTATTCGCCGGCGTGCTACAGACAAACCGTGAAAAACTGCGCTGAGAAAAATGATGGCGTTTGTGGACCCACAACTGTAGATGTGACGTGTCAAATCTGAGCTCGTTTGGACCAAAACCAAGACACTTGAAGACTCTGGCGTACACGCAGTCAAAACGGCGGTGAATTTTTGATCCAATATGGCCGACTTCCTGTTGGTCACAGGGCGGTGTGACAATGACATTTTCTGCTTGTCTCCTTTATTTCTATCATTGTCCCGAATTTTGTCGGGCTACGCCAAAATATGCTTTTCAGCTCCCCATAGACTTTCAATTTTTGACTTTTCCAGGGGGCGCTGTCGAGTAGGGGCACTTTGGGCATTGTCGCGATGCCCGTTTTATCAAATTTTTCGCCGGGCCGGTCGATCTGATACCCCCATGTGAGACTTTTCGTCGATGTTCAGGGGGTCAAAAATGCGATCATTTTGGCGGAAGAAAATAATAATAATAAAAAGAAACCAACGAAGAACAATAGCCCTCGCCACTTCGTTAGGCGAGGGCCAATAATAAAGAAACCGAGCAAGAACAATAGCCCTCGCCACTTCGTTAGGCGAGGGCCAATTAAAGCCGCTCGCGGCAATGATGGCCCTCGCCCCGGCGCGCACGCCCCTCCCAGGCAACCGTCGAGGACTCGTGACCGCCCTGGCACGACTCTCTCCTCCCGACAGCTCGTCCACCAGAAAAATTACATAGGGCACCTTTAATATTTGAAAATGGGAACGATCTAGAGCCAAATTATAGAAACTAGGCCACAGGTCACATGACTTTTATAATCAAGAGCACTGTCAGACTAAGACTGTGCATAAAAACAGACCCTCCAACAGAAAAGTTACATAGTGCACCTTTAAACATATTTTGGGGGGGAGTATTTGCGCCCTTTGTGGCCAACCATGGAAAATACCCCATATCCATAATGTATTTTTTTGGTCATAGACTCGCATAGAATTTAATACCCATATTTGGTACAAATCCGATAATGTTGATGTTTCATGTCTGAGTAGGGGGCGCTATAGAGTTCACTTTTCATATACTTTATAGTTTATTATATTCAGTCCATGTTCAAGCTTTAGTTATTCAAATTTCAGCACAATCAGACGAACTCTGTGCGTGTAGTAATTTTGGAACTATTTATTGGGGGAGTCTTTGAGCCCCTGCTGGCCAACCGTGGGAAACACCCCATATCCATAATATATTTTTTTGCTTGCTTTGATACAGAGAATTGAATACCCAAATTTGGTCCAAATCCGATAATGATGTTTTTTTAGGGAGGTCATCAAAGAAACAGGAAACTAAGGCGTTATTCGCCGGCGTGCTACGGACAAACCGTGAAAAACTGCGCTTAGAAAAATGATGCGTTTGTGGACCCACAACTGTAGATGTGATGTGTCAAATCTGAACTCGTTTGGACCAAAACCAAGACACTTGAAGACTTTGGCGTACACGCAGTCAAAACAGCGGCGAGTTTTTTGATCCAATATGGCCGACTTCCTGTTGGTCATAGAGACGTGCTCCAATTCATCTTTTGGCTTGTCTCATGGTTCTCTGTCACTGTCCCGAATTTCGTTTCCCTGCGACAAACTTTGCTTGTCCCCTCTCCCATAGGGGTCCAATTCTAGGGGGCGCCGTTGAGTGGGGTCACTTTGGTCATTGTTGCGATCTCCGTTTTATCGAATTTTTCGCCGGGCCGGTCGATTCTATACCCCCATGTGAGACTTTTCGTCGATGTTCAGGGGGTCAAATCTGCATTTCTTTGTTTATACAGAACGAAGAACAATGTTAACTTAAAGCCGCTCGCGGCAATGATGGCCCTCGCCCGGTGCGCACGCCCCTCCCAGGCAACCGCCGAGAACTTGTGACCGCCCTGACACGACACTCTCTCCTCCCGACAGCTCGTCCACCAGAAAAATTACATAGGGCACCTTTAATATTTGAAAATGGGAACGATCTAGAGCCAAATTATAGAAACTAGGCCACAGGTCACATGACTTTTATAATCAAGAGCACTGTCAGACTAAGACTGCATAAAAACAGACCCTCCACCAAAAAAGTTGCATAGTGTGGCTTTAAACATATTTTGGGCGAGAGTATTTGCGCCCTTTGTGGCCAACCATGGAAAATACCCCATATCCATAATGTATTTTTTTGGTCGGAGACACGCATAGAATGTATTCCCCAAATCTGGTACAAATCTGATCATGTTGACGTTTCATGTCTGAGATAGGGGGCGCTATAGAGTTCACTTTTCTATATACTTTATAGTTTATTATATTCAGGTCATGATCAGGCATTAATGATTCAAATTTCAGCACAATCAGACGAACTCTGTGCGTGTAGTAATTTTTGAACTATTTATTGGGGGAGTCTTTGCGCCCCTCCCTGGCCAACCGTGGGAAACACCCCATATCCATAATATATATTTTTTGTTTGCTTTGACACAGAGAATTTAATGCCCAAATTTGGTACAAATCTGATAATGTTGATGTATCATGTCTGAGTAGGGGGCGCTATAGAGTTCACTTTTCATATACTTTATAGTGTATTATATTCAGTCCATGTTCAAGCTTTAGTGATTCAGATTTCAGCACGATCAGACAAAGTCTGTGCGTGTAGGCATTTTTAAACAATTTTTTTAGGGAGTCTTTGCGCCCCTGCTGGCGAACAATGAAAATTGCACCATGTCCGTAATATAAGATTTTGCTTGAAATCATGCATAGAATTTAATCCCCAAATTTGGTCCAAATCCGATAATGTTGACGTTTCACGTATACACTAGGTGGCGCTACAGAGTTCACTTTTATTATATTTCATATTTCATCACATTCAGGCCGGGATCACACAATAGTGATGTGAGTTTGAGCTCTGTAGGCCAAAGCCTGTGGCCGTGAGAGGGCATCAAAGAAACAGGAAACGAAGGTGTTATTCGCCGGCGTGCTACGGACAAACCGAGAAAACGTGCGCTGAGAAAAATGATGGCGTTTGTGGATCCACATCTGTAGATGTGACGTGTCAAATCTGAGCTCGTTTGGACCAAAACCAAGACACTTGAAGACTTTGGCGTACGCGCAGTCAAAACGGCGGTGAATTTTTGATCCAATATGGCCGACTTCCTGTTGGTCATAGGGCAGTGTGACAATGACATTTTCTGCTTGTCTCCTTTATTTCTATCACTGTCCCGAATTTTGTCGGCCTGCACCAAAATATGCTTTTCAGCTCCCCATAGGCTTTCAATTTTAGACTTTTCCAGGGGGCGCTGTCGAGTGGGGGCACTTTGGGCATTGTCGCGATGCCCGTTTTATCAAATTTTTCACCGGGCCGGTCAATCTGATACCCCCATGTGAGACTTTTTGTCGATGTTCAGGCCCTCAAAATCGCGATCGTTTGCAAAGAAAAATAATAATAATAATAATAATAATATAGCGTAAGAAACCGAGCAAGAACAATAGCCCTCGCCACTTCGTTAGGCTAGGGCCAATAATAAACTCTAAATACGCAGCAAAAAAAGCTCAACAGCTCATACAAATGTAAAAGTCAAAATAAAACGGAAAAATGTCGTGAAATGTAAAATCTCAGCGATATTCAAGACGACGACGGTGCAGTAATGTGTCTGTAATGTTCCGCAGTACGGCATTAAACCTTTATATCTCCACGGAGACCAAACCAGACCAAGTTACAGGTCAGATCTGTGGAGAGGCGACTCCGCTCACAGTCAGAATGTCTGTTTATCGGCGTATTTTTGAGCTGTAAAACCCCAGGACTAAACCAGGACTGAACCAGGTCTAAACCAGGACTAAACCAGGACTAAACCAGGACTAAACCAGGACTAAACCAGGACTAAACCAGGTCTAAACCAGGGGCACGCAGCCTCGGTCGCGGGAACCTGGGTCTCGTGCCTCTGCGCTCGTCTCGTCTCCATTAGCGCCTCGTCTCGGGCCCTGACCTTTGACCCCGGGGCCGCAGGTCGTGACCCCTGAGCGTCGGCGCGAGTGATGAGCGATCGTTAGCGTGCGGCTCGTTAGCGCTGGTGCTAATCCCTCCACAGCAGGAGGCTCGGACTCGGACAGATGAAGACGCACAAGAACTAAGGCTACTTTTGTTTGATTCGATGACATTACATTTATTATTGTTTTGATTATTTAGGGATGTAGAATAAGGTAAATCTGGTGATATCGTATCGTCAAAGGTCTCACAATAATATCGTGACCATCACAATATATCGAATCCCAAGTGTCTTTGCTTAAATGAACAGTTCTGATGCAGAAAGAGCTAAAAACACAGAGGGAACTACATAGACCATGATCCTTTGCTCCGAGCACTGAATCTGAACAGTACAACAACTGTTTCGTCACTGAAGAGTTGAATCCTCCTCACCTCCTCACCCTAGTCTCCTCCTCCTCCCCTTTCCTCCTCCTCTCCTCCTTTTCACCCTCTCCTCTACTCCTTTCCTGCTCCTCATCGTCTCCTCCTTATCTCCTCCTCCCCTCTTCCTCTCTTACCTCTTCCTACTCTCTTCTCCCTCTACTCTGCTCCTCTTTCCTCCTTCTCTCCTCTACTCCTTTCCTGCTCCTCATCGTCTCCTCCTTCTCTCCTCCTCCCCTCTTCCTCTCTTACCTCTTCCTACTCTCTTCTCCCTCTCCTCTGCTCCTCTTTCCTCCTTCTCTCCTCTACTCCTTTCCTGCTCCTCATCGTCTCCTCCTTCTCTCCTCCTCCCCTCTTCCTCTCTTACCTCTTCCTACTCTCTTCTCCCTCTCCTCTGCTCCTCTTTCCTCCTTCTCTCCTCTACTCCTTTCCTGCTCCTCATCGTCTCCTCCTTCTCTCCTCCTCCCCTCTTCCTCTCTTACCTCTTCCTACTCTCTTCTCCCTCTCCTCTGCTCCTCTTTCCTCCTTCTCTCCTCCTCTTCTCCCTCTCCTTTCCTCCTCTCCTCTTTCCTCTTCCTCCCCTGCTTTCACCTCATCTTCTCCTCTTCTCCTCCTTCTCCTCTTCTCCTCCTCCTCTGCTCCTTCACCTCGTCTTCTCCTCCTCTTTCCTCCTCTTCTCTCCCTCTCCTCCCCCCCCTCCTCCTTTCTTACCTCTCCTTTCCTCCTTCTCCTCCTCTCTCCTCCTCCTCTCCTCCTCTTAACCTCCTCTCTTTCCTCCTCCTCCTCTCAGTTTTTCTGTTGCTCCTGTTGTCCTGGGCACAGTTTGCATGTTCTGCCTACGCCGCTGTGTTCTGCCTGTGCCGCTGTGGCAGAGTGGTTAGCCCGGGGTCGGGGGTCACACTCCCTCTCGGGTCAAAGGTCACAGACGTCTGCTCCTCCGAGATTTACCCATAATGCCCTGCTCCTGCTGCACTACAGACGAGAGACACAGAACCAGGGCTGAACCAGGACTGAACCAGGACTGAACCAGGACTGAACCAGGACTGAACCAGAACTGAACCAGGACTGAACCAGGACTGAACCAGAACTGAACCAGAACTGAACCAGGACTGAACCAGGACTGAACCAGGACTGAACCAGGACTGAACCTGGACTGAACCAGGACTAAACAACATCTAAACCAGGACTAAACCAGGACTGAACCAGGACTAAACCAGGAATAAACCAGGACTGAACCAGGACTGAACCAGGACTAAACCAGGACTGAACCAGGACTGAACCAGGACTGAACCAGGACTGAACCAGGACTGAACCAGGACTGAACCAGGACTGAACCAGGTCTCAGTACTTGTCAGAAGTATTTTTTTCTCATTTCTTTCTGTAAAACACTGACGTGACAAAATTATAAAAATCTTGTTGTATCTTATTTCTCAGACGTGTTCCTGTATTTTCATCTTTTTTCTGGTGAATCTTAAACCGAATATTCCAGAAAAGCCCTTTTAAAGTCGCCATGGAAACGTTTGTAAAAAGCTCCGAGTCCAAACGGAGAAAAACAACAGAAACAGAAACAGTAAAACGCCTGAAAAGCAATTACACAGAACGAGTTCAATTATGTGAAAGAAACTGCAGCAGAGAGAGAGAGAGAAGAGGGAGAAGAAGAAGAAGAAGAAGAAGAAAATATTTAAGGAAGAAGAAGAAGAAGAAGAAAAAAAAAAAAGAAGAAGGAAGAAGAAGAAAAAAGAAGAAGAAGAAGAAGAAGAAGAAGAAGAAGAAGAAGAAGAAGAGAAGAAAGGAAGAAGAAGAAGAAGAAGAAGAAGGAGAAGAAGAAGAAGAAGAAAGGAAGAAGAAGAAGACCAGAAGAAGAAGAAGAAAAAAAGAAGGAGAAGAAGAAGAAGGAAGAAGAAGAAGAGAAGAAGAAGAAGGAGAAGAAGAAGAAGAAGAAGAAGGAGAAGGAGGAGAAGGAAGGAAGAGGAGAGGAGAAGGAGAGAGGAGGAGGAGAGGAGAGGAAGGAGAGAGGAGAGGAGGAAGAGGAAGAAGAAGAGAGGAGGAAGGAGAGGAGGAGAGGAGAGAGGAGGAGAGGGGAGGGGAGGAGAGAGGAGGAGAGAGGAGGAGAGGAGAGGGGAGGAGGAGAGAGGAGGAGGAGAGGAGAGGAGAGAGGAGGAGGAGAAGGAGAGAGAGGAGAGAGAGAGAGAGGAGGAGAGAGGAGGAGAGAGGAGAGGAGGGAGAGAGAGAGAGAGAGGAGGAGAGGGAGGAGGAGAGAGAGAGAAGAGGAGGAGGGAGGAGGAGAGGGAAGAGAGAGAGGAGGAGGAGAGGAGAGAGGAGGGAGAGGAGAGAGAGGAGAGGAGGAGGAGAGAGAGGAGGAGAGAGAGAGAGGGAGGAGAGGAGGAGAGGAGGAGAGAGAGGAGAGAGAGGGAGGGAGAGGGAGAGAGAGGAGGAGAGGAGGGAGAGAGGGGGAGAGAGGAGGGAAAGAGAGAGGAGGGAGGAGAGAGAGGAGGGAGAGGAGAAGAGAGGAGAGAGGGAGAGAGGAGAGAGAGAGGAGGAGGAGAGAGAGAGAGAGATGGAGAGAGAGAGGAGGAGGAGAGAGAGATAGAGGAGGAGAGAGGAGGAGAGAAGGAGAGAGGGAGGAGAGGAGAGAGAGAGGAGAGGAGAGAGAGAGGAGAGGAGAGGAGAGAGGAGAGGAGGGGAGGAGAGGAGAGGAGAGGAGAGAGGAGGAGAGGACAAACAGAGGAGAGAGAGAAAGGGAGGAGGAGGGAGAGAGGAAAGAGAGAGGAGGAGGGGAGGAGGAGAAACAGAGAGTAAGGAGGAAGGAAACGAGGGCGAGAGAAGGAGAGGAGATGAGAGAGAGGAAGAAAAGAGGAGGAAGGAGAGAGGAGAGGAGAGGAAGAAAAGAGAGGAGGGAGGGAGAAATAGGAGAGGGGAGGATGAGAGGAAGAAAAGAGGAGGAGGGAGAGAGAGGAGGGAGGGAAGGAAGGAAAAGAGGACGGGAGGGAAAGAAGGGGAGCAGAGAGATCGGTGAAGGGAGAAAAAAAGAGAGGAGGAGGGAGAGAGGAGAGAGAGGAGTGAAAGAGGAGAGAAAGAAGACAGAGGGAGGGAAAGAGAAATAGGAGAGAGGATGAGAGGAAGAAAAGAGAGAGAAGGGAAGAGGAGAGATTGGTGAGGGGAGAAAGAAAAGAGAGGTGGAGGGATAGAACAGAGGGAGAGGAGGAGGGATAAAAAAGAGCGAGAGGAGGAGGGATAGAAAAGAGCGAGGGAGTAATTAGAAAGAGAAGCGCTGTTTCCTCAGAGTTCGGAGGGAAAATGCGAAATCGATTTGAGGAAGAAAAACTCGACTGAAACGAGACGTCGGCGTCGGGTCGGAGGTCAAGCGAGAGAGTTTGTCGTTTAATGAAAATAAACAAAGAGAAACATCGACAGAGGAGAAGAAGAAACGACAACAACAGGAAAGAAAGAGAAGAAGAAACAACAATAACAACGAGAAAAGAGTGAAAAACCCAGATTATTAATGTTTAAAACCTGCTAGTCTTTAGTCCTGGTCCTGGTCTGGTCCTGGTCCTGGTCCTGGTCCTGGTCCTGGTCTGGTCCTGGTCTGGTCCTGGTTTAGTCCCAGTTTAGTCCCGGTTTAGTCCAGGTTCGGTCCCCTCCCCCTCTTCAGCTTCACTAATTCAATAAAGTCTCCACGACAAGAGCGGCTCCTGTGGGGGAGGAGGGACGAACGAGAGGAAGAGACTCATCCCTCTATCCCTCCATCCCGTTGTCTCTACATCCCTTTATCCCTCTCTCTCCATCGTCCCTCTCTCCCTCCGTCCATCCCTCTCTCCATCCTTCTCTCTGTCCTTCCCTCCATCCATCTGTCTCCATTTTTCTCTATACATCTTCATCTCTCCATCTCTCTCTTTCCATCTCTCCCTCCATTTCTCTTTCTCCATCTCTCCCTCCTTCTCCGTCTCCAGTCCTCTCTTCTCTCTCTGTCTCTCACTCCTTCCCTCCCTCCTGCTCCCTCCTCTCATCTATTATCCCTCTATCCTCTCCTCTCTCCTCTCCTCTCCTCTCTCCTCTCCTCTCTCCTCTCCTCTCTCCTCACTCCTCTCCTCTTCTCCTCTCTCCTCTCCTCTCCTCTCTCCTCACTCCTCTTCTCCTCTCCTCTCCTCTCCTCTCTCTCCTCTCCTCTCTCCTCTTTCCTCCTCTCTTCTCCTCTCTCCTCTCTCCTCTCCTCTCTCCTCTTCTCCTCTCTCCTCTCCTCTCCTCACTCCTCTCCTCTCTCCTCTCCTCCTCTTCTCTCCTCTCTCCTCTCTCTCCTCCTCTCCTCTCTCTCCTCTCCTCTCTCCTCTTTCCTCCTCTCTTCTCCTCTCCTCTCTCCTTTTTCTCTCATTTGTTTCTTGTTTCGTCTTTAATCAACTTCAATTCAATTTGAGCTGCACCAGCCAAGTCGCCATGGAAACAGGCCTCTGACCCTCTCCTCCTCTGACCCTCTCCTCCTCTGACCCTCTTCTCCTCCTCTGACCCTCCTCCCCTCCTCTGACCCTCTCCTCCTCTTCTTCTTTCTTCTTGTCAGTTTTCCACACGTCCATCAGCTCTCCTTAAACCGGTTATAGTCTTGGTTTAGTCCTGGTCCAGACCTGGTCCAGTCCTGGTCCAGTCCTGGTTCAGACCTGGTCCAGACCTGGTCCAGACCTGGTCCAGACCTGGTCCAGACCTGGTCCAGACCTGGTTCAGAGTGGAGAAAGTCCAGAGACCAGGACCTGCTGTTCTGCATCAAACTAAGTAAATAAAGACGTCTGAGAGAAGGATAGAGTTACAGAGAGAGAGAAGGAGGGAAGGAGGGAGGGAGGGAGGGAGGGAGAGAAGGAGGGAGGGAGGGAGAGAGAGAGCGAGGGAGGGAAGGAGGGAGAGAGGGAAGGAGGGAGAGAGAGAAGGAGGGAAGGAGGGAGAGAAGGAGGGAAGGAGGGAGGGAGAGAAGGAGGGAGGAAGGGAGGGAGGGAAAGAGGGAGGGAGGGAGGAGAGAAGGAGGGAGGGAAAGAGGAAGAGAGGGAGGGAAGGAGGGAGAGAAGGAGGGAGGGAGGGAGGGAGAGAGAGAAGGAGAGAGAGAAGGAGAGAGGGAAGGAGAGAGGGAAGGAGGGAGAGAGGGAGGGAGAGAGAGAAGGAGGGAGGGAGGGAAGGAGGGAGAGAGAGAAGGAGAGAGGGAGGTAGAGAAAGGGAGAAGGAGAGAGAGAAGGAGGGAGAGAGGGAGAGAGAGAAGGAGAGAGAAGGAGGGAGGGAAGGAGGGAGGGAAGGAGAGAGAGAGGGAGGGAGAGAGGGAGGGAGAGAAGGAGAGAGAGAAGGAGAGAGAGAGGGAGGGAGAGAGGGAGGGCGGGAGAGAGAGAAGGAGGGAGAGCGGGAGGGAGAGAGGGAGGGAGGGAGGGAAGGAGAGAGAGAAGGAGGGAGGGAGGGAGAGAGAGAAGGAGAGAGAGGAGGGAGGGAAGGAGGGAGGGACGGAGGGAGAGAGGGAGGGAGAGAGGGAGGGAGAGAAGAAGGGAGGGATGGAGGGAGGGAAGGAGTGAGAGATGGAGGGAGAGAGGGAGGGAGAGAAGGAGGGAGGGAAGGAGGGAGGGAGGGAGGGAGGGAGAGAGAGAGAAGGAGGGAAGGAGGGAGAGAAGGAGGGAGGGAGGGAGAGAGAGAAGGAGAGAGAGAAGGAGGGAGGGAAGGAGGGAGGGAGGGAGAGAAGGAGGGAGGGAGGGAGGGAGAGAGAGAAGGAGGGAGGGAGGGAGAGAGGGAAGGAGGGAGAGAGGGAGGGAGAGAGAGAAGGAGGGAGGGAGGGAAGGAGGGAGAGAGGGAGGGAGGGAGGGAGAGAGAGAAGGAGAGAGAGAAGGAGGGAGGGAAGGAGGGAGAGAAGGAGGGAGGGAGGGAGGGAGGGAGGGAAGGAGGGAAGGAGGGAGGGGGAGTTACACCGAGAGATGGAGAGAGGGAGAGAGAGAGAGAAAGAGGGAGAGAGAAGGAAGGAGGGAAAGACTGAGCGAAGAGGATGGGAGGGAGGGAGAGGGAGACAGAATGAGAGGAGAAAGAGGGAGCAAAAAGGAGGGAAAGACAGAGAAGAGGGTGGGAATGGAGAGAGAGAGAGAGAGAAAGGGAGGAAAAAGAGAGAAGGAGAGAGGAGAGAAAGAGGGAAAGAGAAGGAGGGAGGAAGAGACAGAGAGATAAGGGAGGGAATGGAGAGAGAAAGAGAGGAAAATGGAGAGAGAAGGAGGGAGGGAAAGATAGTGAGAGAAGAGAGAGAAAGAGAGGAAGGGAAAAAGGGACAGAGACATTGATAAAGGGAGGGAGGGACGGAGGGAGAAAGAGAAGAGAGGGAGGGAAAATAGAGAAGAGGTGAGGAAAGACAGAGGGAGAGGGAAAGAACACATATATAAAGAGAGAGAGGAGGGAGGGAGAGAAAGAGGGAGAGAGAGAGGAGGGAAAGAGACATAAATAAAGGAAGGGAAAGACAGAGAGAAAAGGGAAGGAGAGAGGAAAGAAAGAGGGAGAGAGAAGGAGGGTGAGAAAGAAAGAAAGAAAGAAAGAGAAGAGAGAAAGAAAGAAAATAAGAAAGAAAGAGGAGAGAAAGAAAGAAAGAAAGAAAGAAAGAGAAGAGAGAAAGAAAGAAAGAAAGAAAGAAAGAGAAGAGAGAAAGAAAGAAAGAAAGAAAGAAAGAAAAAGAAGAGAAGAGGGCAGAAAAGGAGACAGACGAGAGGAGAGAAGGATAGAGAGAGGAGGAGGAGGAGGAGGAAAAGCAGGTCTGTGTGAAGCAGGAAACTCACTTTATACAAACATTTGCCCCAAAACACGACACAAAACTACCCCCTACACAACTGCCCCAGACCAGAACTGCCCCAGCGACACCTCACACATCTGCCCCAGAACTGCCCCAGCGACACCTCACACATCTGCCCCAGAACTGCCTCAGAACTGCCTCAGAACAGAACTGCCCCAGAACAGAACTGCCCCAGAACAGAACTGCCCCAGACCAGAGCAGAGCTGCCCCAGAACTGCCCCAGAACTGCCCCAGAACAGAGCAGAACTGCCCCAAAA
>CM060655.1:41409326-41654326 GCA_030686955.1 Odontamblyopus rebecca
CCCAGTGGTCTCCCATCCAAGTACTAACCAGGCCCGGCCCTGCTTAGCTTCTGAGATCTGACGGGTTCAGGCTTTGACGAGCCGGTATGGCCACCTTACGTGATTATGTGATTAACACTTCTAACAGTGTTAATCACATTTATACACTATGTGTGGACTGGTGTTTACACTTCTAACAGTGTTAATCACATTTATACACTATGTGTGGACTGGTGTTTACACTTCTAACAGTGTTAATCACATTTATACACTATGTGTGGACTGGTGTTTACACTTCTAACAGTGTTAATCACATTTATACACTATGTGTGGACTGGTGTTTACACTTCTAACAGTGTTAATCACATTTATACACTATGTGTGGACTGGTGTTTACACTTCTAACAGTGTTAATCACATTTATACACTGTGTGGACTGGTGTTAACACTTCTAACAGTGTTAATCACATTTATACACTATGTGTGGACTGGTGTTTACACTTCTAACAGTGTTAATCACATTTATACACTATGTGTGGACTGGTGTTTACACTTCTAACAGTGTTAATCACATTTATACACTGTGTGGACTGGTGTTAACACTTCTAACAGTGTTAATCACATTTATACACTATGTGTGGACTGGTGTTTACACTTCTAACAGTGTTAATCACATTTATACACTATGTGTGGACTGGTGTTAACACTTCTAACAGTGTTAATCACATTTATACACTATGTGTGGACTGGTGTTTACACTTCTAACAGTGTTAATCACATTTATACACTGTGTGGACTGGTGTTAACACTTCTAACAGTGTTAATCACATTTATACACTATGTGTGGACTGGTGTTAACACTTATAACAGTGTTAATCACATGTGTAGATGCACTTTACATGAGTAACAGTTATTTACACTGTACATGTGCACGAGCAGAGGATGGAAGCGGCTCTGGTTGATGTATTAATCTTTATATTAGTTTTTATATAATATTACACACTCACATATGTATATATAATATTTACATTAATAATAACAGTTATATATACAGTATATATATTCACATGTATATATATTCACATGGAAGCAGCTCTGGTTGATGTTGTTAGTTTTTATATCATATTACACACTCACTCATGTATATATAGTCTTTACATTAATAATAACAGTTATATACAGAGTATATATAGAGTATATATAGAGTATTTATATATAAAGTCACTCACATGTGCACGTGCGGCGGCTGGAAGCGGCTCTGGTTGATGTTGTAGTGGGTGAAGGCCTGTGTGGGGTTGGAGCTGTACTCGTCCACAGAGATGGAGACTTTACCGTGAGCCATGGTGAGAGCGGCGCAGGGACATGGGAGGCTGCAGCTGCCCGAAAACTGCCCGAAAACCACCAGGAGGCGCCGAAAAACCCGACCAAATCCACCAAAACCCCCCAGGAACGAGCGGCGTGAGAGTCCGAGTGTTCACAGAGCGCGGCTCCAGCTCATCTCTCCGGCCCAGAGAACATGGTCCCAGCAAAAGTCAAACCAACGCCAACAAAAGGTCTGAAACAAAACACAAAACACCAACGTGAGGAATAATTACAGGGTCCTCAGGTAGCCCCGCCCCCTGCGCCAGGACTGCGCTCTGATTGGTCGAGGCTGAAGCCTAACCTGACATAAAGGTGAACAGGGACGTCAGGGATTTACTCATTTAAAGGCTCCGTGTTACACTATTGTCTGATCTGAGTTCTTCTCTCACACACAAAACACTCTGTTCCACCTGGTGATGTCGTCGTGTGGTTGTACAGGAAGTGCTCCACTGTGTTTTTAAACTCCACATACTTTAAGGAGAATCATTTGGAGCGTTTCAGTCCTGGAGTTGACGATATCGACTGAACTAAAGGTGAAAGCAGCTGGAAAACTTGGAAATTTGTTCAGTCCATTTAAGTCTTGGCTCAGTTCTGGTCCAGTCTTGGTCTAGTGCAGATCTAGTCTCATTCTAGTCCTGCTTTAGACCCAGACGAGTCCTGGTTTAGTCTTGGTTTAGTATTGTTTATTCCTGGTTTAGTCTCAGTTTAGTCTCACTTTAGTCTTCGTTCAGTCCTGATTCTAGTCCTGATTCTAGTCCTGATTCTAGGCCTGATTCTAGTCCTGATTCTAGGCCTGGCTTAGGCCTGGTTTAGTCCTGGTTTAGTCCTGGCTTGGGCCTGGTTTTGTCATGGCTTCATCTTGGTTTAGTCTAGTTTTTTTCATGGTTCAGTCCTGGTTCTAGTCATAGTTTAGTCTTGGTTTAGCCCTGGTTTTGTCTTGGTTTTATCTAGGTCCAGTCCTGGTACGGTCCTGGTTCAAGTCCTGGTTTAGCCCTGGTATAGTCCGGGTTTAGCCCTGGTTTACCCCTGTTTTAGTCCTGGTTTAGTCCTGGTTTAATCCTGGTTTAGCCCTGGTTTAGTCTTGGTTTAGTTCTGGTTTAGTCCTAGTTTAGTCCTAGTTTAGTCTTGGTTTAGCCCTGGTTTTGTCTTGGTCCAGTCCTGGTACGGTCCTGGTTCAGTCCTGGTTTAGTCCTGGTTCAGTCCTGGTTCAGTCTTGGTTTAGTCCTGGTTTAGTCCTGGTTCAGTCCTGGTTTAGTCCTGGTTTAGTCCTGGTTCAGTCCTGGTTTATACATGATAACACGGCTTAAACCTCACAGTGGAGAGTCGGTAATATCCGACCTTTAAACATCAGGAAATGTAGAATAAAATAAAATAAAACAAATGAAAATAAACGCTGATCTGCTGCGGAGAGCGTGGCTGTGGCAGAGTGGTTAGCCTCGTCCATGCTAACCATTTAACTCCGTCCATTAAAGCGATACAAACAGACTTAATGAGCCGGAGCGTGTATTCATTTAATGGCAGTGAATTTTCTAATTACTTTAACACAGAGAAGACACCAGCGATAAAGATTTAATACAACAAAAAAAGAACGAGGGAGAGTCCGGGAAGGATGGAGCCATAAGATACGAGATCGTTTATCGTGACAAACCCGGAAGGACGGTAATCGGGAAAACCGGCAACACAAAGAATCGACATTTCATCGCCGGAATGTGGCGGAAAACGGGACTGATCCTCGAGGATTTTTACAGATCGTCGATGTTTTCACTCATGACAAAGTAGAATTTAACATTTGTTTAAATACGGAAACTAAATGTGATATTTAAATTATAATTATGAATATTTATAATGTTTAAAACTGTCAGCGGATTCATTCGAGGCCTGGTCTAGTCCTGGTCTAGTCCTGGTTTAGTCCTGTTTGAGACCTGGTTTTTAAGGGTCTAATCTTGGTCTTCTTCTGTTCAGTCCTGGTTTAGTCCTGGTTTAGTCCTGGTTTAGTCCTGGTTCAGTCCTGGTTCAGTCCTGGTTCAGTCCTGGTTTAGTCCTGGTTCAGTCCTGGTTCAGTCCTGGTTCAGTCCTGGTTCAGTCCTGGTTTAGTCCTGGTTTAGACCTGGTTCAGTCCTGGTTTAGACCTGGTTCAGTCCTGGTTCAGTCCTGGTTCAGTCCTGGTTCAGTCCTGGTTTAGTCCTGGTTCAGTCCTGGTTCAGTCCTGGTTCAGGAAAGACTCATTTCTGTTAATAAAATTTCTTTTTTAATATCGACACCTGCGAAAAACGAGGCTCTAATTTCGATTCTAGTTTTGGTGTCGATTCGTGTCTGATTTTCGATTTTTTTATTTTTTTTTTACAACCCTAGAAAGAAACAACACAAGAATTATGTAGAAAACGCATCAGAAGGAGCTCACTCAACTTCTCATTTCAAATAATTCCCTAAAATCTATAATAAAATTTGTCTCTAAATCCTGTAATTATTTGGAAATCGCAAAAATTTTCTGTTTAATCAAATATTTCTGCACTTTTCTCTCCGACGCTGTGGTTGTTTTTCTAGGCGTTTTCGAGCTTTAAAGTCACACTGCGGAACATTCCAGACAAAGCGATGACATTTCCGGATTTTAAGATTCATTAAAACGGATCAAATACGAATTAATACGACAATTAACAGCAGGTCCTTGAATGCATCTCATTAAACCGAGTCATAAAAACGCACCGTGTGTTTTTATAATACAGGAAATAACAACACTGATCATACGACTCAGTAAGTGAGACCCGGACTCCACGTTTACGCGTTTGTGTGAGTTTAGTTCACGCACAGTAAAAAATGTTCTGGTTAATCAACAAATTTTGCTAATTTTACATAGAAATAATGAAAGAATTTATCTGTTATTTCTGAAATTACTGCAGTTTTAAACTAGAGAGAAAACGGCAAAAACACACGTTCAGTTTCAGAGCCGCTGTGTCTGTGCTGCACGGAAGAAACCGGGACGAGACCAGGAATAAATCAGGACCAAACCAGGTCTAAACCAGGTCTAAACCAGGTCTAAACCAGGTCTAAACCAGGTCTAAACCAGGTCTAAACCAGGTCTAAACCAGAATAAAACCAGGACTAATCAGAGACTCGGGCTTAAGTCTGAACACCTTCAAATGTAAGTGTGTGTTTTGCAGTATGTATATAATAACCCGGGACTTAAATCTGGTTTATAACAGGACTAAAGCAGGACTAAACCAGGACTGAACCAGGACTAAATCAGAACTAAACCAGGACTAAACCAGGTCATGATTAATTCAAACGCAAGTGTGTGTTCTTGAAAAAGAAATCTCCACGAACCAGCCACTATATCAGCTTTACACCAGGACAAAAACGGGTCTAAAGCAGGACTAAAGCAGGACTAAACCAGGACTAAAGCAGGACTAAAGCAGGACTAAACCAGGACTAAAGCAGGACTAAACCAGGACTAAACCAGGACTAAAGCAGGACTAAAGCAGGACTAAAGCAGGACTAAAGTAGGACTGAACCAGGACTAAAGCAGGACTAAAGCAGGACTAAAGCAGGACTAAAGCAGGACTAAAGCAGGACTAAAGCAGGACTGAACCAGGACTAAAGCAGGACTAAAGCAGGACTAAAGCAGGACTAAAGCAGGACTAAAGCAGGACTAAACTCTTTCAAATGCAACTGTGCATTCTCGAAAAGAAATCCGCACAAACCGGCTACGATCAGTTTAATACCAGGACTAAACCAGGTCTAAAGCAGGTTTAAATTAGAACTAAACCAGGTCTAGATCAGGACTAAAACAGGACTAAACCAGGACTAAATCAGGTCATGGTTAAACCTGGTAGAATTCAAAAGCAAGTGTGTGTTCTTGAAAAAGAAATCTCCACGTACCAGCCACTATATCAATTTTATACAAGGACTAAACCAGGCCTAAAGCAGGACTAAACCAGGTCTAAACCAGGTCTAAAGCAGGTCTAATGCAGGTCTAAACCAGGCCTAAACCAGGCCTAAAGCAGGACTAAACCAGGTCTAAAGCAGAACTAAACCAGATCTAAACCAGGTCTAAATCAGGACTAAACACTTTCAAATGCAAGTGTGTGTTTTCTGACAGAAATCTGTACAAACCGTCTGCTATATCAGTTTTATACCAGGACCAAAGAAAGTCTAAAGAAGGTCTAAACTAGAACTAAACCATTACTAAACCAGGACTAAATCAGGACTAAATCAGGTCTAAATCAGAATTAAACCAGGACTAAACCAGGTCATCGTTAAACCTGGTACAATTCAAGCGCAAGTGTGTGTTCTTGAAAAAGAAATCTCCACGTACCAGCCACTATATCAATTATAAACCAGGTCTAAACCAGGTCTAAATCAGGTCTAAATCATACTAAACCAGGATTAAATCAGGTCATGATTAAACCTGGTATAATTCAATCGCAAGTGTGTGTTTTCAAAAAGAAATCTGCACAAACCGGCTACTATCAGTTTAATACCAGGACTACAGCAGGTCTAAACCAGCTAAAAAAACAGAACTAAATCAGGTCTAAACCAGGTCTAAACCAGGTCTAAGTTAGTCCTCTCAGCTCTGCTTCCATAATTGAGCCACATTCAATTACGTTAAGTCATTTCTTGTGTATTTCCCTGCACTGCATAATTCACTGAATAAAATGCAGATTACAGACGTGCAAAAACTTCCATTCTGATTTTAATCTGCTGCAGAATAAGACTCGTTCATCTGCTTTTCTAATCCGTGTTCCGTGCGGGGGAAACTGAATTGTTGCTGTCTGAGATTTTCGTGCAAATCCTGCGCTTTGTTCGTCGGGTTGATCCTAATTTAACCTTATTTCCAGGTTCAAGCGGCCTCCACGCGTTTCAATCAAAGGTCAATGTTAAGGTTACGACCTCTCCCCCGGAGCTGCCCCCGCGTTTCGGACAGACCCAGGCCGGGAGAGGCGCCCCGTGAGCGGCTGCATGGCTCCGGCGCCCCCGCTCTCTCCCCGCGGCCGCAGCGGTAGCACGGAGGCACTAGCTCGGTAGCGTTAGCCCGCCTGCCCCCTTCCCCGGCTGTAGAGCTGCACCGGGGCCGCTCAGGTAATCTTTTATTTACATTCTGCATATTTTTAGCCTCAAACAGACGCCACGATGCCTGCCTTCCGTGTGTGCGTGCTGCGCGGGGGAGCGGAGCTGTGCGTAAACGCTAAAGCTAACTTCTCCAGCCGAAGCGCTCCAGAACAGCGGAGGGGAAGCGAATAAATAAAGGCGCCCGATCCGCGGAGCTCCCCCGGCTCCAGACAATGAGGTCGGCTGCGTGTGCGGTGAACTGCGCGCCCTCTCCGCTCCGGCAGCCCCCGAAAGGTGCTTGGTGTCACCGTGAATGGCGCTAACCTTTTGGCTTCCTCGTAAAATTGACAAGCCTCTTTTCAGCGCTCAGTGTCGGCTTTGTGTCAGGACTGCCCCCCCTGTCTGCGGAGCTCACGCCGCTATCCGCCTCCCCAGGAACAAACACAAGAAACGGGGATGTACCTCGGTGGCGCGGGGCCGTGTTTATCCGGCGGAGGTGGCCGCAGGAGGAGCGCGGAGCCCGGGGTTGCACTTTCACCGCACCGAGGGGGGAATCCTGGGAGTGCGAGCCGACAGCGCGCTCGGTTCCATGCGGCCGTGGCGGTGTCGCTCTTGTGCCCGGGGTGGCTGCTCCTGTGGCGGGCTGGGGCAGCACCTTCGACCCGGTGAAGGACCTCCAGACCTCCGGAGCGGCGGGGACGGGCGCGGGGGGCCGGTGCGGGAGCGAGGCCGGGCGGAGGAGGCTGCGGAGCGGGCGGACAGACGCTGACAGCCCGGTGCAGAGTGCAGTGCGGCGGGGTCAGAGAGCAGAGAGAGCGGCAGGCGCGGGCACAACCCCCAACCCCCCCGTGCGCGCGCCCGTGAGCCGGAGGAGGCGTCGGGCGCGCGCGTGGTAGGGAGGGGGGGAGGGGGGGCTCGTGCGCGAGAGAACAGAGAGGCGCGCTCCCGAGAGCCGGTGCCGTCACAGACCCGCGGAGACCGAAGAGAGAAACCCGAGAGAGACTAAGAGAGAGACCAGAGAGACTGAGAGAGAGACCAGAGAGACTGAGAGAGAGGCCGACAGGGAGAAACCGAGAGACCCGAGAGAGACTAAGAGAGAGACCAGAGAGACTGAGAGAGACCAGAGAGACTGAGAGAGAGACAGAGAGAGACCAGAGAGACTGAGAGAGAGACCGACAGAGAGAAACCAAAGAGACCAAGAGAGAAACCGAGAGACTAAGAGAGAGACCAGGGAGACCGAGAGAGAGACTGAGAGAAAGACCAGAGAGAGATTGAGAGAGAAACCAGGGAGAAAAACCAAAGAGACCGAGAGAGACTGAGAGAAAGACCAGAGAGAGACTAAGAAATCGAGAGAGAAACCAGAGAGCGAGGCCGAGAGAGAAAACAAGAGACTGAGAGAGAGACCGGGACAATGACTTGAGAGAGAGTCCAACAGAGAGAAACCAAGAGAGACTGAAAGAAAAACCGAGAGAGAGACTGAGAGAGAGAGACCAAAGAGACCAAGAGACTGAGAGAGAGACAGAGAGAGAAACCGAAAGAGACTGAGAGAGAAACCAAAGAGAGAGGCCGAGAGAAAGACCAGATAGACAGAGAGAGAGACTGAGACGGAGAGAGAGAGAAACCAAAGAGACTGAGAGAGAAACCAAAGAGACTGAGAGAAATAAAAGAGGGAAACCAGAGAGACTGAGAAAAACCGAGAGAGAAACTGAGAGAAAGACTGAGACAGACTGAGAGAGAGACAAACCAGGACTAAACCAGGACTAAACCAGGACTAAACCAGGACTCAACCAGGACTCAACCAGGACTAAACCAGGACTCAACCAGGACTAAACCAGGACTCAACCAGGACTCAACCAGGACTAAACCAGGACTCAACCAGGACTAAACCAGGACTCAACCAGGACTGAACCAGGACTGAACCAGGACTGAACAGGTCTTGATTAAACCTGTGTATTTCCTGTGTTTACGGATCCTAAATGTGTTTTGTGATTTGTTTAAATAAATAAAATATTTTTTAAGCAGTTTTTAAATAAATTAGTTTTTCTTAATTTGAGTTTGATCAACGACCCTCCTGATCCCTCCTTCCCTCCTCCCTCCTTCTCTCCTCCCTCCTTCTCTCCTCTCCTCCCTCCTCTCCTCCCTCCTTCTCTCCTCCATCCTTCCCTCCTCTCTCCTCCCTCCTCTGCTCCCTCCCTCCTCTCCTCCCTCCTTCTTTCCTCTGCTCCCTCCTCTCTCCTTCCCATCCCTCCTCCCGCCTTCTCTCATCTCTTCCCTTCTCCTTTCCTCTCCTTCCCTCCTCTCTCCTCCCCTCCTCTCTCCTCTCCTCCCTCCTTCTCTCCTCCTCCTCTCCTCTGCTCCCTGCTTCTCTCCTCCCTCCTTTCATCTCCTCCTCCTCCCTCATTGTCTCCTCTGCTCCCTCCTCCTCTCCTCCCCTTCTCTCCTTCCTTCCTCCTTCCCTCCTCTCCTCTGCTTATTTCCTCTCCTCCCTCCTTCTCTCCTCTCCTCCCTCCTTCTCTCCTCCCTCCTTCTCTCCTCTGCTCCCTCCATCTCTCTTTTCTTTCTTTTCTCTCTGTCCTCTCTGCTCCCTCTATCTCTGCTCTTTTCTTTTCTGTTTTTTTCTCTCTTTCCTCTCCTCTCTGTCCCCTCTGCTCCTGTTTCTCCTCTTTTCTGTTCTCACTCTTTCCTCCTGTTTTTTCCTCTCCTCCCCCTCTCCTCTCTTCTGTCTTCTCTCCATAAAATTAATTGCTCTAAATGTAAAGTCAAAACCTCTCCTCCTCTCCCCCCTCTCCTCCCCCTTTCTCTCTCTTTCCTTTTCTGTCTCTCTTTCCCGCTTTCCTTTACCTTTCTTGTCCATGCCCCACATTTCTCCTCTTTCTCCTTTCTCCTTCTCCTCTCCTCTACATCTTCCTCCCCATCCCCCTTTCATCTCTCCTCTCTTCCATCTCCCTCTTTTTTCTTATCCTTCCTCCCTCCTTCCCTGTCTCCCTCTCTCCTCCCTCTTTCTCTCTTCATTTCATGTTCAGAGGTTGACTTGCTCCTCTTTCTCCTCCTCTCCTCTCTTCTTTCTCCTCTCATCTCCTCTCTCATCTCCTCTCTTCTCTCTCCTCTCCTCTCCTCTCTTCTCTCTCTTCTTTCTCCTCTCTCCTCTCCTCTCTCTCCTCTCCTCTCTCATCTCCTCTCCTCTCTTCTCTCTCCTCTCATCTCCTCTCTTCTCTCTCCTCTCCTCTCTTCTCTCTCCTCTCTTCTCTCTCCTCTCCTCTCTCCTCTCCTCTCTTCTCTCTCCTCTCCTCTCTCCTCTCCTCTCTTCTCTGTCCTCTCTCATCTCCTCTCTTCTCTCTCCTCTCCTCTCTCCCTTCTCTGTCTTTTCTTTCTCCTCTCCTCCTCTCTCCTCTCCTCTCTCCTCTCCTCTCCTCTCTCATCTCCTCCTCCTCTCTCCTCTCCTCTCTCTTCTCTCCTCTCCTCTCTCTTCTCCCCTCTCCTCTCTCCTCTCCTCTCTCTTCTCTCCTCTCTCCTCTCTTCTCTCCTCTCCTCTCTTCTCTCCTCTCCTCTCCTCTCTCTCCTCTCCTCTCCTCTCTCCTCTCTACTCTTCTCTCCTCTCTCTTCTCTCCTCTCTCCTCTCCTCTCTCCTCTATCCTCTCTCCTCTCCTCTCCTCCCCTCTCCTCCCCTCTCTCCTCTCCTCTCTCCTCTCCTCTCCTCTCCTCTCTCCTCTCCTCTCCTCTCTTCTCTAATCTTTCCTCTCCTCTCCTCTCCTCCCCTCTCTCCTCTCCTCTCTCCTCTCTTCTCCTCTCCTCTCCTTTCCTCTCACATCTCTCCTCTCCTCTCTCCTCTCTACTCTTCTCTCCTCTCTCTTCTCTCCTCTCTCCTCTCCTCTCCTCCCCTCTCTCCTCTCCTCTCTCCTCTCCTCTCTCCTCTCCTCTCTCTTCCCTCCTCTCTCTTCTCTCCTCTCCTCTCCTCTGTTCTTCATAATGAGTTTCTATCGATTTCTTTCAGACTTTTATTCACTTTTTTATTCTGAGGTCGATACTTGGAGCAGAGACACAAAGTGCTGCACAGTACAGGGACTGCACCTCGTGATGTCATCAGGTGGAACTTCAGACTCTGCACCTACAGGACTGAACCAGGACTGAACCAGGACTAAACCAGGACTAAACCAGGACTGAACCAGGATTGAACCAGGACTAAACCAGGACTAAACCAGGACTGAACCACGACTGAACCACGACTAAACCAGGACTAAACCAGGACTGAACCACGACTGAACCACGACTAAACCAGGACTAAACCAGGACTGAACCAGGACTGAACCAGGACTGAACCAGGACTAAACCAAGACTAAACCAGGACTGAACCAGGACTAAACCAGGACTAAACCAGGACTGAACCAGGACTAAATCTGGACTAAACCAGGACTGAACCAGGACTAAACCAGGACTAAACCAGGACTAAACCAGGACTGAACCAGGACTAAACCAGGACTGAACCAGGACTGAACCAGGACTAAACCAGGACTAAACCAAGACTAAACCAGGACTGAACCAGGACTCTTTGTCTCGTTTGTTGCGTGAGAGACGGAGTGAGAGAGAGGAAGAGAGAGGGAGGAGAGAGTAAAAGAGGAGTGAGAGAAGGACGGAGTGAGGGATAGAGTGAGAGAGAGAGAAAGAGAGTAAGAGGAGAGCGATGGAAAGAAGAAAGAGAGAGAAGGCAAGAGGAGAGAGAGAGGGAGTGAGGAAAAGAGAAGAGAAAAGAAAAGAGGAAAGAGAAGAGAAATAGAGAAGACACGAGGAGAGAGAGCGAGAGAGCAAAGAGGGAGGAAAAGAGGAAAGACGGAGGTAGAGAGGAAAGAGAGGAAAAGAGGAGGAAGAGAGAATCTTAAAAACGGCTCTAGTTCATTTTCAGCAGTTTGCAGTTCTCCAAAGTTCTTCCTCTCTTCCTCTTTTCCTCTTCCTCTTTTCCTCTTCCTCTTTTCTTCTTCCCTCGGAGCCACGTTGCTCCTCCAGAAAAACACAGAAACCTCAAACTGTGACTCCACAAACCCGGCCTGATGTGCTCGAGTTTCTTTAGGCGATCGAGAGACTTTTTGGAAAACGAAACCATTTTCAGAACAACAAAAGGAAACACGAGGCTCTAAATACGACGTTCACACAAAAACACAACACCTCGTCTCCTCGTTTCCTTGTCTCCTCGTTTCCTCGTCTCCTGGAGCCTGTAAATCCAAGATGGCGTCCGGCGCTGTCACGGCGTCCTCCATAACTCAGAGCATCTCATTCTTCAGTCTGCGTCCTTCAGACTCCGACAACAACAACAACTTCCACAGGGAAAAACAGACCTGAACACAGGAAAAACAGACCTGAACACCGAAAAACAGAGCTGAACATGGAAAAACAGGCCTGAACATGGGAAAAACAGGCCTGAACATGGGAAAAACAGACCTGAACACGGAAAAACAGACCTGAACACGGGAAAAACAGACCTGAACACGGAAAAACAGACCTGAACACAGGAAGAACAGACCTGAACACGGAAGAACAGACCTGAACACAGGAAGAACAGACCTGAACACAGGAAGAACAGACCTGAACACGGAAGAACAGACCTGAACACGGAAGAACAGACCTGAACACAGGAAGAACAGACCTGAACACGGAAAAACAGACCTGAACACGGAAAAACAGACCTGAACACAGGAAGAACAGACCTGAACATGGAAGAACAGACCTGAACACAGGAAGAACAGACCTGAACATGGAAAAAACAGACCTGAACACAGGAAGAACAGACCTGAACACAGGAAGAACAAACCTGAACACGGAAAAACAAACCTGAACACGGAAAAAACAAACCTGAACACGGAAAAAACAAACCTGAACACGGAAAAACAAACCTGAACACGGAAAAAACAAACCTGAACACGGAAAAACAGACCTGAACACAGAAAAAAACAGAACTGAACACAGGAAAAACAGGCCTGAACATGGTAAAAACAGACTTAAACACAGAAAAACAGACCTGAACACGGAAAAACAGGCCTGAACATGGTAAAAACAGACCTAAACATGGGAAGAACAGACCTGAACACGGAAAAACAGAACTGGACACGGGAAAAACAGGCTTGAACGCTGGAAAACCAGCCCTGAACATGGTAAAACAGAGCTGAACACGGAAAAACAGACCTGAACATGGAAAACAGGCCTGAACATGGAAAAAACAGACCTGAACACGGAAAAACAGGCCTGAACACGGGAAAAACAGACCTGAACACGGGAAAAACAGGCCTGAACACGGAAAAACAGACCTGAACACGGAAAAACAGGCCTGAACACAGGAAAAACAGACCTGAACACGGGAAAAACAGACCTGAACACGGGAAAAACAGGCCTGAACACAGAAAAACAGACCTGAACATGGGAAAAACAGACCTGAACACAGAAAAACAGGCCTGAACACAGAAAAACAGGCCTGAACACAGAAAAACAGGCCTGAACATGGGAAAAACAGAGCTGAACACGGAAAAATGGGCCTGAACACGGAAAAACAGGCCTGAACACAGAAAAACAGGCCTGAACATGGGAAAAACAGGCCTGAATACAGAAAAACAGGCCTTAACAGAGGAAAAACAGACCTGAACATGGGAAAAACAGACCTGAACATGGGATAAACAGACCTGAACATGGGAAAAACAGGCCTGAACCTGGGAAAAACAGGCCTGAACACAGAAAAACAGGCCTGAACATGGAAAAAACAGACCTGAATACAGAAAAACAGGCCTTAACAGAGGAAAAACAGACCTGAACATGGGAAAAACAGACCTGAACATGGGAAAAACAGACCTGAACATGGGAAAAACAGGCCTGAACCTGGGAAAAACAGGCCTGAACACAGAAAAACAGGCCTGAACATGGAAAAAACAGACCTGAACACGGAAAAACAGGCCTGAACATGGAAAAACAGGTCTGAACATGGAAAAACAGGCCTGAACACGGAAAAACAGGCCTGAACACGGGAAAAACAGACCTGAACGGGGAAAACAGACCTTCCTCCTCTCTCCTCCTCTCTCCTCTCCTCTCTCCTCCTCTCTCCTCTCCTCCTCTCTCCTCCTTTCTCCTCCTCTCTTCTTCCTTCTCTCCCTCTTTCTTTCTCTCCTTCTCTCCTCCCTCATTCTCAGGAGGACCTTGAGGCTGAGGCGTTCACAGACCAGTGGGGCCATAATGTGTGAAAGGAATGAACCATGAGTGTCCCTGAAGAGGAGGAGAGAGGAGAGGAGAGAAGAGAGGAGGAGAGAGGAAGAGAGGAGAGGAGGAGGAGAGAGGAGAGAAGAGAGGAGGAGAGAGGAAGAGAGGAGAGGAGAGAGGAGAGGAGAGAGGAGAGGAGGAGAGGAGAGGAGAGAGGAGAGGAGAGAGGAGAGGACAGGAGAGAGGAGGAGAGGAGAGGGGGAGGACAGGAGAGAGGAGGAGAGAGGAGAGGAGAGAGGAGAGGACAGGAGAGAGGAGGAGAATGTTGGACTATGACTGTAAAGAAAAAAATAATTAATTAAGTCTCTTTTGTCAATTATACATAGAGATGTAAATACACTCAACAAAAATATAAACGCAACACTTTTGTTTTTGTTCCCATTTGTCATGAGATGGACTCAAAGATCTAAAATTCATTCCAGATACACAATATTACCATTTCTCTCAAACATTGTTCACAAATCTGTCTAAATGTGTGATAGTGGCACTTTTGCTTTGCTGAGATAATCCATCCCACCTCACAGGTGCCACATCAAGATGCTCATCAGACACCATGATTAGTGCACAGGTGAACCTTAGACTGTCCACAATAAAAGGCCACTCTGAAATGTGCAGTTGTTGCTTTATTGGGGGTCTGGGGACTCAGAACCAGTCAGTATCTGGTGTGACCACCATTTGCCTCATGCAGTGCAACACATCTTCTTCACATAGAGTTTATCAGATTGTCAATTGTGGCCTGTGGAATGTTGGTCCACTCCTCTTCAATGGCTGTGCGAAGTTGCTGGATATTAGTGGGAACTGGTCCGCGCTGTCGTATACGCCGGTCAAGCACATCCCAAACATGCTCAATGGGTGACATGTCCGGTGAGTATGCTGGCCATGCAAGAACTGGGACATTTTCAGCTTCCAAGAATTGTGTACAGATCCTTGCAACATGGGGCCGTGCATTATCTTGCTGAAACATGAGGTGATGTTCATGGATGTATGGCACAACAATGGGCCTCAGGATCTCATCACGGTATCTCTGTGCATTCAAAATGCCATCAATAAAATGCACCTGTGTTCTTCATCCATAACAGATGCCTGCCCATACCATAACCCCACCACCACCATGGGCCACTCCATCCACAACATTGACATCAGCAAAGCGCTCACCCACACGACGCCACACACGCTGTCTGCCATCTGCCCTGAACAATGTAAACCGAGATTCATCCGTGAAGAGAACACCTCTCCAATGTGCCAGACGCCATCGAATGTGGGCATTTGCCCACTCAAGTCTGTTACTGCGACGATCTGGAGTCAGGTTAAGACCCCGATGAGGACGACGAGCAGTTGAGCTTCCCTGAGACGGTTTCTGACAGTTTGTGCAGAAATTCTTTGGTTATGCAAACCAATTGTTTCAGCAGCTGTCTGAGTAGCTGGTCTCAGACGATCTTGGAGGTGAACCTGCTGGATGTGGAGGTCCTGGGCTGGTGTGGTTACACGTGGTCTGCGGTTGTGAGGCCGGTTGGATGTACTGCCATATTCTCTGAAACGCCTTTGGAGACGGCTTATGGTGGAGAAATGAACATTCAATGCCCGATCAACAGATCTGGTTGACATTCCTGCTGTCAGCATGCCAAGTGCACGCTCCCTCAATGCTTGCGCCATCTGTGGCATTTTGCTGTGAGACAAAACTGCACATTTCAGAGTGGCCTTTTATTGTGGACAGTCTAAGGTTCACCTGTGCACTAATCATGGTGTCTGATGAGCATCTTGATGTGGCACACCTGTGAGGTGGGATGGATTATCTCAGCAAAGCAAAAGTGCCACTATCACACATTTAGACAGATTTGTGAACAATGTTTGAGAGAAATGGTAATATTGTGTATCTGGAATGAATTTTAGATCTTTGAGTCCATCTCATGACAAATGGGAACAAAAACAAAAGTGTTGCGTTTATATTTTTGTTGAGTGTATGTGGAGGTTTAGTCCTGGTTTAGTCCTGGTTTAGTCCTGGATTAGTCCTGGTTTAGACCTGGTTTAGACCTGGTTGAGTCCTGGGTTAGTCCTGGGTTAGTCCTGGTTCAGTCCTGGTTTAGTCCTGGTTTGATCCCGGTTTAGTCCTGGTTTAGTCCTGGTTTAGTCCTGGTTTAGACCTGGTTGAGTCCTGGGTTAGTCCTGGGTTAGTCCTGGTTCAGTCCTGGTTTAGACCTGGTTTAGTCCTGGTTTAGTCCTGGTTTAGTCCTGGTTTAGTCCTGGTTTAGACCTGGTTTAGACCTGGATTAGACCTGGGTTAGACCTGGGTTAGAGCTGGTTTAGACCTGGTTTAGACCTGGATTAGACCTGGTTTAGACCTGGTTTAGACCAGGTTTAGACCTGGTTTATACCTGGTTTAGACCTGGATTAGACCTGGGTTAGACCTGGGTTAGACCTGGTTTAGACCTGGTTTAGACCTGGTTTAGACCTGGTTTAGACCTGGCTGAGTCCTGGGTTAGTCTTGCTGTGGTTAGAAGAAGAACCAAACCACACTTGGGTCTATACTGGGACTAAATCTGGAACTAAACCTGAACTAGACCAGGACTAAACCAAGTCTACATCAAGACTCAACTGTGTGAACGCACCACTGGTCTTCCTGGTCCTGGTTCAGTCCTTAGTCCTGCTGTAGTCCTGGTTCAGTCTTGATTTAGACTTTGTTTAGACTTTGTTTAATCCTGGTTAAGACCTAAATTAGACCTGAGTTAGACCTGTTTTAGTCCTGGTGTAGTCCAGGTTTAGATCTGCTGTAGTCTTGGTTTAGTCCTGGATTAGTCCTGGTTAAGACCTGGTTTAGACCTAAATTAGACCTGAATTAGACCTGGTTTATTCCTGGTCTGGTCCTGGTTTAGTCCTGGTCTTTAACTGAGTCCTTGCTGGTGTTTATTTGTTATAGAAAACTTTATTTCCGGTTGGTGCTGGTTGTTTCCATGGAAATGTTCTTGCTTTGTCTGGAATGTTCCACTGTGCGGCTTTAAACCTGCCCACTCAACCACAGGTGTTTTTATTCCTCAAAAACGCATCGGTAAACATGGACTCTTACTGTGTTTAATGCCACACTGTGGAACATTTACATCACCACGGAGACAATCAGGTAAGTGCCCTTCTCTTTACCAGAAAAGTGACGTAGTGCAGCTTTAATTGCGTTCTGACCTCAGACTTTGGCTCCAAACCAAACCAGGAAGTGCCTGTGGCTCCTGCGCTCTGATTGGTCGAGGCAGTTTGGCGGCGCTAGCACAAACGCTAATGCTAACGAGGCACCTGTCAGAGGTCAGAGGTCACCTGGGCCACACTGTGATGTCATCTGACCTCTGACCCCCGCAGTGTTTTAAAACCACGATCACCCGCGACCCCACGACCCCTGCGTCACCACCTGATGACATCACCAGACCGTAAACAGGACTAAACCAGGACTGAACCAGGACTGAACCAGGACTAAACCAGGACTGAACCAGGACTAAACCAGGACTAAATCAGGTCTAAACCAGGACGAAACCAGGACTAAACCAGGACTGAACCAGGACTGAACCAGGACTAAACCAAGACTAAACCAGGACTAAACCAGGACTGAACCAGGTCTAAACCAGGACTGAACCAGGTCTAAACCAGGTCTAAACCAGGTCTAAACAAGGTCTAAACAAGGACTAAACCAGGACTAAACCAGGACTAAACCAAGACTAATCCAGGTCTAAACCAGGACTAAACCAGGACTAAACCAGGACTGAACCAGGACTGAACCAGGACTAAACCAGGACTAAACCAGGACTGAACCAGGACTAAACCAGGACTAAACCAGGACTGAACCAGGACTGAACCAGGACTGAACCAGGACTACACCAGGACTGAACCAGGACTAAACCAGGACTGAACCAGGACTGAACCAGGACTAAACCAGGACTAAACCAGGACTGAACCAGGACTGAACCAGGACTAAACCAGGACTAAACCAGGTCTAAACCAGGACTAAACCAGGACTCCCCTCTCCTTCCTTTTTTGTGATAAATCTGAAATAGTTTTGCTGATCACCAGACTCTTCGTCAATAATCAATGAGCACATTAAATAAACAAGAGTGATTGACAGGTGGATTAACCAATCAAATCCATCAAAGAGGCGGAGACAGAGGAAAACCACTCTGCCACAGTCCAGGACTGAATCAGGACTGAACCAGGTCTAAACCAGGTCTAAACCAGGTCTAAATCAGGACTGAACCAGGACTAAACCAGGACTGAACCAGGACTGAACCAGGACTGAACCAGGTCTAAACCAGGTCTAAATCAGGACTAAACCAGGACTGAACCAGGACTGAACTAGGTCTAAACCAAGCCTAAATCAGGACTGAACCAGGACTAAACCAAGTCCGAACCAGGACTGAACCAGGACTGAACCAGGACTAAACCAGGACTGAACCAGGTCTAAACCAGGTCTAAATCAGGACTAAACAAGGATTAAACCAGGTCTAAACCAGGACTAAACCAGGTCTAAACCAGGTCTAAACAAGGACTAAACCAGGACTAAACCAAGACTAAACCAGGACTAAACCAGGACTGAACCAGGACTGAACCAGGTCTAAACCAGGACTGAACCAGGTCTAAACCAGGTCTAAATCAGGACTAAACAAGGATTAAACCAGGTCTAAACCAGGTCTAAACCAGGACTAAACCAGGTCTAAACCAGGTCTAAACAAGGACTAAACCAGGACTAAACCAAGACTAAACCAAGACTAAACCAGGTCTAAACCAGGACTAAACCAGGACTAAACCAGGACTGAACCAGGACTGAACCAGGTCTAAACCAGGACTGAACCAGGTCTAAACCAGGACTGAACCAGGTCTAAACCGGGTCTAAACGTTTGTCCCGTGTGTTCGATGCTGTAATAGCGTTTGCCCTGTGACCTCTGACCCTTGACCCCGGCCACATGATAAGTGCTGCGACCTTTGACCCAGGGATAATTAAAGAGGTGTGAGGGAATCGGGGACCTGTCGGACGAGATTAACGAGGAAAAAGCCAGATGCCCCGGTCAAGTCTCAGATGGAGCTCACAGAGACTCAGAGGAACCGGGAGCCGCAGGTCCAACAAAGACCTGACCCGGGTTTAAGTCCAGGTCTGAACCCGGAGCCGCAGGTCCAACAAAGACCTGACCCGGGTTTATGTCCAGGTCTGAACCCGGAGCCGCAGGTCCAACAAAGACCTGACCCGGGTTTAAGTCCAGGTCTGAACCCGGAGCCGCAGGTCCAACAAAGACCTGACCCGGGTTTAAGTCCAGGTCTGAACCCGGAGCCGCAGGTCCAACAAAGACCTGACCCGGGTTTAAGTCCAGGTCTGAACACGGAGCCGCAGGTCCAACAAAGACCTGACCCGGGTTTAAGTCCAGGTCTGAACCCCGAGCCGCAGGTCCAACAAAGACCTGACCCGGGTTTAAGTCCAGGTCTGAACCCGGAGCCACAGGTCCAACAAAGACCTGACCCGGGTTTTAGTCCAGGTCTGATGTTTCCATCGCGAAAACAGACCTGGAGTTTGGTTTTGTTTCCTTTATTATTCGTCTGTTTACGTCTCCAAAGCTCCAAACGCTCTGTTCCACCTTGTGATGTCATGAAGTGGGAGTTTTCAAGTGAACTTTTACCATTTTCTTAGTCTAAACCAGGTCTAATTCAGAACTAAAATCGGGACTGAAGCAGGACCGAATCAAGACTAAACTAGGACTATAGCAGGACTGAACCAGGACTGAACCAGGATTGAACCAGGACTAAACCAGGACTAAACCAAGGACTAAAGCAGGTCTAAATCAGGACTACAGTAGAACTAGACCAAATAAAATTATATTGTGAAACCAGGATTAAACCAAGAATAAACCAGGACTGAACCAGGAGTCGTCAAGGACTAACCCAGGACCAGACTGAGACTAGACCCACACTAGACCAAGACCGGACCAGGACTGAGCCAAGACTTAAAAAGGACTGAACAAACTTTCAGATTTTCCAGCTCCTTTCACCTTTAGTTCAGTCGAGATCAGAAATTCCGGCTCTGAAATGATCCAAATGATTCTAGTGAAGGTGTGTGGAGTTTAAAAACACAGTGGAGCACTTCCTGTACCACCACATGATGACATCACAAAGGGAGACAGAGTGTTGTCTGTTTGAATTCCTACCTACACTGTCCCTGTGTCTCCATAAAATAGAAAAATAAAAGTAAAATTGGGTCCAGTGTTGTTGTGATTCAGAATAAATCAGCACCGAAATAGTTCTCAGTAAAATTTGATTTCATTTTTAAATTTTGACTTGGTTCAGTCCTGGTTTAGTCCTGGTTTAGTCCTGGATTAGTCCTGGTTCAGTCCTGGTTCAGTCCTGCTTTAGTCCTGGTTTAGTCCTGGTTCAGTCCTGCTTTAGTCCTGGTTTAGTCCTGGTTCAGTCCTGGTTTAGTCCTAGTTCAGTCCTGGTTTAGACCTGATTAGACTTGGTTTAGACCTGGTTTAGTCCTGGTTTAGTCCTGGTTAGACCTGGTTTAGCCCTGGTTTAGTCCTGGTTTAATCCTGGTTTAGTCCTGGTTTA
Source organism: Odontamblyopus rebecca (assembly GCA_030686955.1). NCBI lineage: Eukaryota > Metazoa > Chordata > Actinopteri > Gobiiformes > Gobiidae > Odontamblyopus > Odontamblyopus rebecca. Next base: position 41,429,508 of record CM060655.1, read on the forward strand.
GACCTGGTTTAGACCTGGTTTAATCCTTGTTTAGTCCTGATTTAGACCTGGTTTAGACCTGGTTCAGTCCTGGTTTAGACCTGGTTCAGTCCTGGTTCAGTCCTGGTTTAGTCCTGGTTTAGTCTTGGTTTAGTCCTGGTTTAGTCCTTGTTTAGACCTGGTTTAGACCTGGTTTAATCCTGTTTTAGTCCTGGTTCAGTCCTGGTTTAATCCTGTTTTAGTCCTGGTTCAGTCCTGGTTTAGACCTGGTTAGACCTGGTTTAGTCCTGGTTTAGTCCTGGTTTAATCCTGGTTTAGTCCTGGTTTAGTCCTGGTTAGACCTGGTTTAGCCCTGGTTTAGTCCTGGTTTAATCCTGGTTTAGTCCTGGTTTAATCCTGTTTTAGTCCTGGTTCAGTCCTGGTTTAGACCTGGTTTAGTCCTGGTTTAGTCCTGGTTAGACCTGGTTTAGTCCTGGTTTAGTCCTGGTTTAGTCCTGGTTAGACCTGGTTTAGACCTGGTTTAGTCCTGGTTTAGTCCTGGTTTTTGAGTTGGATCTGAGTCTTCAGGACCAAAACTAAACCCATAAGTCTCTTCTCCTCCTCTGTGCGTCTTTCTGCTTTTACACTCGTTCATTTCATTCTCCCCCTCCCCCTCTCTCCACCTCCATCTCTCCTCTCTCCATCCTTCTCCTCTCTCCATTTCTTCTTTCACTTCCCATTAAAGCCTCTTTTTCTCTCCTTTATCCCTCTCTCCCTCGCTCCTTCTCTCTCCTCCTCCCTCTCACTCTTCCCTCCATCCCTCTTTTCCCTCTCTCTCTCCTCCTCCCTCCATCCCTCTTTTCCCTCTCTCTCCTCCTCCCTCCATCCCTCTTTTCCCTCTCTCCTCCTCCCTCCATCCCTCATTTCCCTCTCTCTCTCCTCCTCTCTCCATCCCTCATTTCCCTCTCTCTTTCCTCCTCCCTCCATCCCTCATTTCCCTCTCTCTCTCCTCCTCCCTCCATCCCTCATTTCCCTCTCTCTCTCCTCCTCCCTCATCCCTCTTTTCCCTCTCTCTCCTCCTCTCTCCATCCCTCTTTTCCCTCTCTCTCTCCTCCTCCCTCCATCCCTCATTTCCCTCTCTCTCCTCCTCTCTCCATCCCTCTTTTCCCTCTCTCTCCTCCTCTCTCCATCCCTCTTTTCCCTCTCTCTCTCCTCCTCCCTCCATCCCTCTTTTCCCTCTCTCTCCTCCTCTCTCCATCCCTCTTTTCCCTCTCTCTCCCTCCCTCCATCCCTCTTTTCCCTCTCTCTCTCCTCCTCCCTCCATCCCTCTTTTCCCTCTCTCTCCTCCTCCCTTGTTCTCTCAGATCGATAAACTTGTAGCGTTCGTGTCCGACGGGCGAAGGTCGAATTAAGAAGAAAAGACTTTGGATTTAATAAAGAACCCGACCAGGACTAGACCGGGATTAAACCAGGACTACACCAGGACTACACCAGGACTACACCAGGATTAAACCGGGATTAAACCAGGACTAGACCAGGACTAAACCAGGACTAAACCAGGACTGAACCAGGACTGAACCAGGACTGAACCAGGACTGAACCAGGACTGAACCAGGACTAAAGCAGGACTAGACCAGGACTAGACCAGGACTAGACCAGGACTAAAGCAGGACTACATCAGGACTAAACCAGGACTAAAGCAGGACTAGACCAGGACTAAAGCAGGACTAAACCAGGAATAAAGCAGGACTAAACCAGGACTAGACCAGGACTAAACCAGGACTAGATCAGGACTAAACAAGGACTAAAGCAAGACTAAACCAGGGCTAAACCAGGATTAAACCAGGACTAGACCAGGACTAAACAAGGACTAAAGCAAGACTAAACCAGGACTAGACCAGGACTAAACCAGGACTGAACCAGGTCTAGACCCGGACTGAACTAGGACTCGGAGCAGGTTTAATTGTGTTGTATTGATTTTCCTCTGAGTCTCGTCTCTCTCATTTCAGAGCAATCAGAGCAAGGTGAGCCCCACAAAGTCACTCCCCCACGGACCGGATTTAGTCCTGCTTTAGACCCGCTTTAGACCCGCTTTAGACCCGCTTTAGTCCTGCTTTAGACCCGCTTTAGTCCCGCTTTAGTCCCGCTTTAGACCCGCTTTAGACCCGCTTTAGACCCGCTTTAGACCGGCTTTAGACCGGCTTTAGTCCCGCTTTAGTCCCGCTTTAGACCGGCTTTAGACAGGCTTTAGACCGGCTTTAGTCCCGCTTTAGACCCGCTTTAGTCCCGCTTTAGACCCGCTTTAGACCCGCTTTAGTCCCGCTTTAGACCCGCTTTAGTCCCGCTTTAGACCCGCTTTAGTCCCGCTTTAGACCCGCTTTAGACCCGCTTTAGACCCGCTTTAGTCCCGCTTTAGTCCCGCTTTAGACCCGCTTTAGACCCGCTTTAGACCCGCTTTAGTCCCGCTTTAGACCCGCTTTAGTCCCGCTTTAGACCCGCTTTAGTCCCGCTTTAGAACCGCTTTAGTCCCGCTTTAGAACCGCTTTAGAACCGCTTTAGTCCCGCTTTAGACCCGCTTTAGTCCCGCTTTAGACCTGGTTTAGACCTAATTTAGTCCTGGTTTAGTCCTGGTTTAGACCCAGTTTAGACCCGGTTTAGACCTGGTTTAAATCTGGTTTAGAACTACTTTAATTTTGGTTTCTGGTTCAGTACTGGTCTTGCTTTAATCCTGTTTTAGTACTGTTTGTTGTTGTTTTTTTTGTTTTTTTTTTGCAATATTTTCTTTTTTCTTTTTAGTTTTAGCTTTTTAGAATATAGAACACAAAAAAACTATTGAAAAACAAACACCTGCCTGACAGAATTCCACCACCTCCAGGAACGGACTTTAGCCGCTAACCCGTTAGCCGCTAACCCGTTAGCCGCTAACCCGTTAGCCGCTAACCCGTTAGCCGCTAACCCGTTAGCCGCTAACCCGTTAGCCGCTAACCCGTTAGCCGCTAACCCGTTAGCCGCTAACCCGTTAGCCGCTAACCCGTTAGCCGCTAACCCGTTAGCCGCCGTGTGCCAAACAGGAAGTGCTCCAGGAGGCTCTTGGGGCTCCTTCACATTAGGATCTTCTCGTCCCTCTGTCTGGACCTGCTGCTCTGAGCCTCGTCATTCTGGACTTAAACTGTTCGTCTGAAGCCGCCACACAGGATCCTGAACTTTCTCTGTTTTGTTCCTAAATCAAGATCTGAACATAAATAACGGACCAATCAGACGCCTTCATTCCCCGAGGCCCCTCCCCCTAGCGTTAGCAACAGGTTTGATTGACAGCTCGTTTCGTTGCTAAGTAAGTTCCCTTCCCGCTTTCCCCCGAGTGACGATTTCTGAAATAAAATGACAAAATATCTCAAACAGTCACAATATCTAATGTCACTAGAATCTGAACGAGCAGAATTTAACGAGCAGAAAGTAAAGAGAATTTGGTTAAATTGTGACTCTATTGTTGTTAAATGCGTAACAGAACAAACAACATAAATCAGTGACTTAAACTATTTAAAGCTCAAAGTTTCTTCTTCTTGTGCAGAATCAGGTAAATCCAGTGTCCTGCAGGTGCAGAGTATCACATCCATAGTCCGTATATATGATGCATCAGCTCTGCCAGGAGGAGGCGCCACATTTAACCTCCTCACTCATGATTGGCTCTTGTGTTGCTATGATACTCGCGGGAGGATTTCCAAATATGGAGCCTGTAACCGTGGCAAACTGACTTGAATTAAGCAGATTCATCTTAAAAGAGCAATTTTAAGATTTTTTTACTTAATAAGATGAGGGTTTTTTTTCCTTGTTTCCAGATATTTCATCCTGATTTATCTTATCTCGATATTACAACTTATTCTAAGCACTTTTTAAATTAACTCAGTCCAGGTTAAGCCTCTTTAACTTCCTCCTCAAACCAATAAGGGGAAAAATCTTGCCATAAACACTTGAAACTCGTGTTTTCTGTTTAGAACAAGATTCAGATTTTGTTTTGCTTTAAGAAAATTTGGTAAGTGGAAATTTCTTACTGCACTGGTAGAAAATGTCACTTAAAATGGGGAGTTTTTACCTCAAAATTAGTGTTTTTTCCTTATTTTTCATAGGCCTTTTGTGCAGTGTGAGTGGAATCTGTGGGACTTTCTGACACAGAACTGAATAAAGTTTTAAACATTTATGTCAGTTGGGTTCAAATGTGTTTGACTGAATCTTTTTTATCACAGTCGCGTCTTTGTAAATCTTTGTCCAAACTTATAATTTCCTCTTGTGTCTTCAGCGGTTCTTCCTGCTCATTGTCTGTTGTTTTCTTCAGAATGCCACTGTTTTCCATATTAGCGTTTAGCCTTTAGCATTTAGCTCCATTAGCTCGGGTCTTGTGCTAATGGTTTTGTCCTTTTCGGCGGCGCTAACGTGGCGCCGCCACGAACCCGGAGCTAATCTGAAAGTTTGGGGTCAGAGGTCAGAGTTCGAAGCTTTAATAATGATCCGTTTGAAATGCCGAGGTCCAAAGCAGCGATTTAAAACTGTGGCATTTCAGCTGCACTCCTCCTCCTGTCCTCCTCCTCCTCTCCTCCTCCTCTCCTCCTCTCCTCCTCCTCCTCTGCTCTCTCCTCCTCCTCCTCCTCTCCTCCTCCTCCTCTCCTCTCTCCTCCTCCTCCTCAGATGCCCTCCCTCCTCCTCCTCCTCCTCTCCTCCTCTCTCCTCCTTCTCTCCTCCCCCCCTCTGCCTCCTCCTCCTCCTCTCCTCCTCCTCCTCCTCTCCTCCTCCTCTCCTCCTTCCTTCTTCTTCCTCTCCATTCCTATCTTTCTTCGCTCTCTCTTTTTCCCTCCCTATCTATTCTCTTGACCCCTTTCTCCTCCTTCCTTCCCCTCTCCTCACCTTTCCTACTTCCCTCTCTCCTCTCCTCCTTCGCTCTCTCCCCCTTCCTTCCTCTCTCCTCTCCTTCTTCCCTCTCTCCTCCTTCCCTCTTTGTCTCTCTTTCTTTCTTCTTCCGTCTTTCTGCCTATCCTCCTCCTCTCTCTTTCTCTCTTTTTCCCTCTTTCTCTCTCTCTTTCTCTTTCTTTCTTATATTGTTTGATTTTAAAGTGTCTCTCTTTCTCCTTTTCTCCTCCCTCTCTCTTCTCCTCCTTCTTTCCTCTTCTCTCTTCTCCTCCTTCTCTCCTCCCTCTCTTCCTCTTTCACTCTTTCTTCTCTCCTCTCTTTCCCCTTCTCCTCCCTCTCTCCTCTCTCTCTTTCCTCTTGGGAGCGTTTGATTTTATTCTGTCATATCTGACTTGGTCTCTTTCTTTCTCCCTCTCTCCTCCTCTTTCTTCCCTCCTTTGTTCTCTCTCTCCTCCCCCTCTCCTCCTCCGCTCCTCTCTTTTCTTTTCTTCCTCGGAGCGTCAGATTTGGAGCGGTGACATTTCCGTGGGTCTAAAGAGTGAATGAGATAATCACAGGTCACAAACACGAGACTCGAGAAAAGAAACGTCGCCCGGACAAAACTCACAGGAGAAAGAGAAAGAGAGAAAGAGAAAGAGAAAGAGAGAGAAAGAGAGAGAGAGAGAGAGAAAGAGAGAGAGAGAGAGAGAAAGACAAAGAAAGAGAGAGAGAAAGAGGAGGAGAAAGAGAGAGGAGAAAGAGAGAAAGAAAAAGAATGAGAGAGAGAGAGACAGAGAGAAAGAGAAAGAGAAAGAGAGAGAAAGAGAGAGAGAGAGAGAGAAAGAGAGAGAGAGAGAGAGAAAGACAAAGAAAGAGAGAGAGAAAGAGGAGGAGAAAGAGAGAGGAGAAAGAGAGAAAGAAAGAGAGAAAGAAAGAGAGAGAGAGAGGAGAAAGAGAGACGAGAAAAAGAAAGAGAGAGAGAGAGAAAGAGAGAGAAGAAAGAGAGAGAAAGAGGAGGAGAAAGAGAGAAAGAAAGAGAGAGAAAGAGAGAGGAGAAAGAGAGAAAGAAAGAGAGAAAGAGAGAGAAAGAGAGAGAAAGAAAGAGAAAGAGGAGGAGAAAGAGAGAAAGAGAGAGAGAAAGAGAGGAGAAAGAAAGAAAGAGGAGGAGAAAGAGAGAAAGAGGAGGAGGAAAAAGAGAGAAAGAGGAGGAGAGGAGGAGAAAGAGAGAAAGAGGAGGAGGAAAAAGAGAGAAAGAGGAGGAGAGGAGGAGAAAGAGAGAAAGAGGAGGAGGAGAAAGAGAGAAAGAGGAGGAGAAAGAGAGGAGAAGAGACAAACGCAGAGGAGAAAGAGAGAAGGAGAGAGAGGAGGAGAAAGAGAGAAAGAGAGAGAGGAGGAGCAAGAGAAAGAGGAGAGACAAACACTCTCCTCTCCTCTCCTCTTCTCTCTCCTCTCTCCTCTCCCCTTCTCTCTCCTCTCTCCTCTCCTCTCTCCTCTTTTCTCTCCTCTCTCCTCTCCTCTCCTCTCCTCTCCTCTCTCCTCTCCTCTCTCTCCTCCTCTCCTCTCTCCTCTCCTCTCTCCTCTCCTCCTCTCCTCTCTCCTCTCCTCTCTCTTCTCTCCTCTTTCCTCTCCTCTCTCCTCTTTCCTCTCCTCTCTCCCCTCTCCTCTCCTCTCTCCTCTCTCCTCCCCCTCTCTCTTCTCTCTTTCCTTCATCTCTCCGTCGCTCACATGTCGTGGACATGTTGAGGTCGGAGCTCGGATCAATATTTCATTTACTTCCTCCATCGACAAACAGATTTCCTTTGGGTCTGAAACACAAACTGTAAAAGTATCACAAGTACTACGAGTACTACAAATACTACAAATACTACAAATACTACAAATACTACAAATACTACGAGTCCCACAGATGCAGTAACTGGACTTGAACTACAGTAGTTTTTGTATTTGTTGGGTTGAGGTTGAGGTTTCTCAGCTCTTTGTTCCGCAGTGTGGCATTAAACAAGCGTGTCTGTGTTTATCTCCATGGAGACAAGCAGGGCGGGCTCCAGGTCAGGTCTGTGGAGAGGCGAGCTCCAGGTCAGGTCTGTGGAGAGGCGAGCTCCAGGTCAGGTCTGTGGAGAGGCGAGCTCAGGTCAGGTCTGTGGAGGCGAGCTCCAGGTCAGGTCTGTGGAGAGGCGAGCTCCAGGTCAGGTCTGTGGAGAGGCGAGCTCCAGGTCAGGTCTGTGGAGAGGCGAGCCCACTCACTGCAGGAGTGGGATTTTAGACTAACCTCCTCTCTCCTTCTACCCGACTCCCCCTTTTCTTTCTCTTTCTCTCTCTCTCCTCCCTCTCTCTTTCTCTTCTTTCTCCGCCTCACTCTCTCTCTCTCCCCTTCCTTTCTTTTCCTCTCTCCTCCTCCTTTTCTCTTTTTCCTCCTCTCCCTCTTTCTTTTTATCTTCCTTCTCTTCTTTTTCTCTCTCTCTCTCAGCCCCCTTTCTCTTCTCTCTCCCTCTTTCCTCTCTTCTTTCCTCCTTCTCTATCTCTTCCTCCCCCCTCTTTTCTCTTCCCTCCTCTTCTCTCCTCTCCTCTTCTTCCTCCTCCTCATCCCTCTCTTCTCGTGTCTGGTGTTAAACTCTGGCCTTGACTCTTATTGATTCTCTCCTCTTTCTTCTGTCCTCTCCTCTCCTTTTTTCTCCTCTCCTCTTTTCTCCCTCTCTCCTCTTCTCTCTGAAAGAAGAGAGAGGGCTCTCTTCTTTCTCTCCTCTTCTCTCCTCTCTAGCTCTCTTCTCTTCTTTCTCTCCTTCTTCCCTCTCTTCTTGTGAGGTGTTAAACTCTGGTCTTGACTTGTATTGATCCCCTGTGCTCCTCTCGTCTTCTCTCCTTCCCTCCCTCCCTCTCTTCTTTCTCTCCTCTTCTCTCCCTCTCTTCTTGTCTGTTCGTGACTCTTATTGATTCCCGGTACGATTCTTTGCTCCTCTTCTCTTCTCTCTCTCCTCTTCTCTCCATCTCTTCTCTCATCTTCTCTCCCTTTCTTCTCTTCTCTCTCTTCTTTACTATTCTCTCTCCTCTTCTCTTCCTTCATTCTCTTCTCTTCCTTTCTTCTCTCTTCTCTTCTCTCCCTCTCTTCTCTTCTTCCTCTCTTCTCTCCCTCTCCTCTCTCCTCTTCTCTTCCTCCCCTCTTTCATCTTCTCTCTTTCTCTTCTCACCCTCTCTTCTTTCCTATTCTCTCCCTCTCTCCTCTTCCCTGATTCTCTTCTCTCTCTTCTCTCTCTCTCCTTTCTTCTCTCCTCTTCTCTCTCTTCTCTTTTCTCCCGCTCTATTCTCTCTTCTCTCGTCGTCTCTTATTGATTCCCTGTGCTATTCTTCTCTCCTATTCTCTCTATTTCTCTCCTCTCTCTTTTCCTCTTTTCTCCCTCTCTTCTCTCCACTTCTCTTTTCTCCTCTCTCTCTTTCTCTCCTCCCTCCCTCTCTCTCTCTCCCTCTGTTTTCTCCTCCTCCTCTTCTCTCTTTTCTTCTTGTGTGGTGTTAAACTCTGGTATTGATTCTTCTTCCTCTTCTTCTTCCTCACATGAACCCACAGATTACCCACGATGCCCTGGGGCCTCACATTAGTCCTCAGATTACCCACGATGCCCTGGGGCCTCACATTAGTCCTCAGATTATTATCTGTGCTCCCCAGCTCAGTGGTGTCCTGCATGAGATCTTCAGCCTGAGGACTACAGGCCTGAGGACTACAGGCCCTGAGGACTACAGGCCTGAGGACTACAGGCCTGAGGACTACAGGCCCTGAGGACTACAGGCCCTGAGGACTACAGGCCTGAGGACTACAGGCCTGAGGACTACAGGCCCTGAGGACTACAGGCCTGAGGACTACAGGCCTGAGGACTACAGGCCTGAGGACTACAGGCCCTGAGGACTACAGGCCTGAGGACTACAGGCCTGAGGACTACAGGCCCTGAGGACTACAGGCCCTGAGGACTACAGGCCTGAGGACTACAGGCCTGAGGACTACAGGCCCTGAGGACTACAGGCCCTGAGGACTACAGGCCTGAGGACTACAGGCCCGTGGCTCTGACCTCCCACATCATGAAGACTCTGGAGCGACTCGTCCTGGAGCAGATGAGGCCTGTGGTTCTGCAGGACTCACTCCAGTTTCCTCCCAGCTCCACCGTGGAGCAGACGACCCCATCCTGACCTACTCCAGAGTCTACTCCACCTGGACAAGCCGCCGCCACTGTGAGGATCATGTGTTTGACTTCTCCAGTGCATTTGACACCATCAGAAGAGAAGCTGGCCGTGATGCAGGTGGAGCCTCCTCGGTGTCCTGGATTGTGGATTACCTCACTGAAGACCACAGTATGTGCGTTTGCAGAGCTGTGTGTTGGACAGAGTGGTCAGCAGCACCGGGGCTCCACAGGGAACAGTCCTGTCTCCCTTCCTCTTCACCCTCTACACCACAGACTTCATCTACTGCAGTGAGTCTTGCCACCTTCAGAAGTTTTCTGACGCCTCTGCAGTGGTGGATGCATCAGCGGTGGTGATGAGGAGGAGTACAGGACTGTAGTGGACAACTTTGTCTCCTGACACGAGAAGAACCACCTCCAGCTCAATGTGACAAAGGAACTGGTGGTGGACCTGAGGAGGACCAAAGCTGCTGTGACCCCCATCTCCATCCAGGGGGTCAGTGTGGACGTGGTGGAGGAGTACAAGTACCTGGGGGTGAACTTGGACAATAAACTGGACTGGAGCAGGAACGTGGATGCCATTTACAAGAAGGGCCAGAGCCGCCTCTATTTCCTGAGGAGGCTGAGGTCCTTCAACACCTGCAGGACGATGCTCAGGATGTTCTGAGTCTGTGGAGGCCAGTGCATCATGTGCTGTGTCTGCTGGAGCAGCATCTGCGCCTGAGGGACACTAACAGACTCGAGAAGATCAGGAAGGCTGGACTCTGACTGTGGTGCTGGACAGGAGAACACTGGACAAAATCAGGACTATTCTGGACTCTCCCTCCCGCCCCCTCCACAAGGTGCTGGCCAATCAGAGGAGCTGTTTCAGCCACAGACGCTGCTGTTTCAGCCACAAAGGAAATCTGCCTGTCGCCATCAAACTGTTGAACTCTGCACTTTAAATCACAAACGACTGAAACATCCTGTTCCTGCTCACACATGTGTACAGATGTAAATATGTCACTGATGGAAATCATTTCCCAGACAGAACTACTTTTATCTTTTATCTTATTGTATTTATCTTATTTTATTTTTGAAACTTGATTCTATCTACAGGCTCTTGGTCTGTTGCATCTGTAACAAAGAAAATTTCCCCTCGGGGATGAATAAAAGTGATTCTGATTCTGAGTCTGATTCTGATTCTGATTCTGAGTCTGATTCTGATTCTGATTCTGAGTCTGATTCTAATTCTGATTCTGATTCTGAGTCTGATTCTGAGTCTGATTCTGATTCCGATTCTGAGTCTGATTCTGAGTCTTATTCTGATTCTGATTCTGAGTCTGATTCTGAGTCTGAATCTGAGTCTTATTCTGATTCTGATTCTGAGTCTGATTCTAATTCTGATTCTGATTCTGATTCTGATTCTGAGTCTTATTCTGATTCTGAGTCTGATTCTGATTCTGATTCTAATTCTGATTCTGAGTCTGATTCTGATTCTGAGTCTGATTCTGATTCTGATTCTGAGTCTGATTCTGATTCTGATTCTGAGTCTGATTCTGAGTCTGATTCTGATTCTGAGTCTGAATCTGAGTCTTATTCTGATTCTGATTCTGATTCTGAGTCTGATTCTGAGTCTGAATCTGAGTCTTATTCTGATTCTGATTCTGAGTCTGATTCTGAGTCTGAGTCTGATTCTGATTCTGAGTCTGATTCTAATTCTGATTCTGATTCTAATTCTGATTCTGATTCTGAGTCTGATTCTAATTCTAATTCTGAGTCTGATTCTGAGTCTGATTCTAATTCTAATTCTGATTCTGAGTCTGATTCTGAGTCTGATTCTGAGTCTTATTCTGATTCTGAATCTGATTCTGAGTCTGATTCTGAGTCTGATTCTGATAACCCTCAGATTACCCACGATGCTCTGGGGAATCGAACCTTTTCTCCCTCTCTTCTCTCCACTTCTCTGTTCTCTTCTCTCGTTCTAAACCAGGTCTAAACCAGGACTAAACCAGGTCTAAACCAGGACTAAACCAGGACTAAAGCAGGACTAAACCAGGACTAAACCAGGTCTAAACCAGGACTAAAGCAGGACTAAACCAGGTCTAAACCAGGACTAAACCAGGTCTAAACCAGGACTAAAGCAGGACTAAACCAGGTCTAAACCAGGACTAAACCAGGACTAAACCAGGACCAAACCAGGTCTAAACCAGGTCTAAACCAGGACTAAACCAGGACTAAAGTAGGTCTAAACCAGGACTAAACCAGGACTAAACCAGGACTAAACCAGGTCTAAACCAGGTCTAAACCAGGACTGAACCAGGACTAAACCAGGACTGAACCAGGACTGAACCAGGACTAAACCAGGTCTAAACCAGGACTAAACCAGGTCTAAACCAGGTCTAAACCAGGTCTAAACCAGGACTAAACCAGGTCTAAACCAGGTCTAAACCAGGTCTAAACCAGGACTAAACCAGGACTAAACCAGGTCTAAACCAGGTCTAAACCAGGTCTAAACCAGGTCTAAACCAGGTCTAAACCAGGTCTAATATTTTTCTCTCTCTCGTTTCTTCTTTCACCTTGTTGAATTTTTCTCTTTGTGGATTCGTGTTTCCCTGAGACTCGTGAGGAGACTGAAAATCCCCCAAAGTCCCGCCGCAAACCACCGAACGAGCCAGATGCCCTCCCACGCTCCTGATGCCCTCCCACGCTCCTGTGCCCCTGATGCCCTCCCACGCTCCTGTGCCCCTGATGCCCTCCCACGCTCCTGATGCCCCTGATGCCCTCCCACGCTCCTGATGGCCCTGATGCCCTCCCACGCTCCTGATGCCCTCCCACGCTCCTGTGCCCCTGATGCCCTCCCACGCTCCTGTGCCCCTGATGCCCTCCCACGCTCCTGATGCCCTCCCACGCTCCTGATGCCCCTGATGCCCTCCCACGCTCCTGATGCCCTCCCACGCTCCTGATGCCCCTGATGCCCTCCCACGCTCCTGATGCCCCTGATGCCCTCCCACGCTCCTGATGCCCTCCCACGCTCCTGTGCCCCTGATGCCCTCCCACGCTCCTGTGCCCCTGATGCCCTCCCACGCTCCTGATGCCCCTGATGCCCTCCCACGCTCCTGATGGCCCTGATGCCCTCCCATGCTCCTGATGCCCCTGATGCCCTCCCACGCTCCTGATGCCCTCCCACGCTCCTGATGCCCCTGATGCCCTCCCACGCTCCTGTGCCCCTGATGCCCTCCCACGCTCCTGTACCCCTGATGCCCTCCCACGCTCCTGTGCCCCTGATGCCCTCCCACGCTCCTGTGCCCCTGATGCCCTCCCACGCTCCTGATGCCCCTGATGCCCTCCCACGCTCCTGTGCCCCTGATGCCCTCCCACGCTCCTGTACCCCTGATGCCCTCCCACGCTCCTGATGCCCCTGATGCCCTCCCACGCTCCTGTACCCCTGATGCCCTCCCACGCTCCTGATGCCCCTGATGCCCTCCCACGCTCCTGTACCCCTGATGCCCTCCCACGCTCCTGATGCCCCTGATGCCCTCCCACGCTCCTGTACCCCTGATGCCCTCCCACGCTCCTGTGCCCCTGATGCCCTCCCACGCTCCTGATGCCCCTGATGCCCTCCCACGCTCCTGTGCCCCTGATGCCCTCCCACGCTCCTGTTTTTGTTTTTATTAAATTATGTTTTTATTCATATGTTGTTTTATTTTTTTTATTGGATTTTGATTTTATTGTTTTTTTTATTAGATTCTGTTTTATTCATATATTTTATTGTTTTTATTGTTATTATTTAATTATGTTCAGTAACACTTTGGTCAGTCTGTGTTGTGTCAGATGCCCTCCCGGATGCTGTGGTGTGTCAGATGCCCTCCCGGATGCTCTGGTGTGTCAGATGCCCTCCCGGATGCTGTGGTGTGTCAGATGCCCTCCCGGATGCTGTGTTGTGTCAGATGCCCTCCCGGATGCTCTGGTGTGTCAGATGCCCTCCCGGATGCTGTGGTGTGTCAGATGCCCTCCCGGATGCTGTGGTGTGTCAGATGCCCTCCCGGATGCTGTGTTGTGTCAGATGCCCTCCCGGATGCTCTGGTGTGTCAGATGCCCTCCCGGATGCTCTGGTGTGTCAGATGCCCTCCCGGATGCTCTGGTGTGTCAGATGCCCTCCCGGATGCTCTGGTGTGTCAGATGCCCTCCCGGATGCTGTGGTGTGTCAGATGCCCTCCCGGATGCTCTGGTGTGTCAGATGCCCTCCCGGATGCCGTGTGGTTGGACTTTTTCACTGACAGAAATGATCAGGGAGGGTCCCGCTCTGGTCCCGGTCCCGGTCTGGTCTAACGAGATGGTCCAGGTCCTGATTGGATTAGTCCGGGTCTGATTAGATCTGGGTCCATTTGCAGGACTTAAGCAGGACTCAGGTCTGCCCTTGTCAAAACCAGAGGGCGAAGCACTAAGAGGGTTTAGAGCGGGTTTAGACCGGGTTTAGACCAGGTTTAGACCGGGTTTAGACCAGGTTTAGACCAGGTTTAGACCAGCTTTAGACCGGGTTTAGACTGGGTTTAGAGCTGGTTTAGACCTGGTTTAGACCAGGTTTAGACCAGGTTTAGACCGGGTTTAGACCGGGTTTAGACCAGATTTAGACCTGGTTTAGTCCTGGTTTAGTCCTGGTTTAGTCCCGGATTAGTCCTGGTTTAGTCCTGGTTTAGTCCTGGTTTAGACCTGGTTTAGTCCTGGTTTAGTCCTGGTTTAGTCCCGGATTAGTCCTGGTTTAGTCCTGGTTTAGACCTGGTTTAGACCTGGTTTAGTCCTGGTTTAGTCCCGGATTAGTCCCGGTTTAGTCCCGGTTTAGTCCCGGTTTAGTCCTGGTCTAGTCCTGGTTTAGTCCTGGTTTAGACCTGGTTTAGTCCTGGTTTAGTCCTGGTTTAGTCCTGGTTTAGTCCTGGTTTAGTCCTGGTTTAGTCAGACACTCAGAGGAGGAAGAGACTTCATAAATTCCAGTGGACGTGAATCTGGGAGTTACAGCCTGAAATCAGTCACTATAACGACAGGACCAAGGACAGCGCCAGAGAGAGAGGGATGAGGGACGGAGGGAGGAAAACAACAGGAAAAAGGAAACGTGAGGAACTGGAGTGATTGAGAGCGAGAAGAGGGAGGGAGAGGAATAAAAATGGATGGAGAGAAAGCGGAAAAGGTAGAAAGAGAGAGGGGTAGAGGGAGTGAAGGAGAGAGAGGAAAAAGGCAAGAAAAAGAAAGAAAAAGGAAAAGTGACGAATTGGAATGAAAAAGAAGAGAAGAAAGAAAGAACGAAAGAAAGAATGAAAAAGAACGAACAAAAGAATGAATGAAAGAACAAATGAAAGAAAGAAAGAATGAACAAAAGAAAGAAAGAAAGAATGAACAAAAGAAAGAAAGAAAGAACAAACGAATGAATGAAAGAACAAATGAATGAAAGAAAGAAAGAAAAAGTCAGAAGAAAGAAAGAACAAAAAAGAAAGAATGAAGAAAGACCAAAATAGAACAGAAGAAAGAAAAGAGGAACGAAGGAAAGTAAGACCGAAAAAGAACAAAAGAACTAACAAAAGAAAGAACGAAGGAAAGAACGAAAAAGAACGAACAAATGAAGGAAAGAAAGAACGAAAAAAGAAAATATCGAACAGACCCATATCGTGAGCTTTCCCACGATATCGAAATATAGTATCGTGATGTTCATATGTGACAGTATCGTATCGTGAGGTTCATATGTGACAGTATCGTATCGTGAGGTTCATATGTGACAGTATCGTATCGTGAGGTTCATATGTGACAGTATCGTATCGTGAGGAAAGAAAGAATAAAAAAGAACGAAAGAAAGAACAAAAGAAAGAATGAAAAAGAACGAAAGAAAGAGCGAAAGAAAGAATGAAAAAGAACGAAAGAAAGAGCGAAAGAAAGAATGAAAAAGAACGAAAGAAAGAACGAAAAAGAGCAAAAGAAAGAGCGAAAGAATGAAGGAAAGAAAGACAGAAAAAGAACGAACGAAAGAGCGAAAGAAATAATGAAAAAGAACGAAAGAAAGAGTGAAAGAATGAAGGAAAGAAAGACAGAAAAAGAACGAACGAAAGAGAGAAAGAATGAAAAAGAACAAAAGAAAGAGCGAAAGAAAGAACGAAAAAGAACGAACGAAAGAGCGAAAGAAAGAATGAAAAAGAACAAAAAGAACAAAAAAGAACGAACGAAAGAGCGAAAGAAAGAACAAAAAAGAGCAAAAGAAAGACCGAAAAAGAAAGAAGGAAAGAGCGAAACAAGACCAAAAAAGAACAGAAGAAAGAAAGACCAAAAAAGACCAAAAGAATGAACGAAAGAATGAACGAAAGAAAGACAGAAAAAAAACAGAAGAAAGGGACGAAAGAACGAACAAACGAAGAAAAGAAAGAGCGAAAGAAAAGAAACTGTGGTGAAACTGGTCTGGACAGACGTGGACCTGGTTCCAGCCTCAGAGTTTGAAATAAACTCCACCTCCTTCCGCCTCCTTCCACCTCCTTCCTCCTCCTTCCTCCTCCTTTCACCTCCTTCCTCCTCCTTCCTCCTCCTTTCTCCTCCTTTCGCCTCCTGTCGCCTCCTTCCGCCTCCTTCCGCCTCCTTCCTCCTCCTTTCGCCTCCTTCCGCCTCCTTCCTCCTCCTTTCTCCTCCTTTCGCCTCCTGTCGCCTCCTTCCGCCTCCTTCCGCCTCCTTCCGCCTCCTTCCGCCTCCTTCCTCCTCCTTTCTCCTCCTTCCTCTTCCTTCCTCCTCCTTTCGCCTCCTGTCGCCTCCTTCCGCCTCCTTCCGCCTCCTTTCTCCTCCTTCCGCCTCCTTCCTTCCGCCTCCTTCCGCCTCCTTCCCCCTCCTTTCGCCTCCTTCCACCTCCTTCCTCCTCCTTTCACCTCCTTCCTCCTCCTTCCTCCTCCTTTCTCCTCCTTTCGCCTCCTGTCGCCTCCTTCCGCCTCCTTCCGCCTCCTTCCTCCTCCTTTCGCCTCCTTCCGCCTCCTTCCTCCTCCTTTCTCCTCCTTTCGCCTCCTGTCGCCTCCTTCCGCCTCCTTCCGCCTCCTTCCGCCTCCTTCCTCCTCCTTTCTCCTCCTTCCTCTTCCTTCCTCCTCCTTTCGCCTCCTGTCGCCTCCTTCCGCCTCCTTCCGCCTCCTTTCTCCTCCTTCCGCCTCCTTCCTTCCGCCTCCTTCCGCCTCCTTCCCCCTCCTTTCGCCTCCTGTCGCCTCCTTTCTCCTCCTGCCGCCTCCTTCCTCCTCCTTTCTCCTCCTTCCTCCTCCTTCCGCCTCCTTTCTCCTCCTTTCGCCTCCTTTCTCCTCCTTTCGCCTCCTTTCGCCGGGGCCGTTAGATTTATGGGGCCATCGAGGAGCCTCCGTCGCCCTTGAATCTGGACGAACCCCAAACAGGCCGTGACCTTCGCCCCGCGGACTCTTTGGACTCTTTGTTTCCTCGTTGCGGCGGCGGCGCGGAGTGATTTACGGGGACGGCGCGGAGTGATTTACGGCGCTGACACAGACGCGAGCGGGCGGCGCTAACTGAGACGTACGGGGAGCCGGAGGGTCAAAACACTCCTGAACTTTGACCCTGGAAACGGGGGTCAAACGCAGACCAGGGACCAGAACAACAACCACAGGAGTTCACGGTCGGGCCGGAGAAACTAACGACCCACACACACATGTTCTTTTGGTTCTGTGTGGAGTTTGCATGTTCTGCCTGTGTAAAGTGACCAGATTTTCATAATAAAACTGGGATATTCCTGGTTTGTGTTGGTTCACCGCAAAAAGGCCTGTCAAAAAATAAGACAAAAATACCAATTTAGAGGTAAAAATGCCATATTTTAACTGAATTTTTCTGCCAGTGCAGTGAGAAATTTTCACCAAGTTTTCTTAAAACAAGTGAAATACGAATCTTGTTCTAAGCAGAAAACACGAGTTTCAAGTATTTATGGACAGATTTTTCCCCTTATTGGTTTGAGGAGGAAGTGAAAGAGGCTTAACCTGGACTGAGTTCATATAAAAAGTGCTTAGAATAAGATATAATATCGAGATAAGATAAATCAGGATGAAATATCTGGAAACAAGTAAAAAAACTCATCTTATTAAGTAAAAAAATCTTAAATTGATCTTTTAAGATGAATCTGCTTCATTCAAGTCAGTTTAACTCTGCTCGAAAATCCTTTCTTGTAGTGTTGGTAATAATAAAAATGTGAAACAAGTGAGTAATTAAGGAAAATTGTTCTATACTCGGGTCATTTTAGTCTCATTTTGGTCGTTTTTAAGCAGCTTTTCTGTATTTTACTCAAACAAATGACAGTTTACGCCTCTTTTTACTGTTGCCAGGGATTAAATTGGTCAAAAATAGTGACATTTCCTGTATAAAACTGGGACAAATGAGTGGTTTTGTTTAAATCTGCTGGGACAGAGGACACGGGACTCAGAACTGGGACTGTCCCGGGTGAACTGGGACTGTCCCGGGTGAACTGGGACTGTCCCGGGTGAACTGGGGCGTCTGGGTGAACTGGGGCGTCTGGGTGGGTTTTCTCTGGGCACAATTGGGCAAATCCTCTACATAAAATAGTCCCGACCAAGACTGGTTCAAAACCTGGAGATGGGTCTTCTGCTCCTCATAGTAATAACCTTATTTGTCATTGCACATAGTACAACGGAATGAAGTGCAGATAAAAACAAATGAATAAATAAAAACACACATCCGGGCTGAGAAAAGTCCTGTGCAGGTTTAATCCTCTGGAAGAACGGGTCAAATGCACAGGACAAATTTACCTACAGGGACAATAAAGTGAATCTTAACTTCAGTCCAGTTCACTTTATTTCTGTAGCTATAAACATGACATGAAGAAATCGTAAGAAAAACAACTGACAGTGGCTCAGTCGGTCGAGCGTTTGTCCACTGATCTGAAGGTTGGTGGTTCAAATCCCGCTCTCGTGTGGTGGTCGGGCAGATTTGCAGCTTCAACAGTAACTTGAACGTGGAGTAAATGAATATTGCTGCACTATTAGTACTAAAATAAGATCAGACAGGACTTTACTGATGTCGCAGTCACAGTCGCTCCAGGACAGATTAGTGCAAAAAAGGAAAAAAAGTGAGATGCAATCACGATAAACAATAATAATAAAAACAGTCATAATAAAAATAATCATATAAAGTGAAGTAAAGTATATGTGGCTGAGGGGGCAACACTCACGCCTCACAGCAAGAAGGTTGTGGGTTTGATTCCCAGGTGTGTGGAGTTTGCATGTTCTCCCTGTGTCTGGATGGGTTTCCCCTGGGCTCTCTATTGTACTGTAGACGTGCACTTTAGAGGATAAATATAATGATGAATTTGAAATCTTGTGTTCATGGAAATTAGAATGAATGACTTTTAAATGTTTTAAATGTTTAATAATGAACTGGACTGTGGTTATTTAAAGGAGAAACTGTCACTGATTAAATGTTGCTCTTAGAGTTGGTTTAACGTAAATAGTTTTTTGTTCCTGCCCAAGAATGAAAAAGGATCTTGTAGCTAAATCTGGCACAGAGCATCTTTTCGCTGTGAGATTAATGTTTTCTGTGCACTGTCCTCGTTTCAAATAAATAAATAAATAAATGAATAATTAGTTAAGGGCTTTGAACATCTTAAAAAGCGCTGTGTAAATCCACTGCAGTGTTGTGTTCATGGATCCGTGCGCGAATATTGGAGTTACAACATTTACTTGAACTTTATTCATGATGAATTGTGGATAATTGTCACATTATATTATAATTATGTTTATAAGATATTTAAACACATTCTTTGATTATCTGGGATTTGTTTTACGGAACAGGATCTACATGAACTGGGCTCTGGCGCCACCTGCTGCACTGGAACATACGTAACATAATAATAAGGGTAAAGTGGAGAGTGAATCAAACCATGTTCATAGGTCACAGTTATAAGTGGGATACAAGCCCAGACTGACCAGATTTACAGAATTAGAAACTGGGACACTCCTGGGTCGGGTTGGTATGAATAAAATTGTGAAAAGAGCGAGTGATATTGTCCATTCTCGGTTCATTTGTGGGTCAGTCATAATCTGAGGGACTGTTGTTGCCATTTTTATTGTCTTATGGTAATTTTCACGCATGTTTTCTATGTTTTAGCTAAACAAATGACAATATTTCCCCCTCTTTACTGCTGATGGGGTTCACATTGGTCCAAAATAGGGACACTGGGACATTTCTTGAATAAAACTGGAACAAATCAGTGATTTTGGATAAATCTGCAGGGACAGGGGACACAGGGCTCCAAAACTGGGACTGTCCCGGGGAAACAGGGACGTCTGGTCGCACTATGCACAAGTCAGATTTATGAATGAAAAACTAAAAGGTTCAGCCTGTGGTTTATTTTGTGAAATTGAGAACCAATATTCAAGACTCCACATTTGAACTTAAATGGTAATGATACATGAAATTAAATTAAATATACATATGGGTCAATGATGTTAAAGGATTTTCAACAGGCAAATTTTAAAATGTAAAAAATATTCGTTTCTGTTCAACTTTTTCAAATATTTTCAGTGTCGGGTGCATAAACCTATAGATAACATTTATGTGAAGCATTTTTAGTGTAAAATGTCATGTGGTGCGACCGAGAATAACCTTAAAATAGTTTTATTTTCTAAAACATGGTTGGGATATTAATCTAAGTTGTGAGTAATATGAAGTGTACAGAAACAAACTGTTGCGTTTCTTTAGATTTTTAATGCATATTGATAGTTTCTTTTGCTGTTCGATATGACAGTCGCCTGCTTGTGTTTAATGAACAAACTACTGCCCTGGAAAATGCATCAAATGAAGAAAAATGCCTAAAGAACCGTTCACCCAAGTCGACTTTGTTATTAAACTCCAGCCACAGAATTCTTGCTGTTATTAGTCGCACCACATGATGCACGGTCGCACCACATGACATTTTAACACTTTAAGGACAAAAAACATGCAGAATAACTCAGGATTTCTTTTTTTTTTTTTTTTAAAGTTGGCTCCATGGAGGTCAGAGGTACTACAGAAATGTGGTGAATTATTAAGACATTTGAACCTTTTTAACTGAGGAAATTGGAATTGGATAGAAAATTTAGGCGTCATGTCACTGACACATATAACTTAACTCAAGATATTTTAACTTTATCGACATGCAGTTTTCCCTCCTGTGGGCTCACCACCTGCAGAGGGGTTCATAGGGGGTCAGGTGCTATGAGTATTGGGCAGCACGCTGCCCCCGCGACCCAGCCGGATTAAGCGGGAGAAGATGGATGGATGGATGGACATGCAGTTTTACTTATGGTTTAGTTTTTATTCTGAAAGTGTTCGGGAGTTTACGGAAGTGTTCGGCTCCTCTCGGCTCCTCTCGGCTCCTCTCGGCTCCTCTCGGCTCCTCTCGGCTCCTCTCGGTTTCGGCTCTCGGCTCTTCACACCCACTTGTCTCACGGAGCTTCACCCGCCATGGACTGGACTTCTGACGGCTCCGTGAGTGTTTCCCCCCGGTTCTTTACCCCGGGCTCTTTCCCCGCTTCTCTCGGCGGCTCTTCGGGGTCTCTTACCCCGCGGACCTGCTCCCCTTCCCGGCTGACACGTCCCCCTCTCCTCGCTCTCTGCTCCGGGCTTGTTTATAGCTTAGCTTTAGCATTAGCCGCTAGCTCCGGGCTTGTTTTTAGCTTAGCTTTAGCATTAGCCGCTAGCTCCGGAGACGAGCCCAACCGACACCGCTCTCATTTTACTATTATTTTATTAAATTTACATAATTATAACCAAACCTGACTTAATATACGCTTCAAATTAACTGATAAATTAAGATATTGCGTAAAAATAAATAAAATAACACGACTAAACAGCTGTCACCCACAAAACCAGGAAACCAATCACGTCTTTTCAATACTATTAGTGGCTTATTGCGTTAAAATAAGCTTAAACCCTATTATTTTGGTTTTAGACCTTAAATATGAATAGACTGATAAAATAGTTTGTCTGAATATAACGTTTGTGGTAAATACTGGTCCAAATGTCTAAATATAAGCTTGCCATATGCTTAAACTCCAAATGATTTCCATAAGTATGTGGTTAAACAAGTTCGATTCTTTCATGAAATCACTATAATTAAAAGGTGATTTCAAGGGCATTTTGTAACATAAGATAAAGATGAACATTTGAAACAACTCATTGAAATCTTTTGTCTCTAGCTAATGCTTATAATAATGCATTATAATAAAACATATGCAAATTATTGACAGGGAATGAAACGAGATAAAATATTCAAAGTTTTCCTCGTGGCCAAAAGTGAAACGAAGACTCAGATCTGCAGGTTTGACTTCCTCTTCCTTTGACACATCATCTATTCTAAGGTTTATGTGGAGAATTGGCTGAAAGTTAAACACTAAAGACTAAAGACTAATCATTAAACTGTGTCTTTTAACTTGGTTTGAGTTTTCTTTTTCAGCAATAACCCAATGCACAAACTGTTTTTTTTATTTTTGTAAATTTTGAGTTGTGCACATACATTTATATAATTATGCTTTATTTGCCTTATTTGACATCAGTCTCTTGCTCTTTTTTGCTACTTGTTTAGAAGAATCAGGGCTACAAGGGTTCATTTCACTAGTCTGCTTGTCAGTGATTATTTTTATTCTCCGCTGAGATTTTGAAACACATTTTTAACCAAATAAAGCTTTAAAGGTGCACTGTGTAACTTTTCGGGTTGGGCTCCAACACCTTTTAATTCCAGGCGGTTTTATAGCTCAAAAATACCTAGAAAAACAGTTACAGAAGTTACACAATGCACCTTTCAATCAATCAATTAAACTTTATAGAGCATTTTTCATTCAAAAATGCAACAACAGAGCATTATAAAGCACTACACCTTCAAATATAATGCATATTATTGATTGAAATTTGAAATAGTTCATTTGTTTTAGACATTTATATCTAATAATACCACTGTCTTTGTTATAAAAGATCTTTCCATGTGTGTTTTATTGAGATAACGACTTAACTTAATAACCTCTCATGGATATTACAACATCACTTTTTTTTCCTGTGTGGACTTTATTTTATGATTTGGTTTCACACAACTTTAATTTTCTTGCTGTATTAGTGTGGGTGAACTAGTGTCTTGGCCAGGGACACAACGTACATTTGTGTGTGGAATAATCGTGATAAGATGACTATAAAATTTATTTTAGTTGTATTTTGCTAATCTCTATTGTTATCTGAGCTATACAGACTCTGAAAGAGCACACAGGAATTATTATGAGATCAAAAGGGAATACAGTTGTTTGATTTTTAACAATAATACACTTTATTCGTAAAAAATCAGTAAAAATCTGTCACCGTGTTTTAACACAATCTCAGAGCACAATAGAAATAAACGTTTGATTCTACTTATAACTAATGATGAACGATTTCTGTTTTAATTAGAGGATTCACTTCAAAGCCTGACAAAGGGAGGGCATCTGACACAAAAAGACATTTCAGAACATGTTTGCACAGATCAAAACTACAGGGTTAGCAGCTTTTATGCAGAATAAGACCAGAGATTTAGTTGTTTGTGAAGGAAATGGTCGTATTCCTGTTTTGGTTGTGATGAATCTTGCAGGACTGGACCAGGACTGGACCAGGACTGGACCAGGACTGGACCAGGACTGGACCAGCCTTTGTTGTGAGTTCTGTTGTGGTGAATGTTTTCGTGTTGCGGTTGCGTAGAGTCACCTGGGGGATGGTGGCCTCCACGGGCACGGGGGGCACTGCCACAGCCACGGCCCCAGATCCAGTGCCTTTTCCGGGGGAATGATGTTCGGCTCGGCCCCTGAAAGCACCATGGAGCAGCCGAAGAAGAGGTCGCACCTGGACGAGAGCGGCAGCTGGGACATCGTCAAGGCAACGCAGTGAGTCCAGGACGAGACCGGGACTAGGACTAGACCAGGACTGAACCGGGACTAAACCAGGACTAATCCAGAACTGAACCAAGACTGAACCAGGGCTGAACCAAGACAGACGCAGAGGCAAAAGCAGGAATGAACCAGGACTAGGACTAGACCAGGACTGAACCAGGACTAGGACTAGACCAGGACTGAACCAGGACTAGGACTAGACCAGGATTGAACCAGGACTAGGACTAGACCAGGATTGGACTAGGACTAGACCGGGATTGAACCAGGACTAGGGCTAGACCAGGGCTGAACCAGGACTAGGACTAGACCAGGGCTGAACCAGGACTAGGACTAGACCACGATTGAACCAGGACTAGGGCTATTCCGGGGCTGAACCAGGACTAGGACTAGACCAGGACTGAACCAGGACTAGGGCTATTCCGGGGCTGAACCAGGACTAGGACTAGACCACGATTGAACCAGGACTAGGGCTATTCCGGGGCTGAACCAGGACTAGGACTAGACCAGGGCTGAACCAGGACTAGAACTAGAATTTTAGATAGACCTGAACTGAACCAGGACTAAACCAGGACTGAATTGGAACTGAAGTGGGACTAAACCAGGACTAAACCAGGACTAAACCAGGACTAAACCAGGACTAAACCAGGACTAAACCAGGGACTTGTTTGTGAGTTATGGCCTTAAGGATGTTCAGTTTTAAACAAACACAGATGATACAATGCAAATGGGAGTATTTAAATAATATGAAAAGTGTCTGACGTGGGTTTGGGATTTGAAAACTAGGACTAAACCAGGTCTGAACTAGGACTAAACCAGGTCTGAACTAGAACTGAACCAGGCCTGAACTAGGACTAAACCAGGCCTGAACTAGGACTAAACCAGGTCTGAACTAGGACTAAACCAGGTCTGAACTAGGACTAAACCAGGTCTGAACTAGAACTGAACCAGGCCTGAACTAGGACTAAACCAGGTCTGAACTAGGACTAAACCAGGTCTGAACTAGGACTAAACCAGGTCTGAACTAGAACTGAACCAGGCCTGAACTAGGACTAAACCAGGTCTGAACTAGGACTGAACCAGGACTAAACCAGGACTCAGTCAGAACAAATTTAGGACTAAACTAGGCCTAAACCAAGTCTGAACTAGGACTAAACTAGGTCTGAGCTAGGACTAACTCAGGACTAAATCAGGACTAAATCAGGACTGAACCTGAACTGAACCTGGACTGAACCAGGACTAAACCAGGGCTAAATCAGAACGAAACCAGGACTAAAGCAGGACTGAACCAGGACTTTACTTGGACTAAAGTAGAAATAAACGAGAAACAAACCAGAACTGCACCAAGACTAAAATAGGACTGAACTAGGACCAAACCAGGACTGAACCAGGTCTGAAATGACCCTAAACTAGACCTAAATCCTGGACTCAGACCCTGATCATCCTTTGGCAGTTCCTGGTGTGATCCCAGACAGATCCCAGTGCCGTTCTGAGCGAGGTGACTGAGTTTGTCTGTCCCGTTGTCTCCGTGTACGGGTGTTTGTTTTGAGTCAAAGGTGAATTTTCCTGAAAGACCAGTCTCGCCTTCCCCCCTCCTCCGTCTGTTACTCACCAGAATGTAACGAACGGACAGAACCGATCGCGTTCATGTGGCATCGGCGCCTCGTACAGTCCCTATAGTTTAAACTGAGACACGGGTCAGAATTCTCAGCTGGAATTTGCTGTTTAACCCCTGAAGACCTGAGGGCAATTTTAGTACTTTTCTCCTCGCCTGGATTTTTTTCTTAATTTTGCTTTTAAAACTGCCCCTTTTACCCCTAATGAAGTGTTCTACCTCCTTTTGTTCAGTCCAACCTGTTATTTCACAATCTGCTGCTGTAGTTGTGTCATGAGGCTGTGAGAAAAGCTACAGGACCAGAAATAGAGATTTAAAAAAAAAACTGAAAATAAAATTCACTCTCTCTTATACAAAACACACAGTAAACATGTAGAAACAACTTTTTGGACATAAAAAATGCTTAATTTAGGGCCTGAGCTCAGGGCTCTACACTAACTTTTTTTTCAGGAGCACATGTGCCCCTAAGTCAAAAATTTCAGGAGCACAGAAAAACAAATGGGACACAAATAGGTTTTAGTTTTGAACGTTTATTACAGTGCAGAACTTGCGCACAGCAACTTATGTGAATGAATTTTATACAAAAAACGCAAAAGAATTATGACTGTACTTTTCCTCACTGTGTTTTTAATCAGTCTGTCTCCATTTTATCTGATTAATATTCATTTAGACTTAAAATAAGCCAAACAGACTGTACTGCACTGAAACACTCTGCGCCCCTTTTTGGACCTAAGCGAACAGACAAGAACATTCACACAGACAGTGGCTCCTCTTTTCTGCATCACTCGAGGAAAAACTAAAACACAACACTACCCACAGTTTGAGAACCTCTTCTTTAAGAGAACTTCCACTGGCACTTTACACAAAACTGCTTCGATGTGAATAAAGTGGGTAGAATTTTTAAACCTGTATTTTCAAATTCCTGGAGTTGTGACAAACAGATTAATTTGGCATTTTCTTTGGCAAACTTCAGCCCACATATCGCCTGCTCTGTGCTGTAGCTCTGCTCTGTGCGGACACTGACATAAAATTAGTTTTTTTTCACAGGGCAGATGTTTAACCTGCCCTGTGACGCTGAGGGTGGAGCTGTGGACGAGCCGCGCGCTGGTGGTGCAGTGTCCACGGGCTCCAGCGCACAGGTCCCCACACTGGGACAAGTTTACTGGCGACAGCAGCGGCCGTAATGAAACATGATGCACTCAGTATTCAGACATCGAGTCCGTGACGTGACCGAGTCAAAAAATATCGCATTGATGTTTTTTTTTAACGCAGATTAATCCCACAGTTTATCTTGAACGCTCCTCTGTGGAAAGTGCGGATGGACCTGAAGGCGGCGCAGGTGATTAGGTCAGTGATCAGGTCCATACGCGGAGGTGAAGACGACAGATGAGACGGTGACCGGGGCTCAGGGCAAATTTCTCTGCAAAAAACTGCCCCACGGGACTTTAGATAAAACTAAAGTAGTTTGCAGATATCGCAGCGATGGACTCTCTTTCCACAGAAGCACGACGAGTTTAAAACGCCAACTTAAAGCAAAACACGGGTTTGATTCAGCGGCAGAAACGACGATACTGCACCAACAACAAACCGAGCACGACAAACAAAACTACCAGCGATAGATTTTTGATAATAAATTGCATTTTTGTGTAAATATTTTGGTCTTTTTTAGAGATAATTAACTGTGATTAATCAAAACTCTAAAGTGTGATTAATCTCGTTTTAAAAAATGAATCGTTTGACAGCACTAGTTGTTTTTTAACGTTGGTTTTACGTCACTGAGCGACACATTTCGTGCTGCAGTTATGAGGGAGAGTCTCCACTCCCCAGATTCATTTGTTTGAGAAATAAATGAACACAAATTCAAGAATGGTGTTTTTTCTTTGCCGATAAGTCTGTGAAATAAGCTGTGAAATAGGTATTAAGTTTTGATCTAAGTCTTTAAAAGGTCTCAAAAAAACTTGAATTTAACATGAAGAAAGCTGTAGGAAGCCTGAGAGGGCATGGAGAGGTAAGTGCCGTGGAGAGAAAGAATGAAATGTTTCTGAAAGGAGGTGCAGTCGTGAGTCCTTTCTTCTTTCTCACCCCGGCCCGACCTTTATTTGCACATTCTGAGTCGGTCTAATGCAGCAGGTACTTTGTTCTTTGTCCTTATTCCCGTGTCAGTCGTCTCGAACCACAGTACAGAAATATTTCCTGTACTGTATTTTTCACACTATAAGGCGCAATATCAATAAACGGGTCTAGTTTCCTACATAATTCGCATTGAGACTGAGACGTTTGCATCGGCAGATCGTGGTGTAAATCGCCCGGCGTTCGCCGTGCACCACATAAAATCTGTTCGAGGTCAGTAAACGCGACCAGAATGAAGACGTAAGGCGCACTGTCGATTCATCAGAAAATTAAAGGATTTTAAATGCACTTTTTAGTCCGAAAACACGGTAGATTCTCTCGTCTATAACTTTTACTCCGCTTTAGTAGTAACTTGTACTGTTACTACACTGTGTATGTTCTACATGGGAATCCTCCGCTTCAGCTCACCCTCTCACCCTCTCCTCCTCTCTTCCTCTCCTCTCTCCTCTCTCACCCTCTCCTCCTCTCTTCCTCTCCTCTCTCCTCTCTCACCCTCTCCTCCTCTCCTCCTCTCTTCCTCTCCTCTCTCTTCTCTCTCTTTTCTTAATGTGTCTCCTCTCCTCCTCTCTTCTCTTATATCCATCCCTCTCCTCCTCTCCTATGTCTCCTCTGACCTTCTCCTCCTCTCTTTTCTCTTTTCTCTTTTATTAATGTCTCTTCTCTTTCCTCCTCTTCTCTTCTCTCCTCTCTCATCTCCTCTCCTCTATAATCTCCTCCTCTCTCCTCTCCTCCTCCTCTCCTCCTCTCCTCTATCATCTCCTCCTCTCTCCTCCTCCTCCTCTCTCCTCTCCTCCTCCTCTCTCCTCTCTTCCTCTCCTCCTCTCTCCTCTCCTCCTCCACTCTCCTCTCCTCCTCTCTTCCTCTTCTCCTCCCCTCTCTCCTCTCCTCTCTGCTCCTCCTCTCCTCCTCCTCCTCTCTCCTCCTCCTCTCCTCTCCTCCTCCTTTCCTCTCCTCCTCCTCTCCTCCTCTCTCCTCTCCTCCTCCACTCTCCTCTCCTCCTCTCTTCCTCTTCTCCTCCCCTCTCTCCTCTCCTCCTCTCTCCTCCTCCTCTCTCCTCCTCCTCTCCTCCTCCTCTCCTCTCCTCCTCCTCAGGTTCGGAGCGTTGGATCGCTGTAAGGAGTTGGTTGAAGCAGGTTATGACGTGCGGCAGCCGGACAAAGAGAACGTGACTCTGCTGCACTGGGCGGCCATCAACAACCGGCTCGAGCTCGTCAAGTCAGAGTTCACTTTAAATATTTTACTTGTAGAACATTTATAAAACCGTAAGAGTTCAGGATTTGGACAGCTCCTTTCATTAAAAATATATTAACTCATCAAATGTTTTCTTCAGGTTTTACATTTCGAAAGGAGCCGCCGTGGATCAGCTCGGAGGAGATTTGAACTCTACTCCCCTGCACTGGGCCATAAGGTCAGAACCAGGACTAAACCAGGACTAAATCAGTACTAAACCAGGACTAAACCAGGACTAAACCAGGACTAAACCAGGGCTAAACCAGGACTAAACCAGGGCTGAACCAGGGCTGAACCAGGGCTGAACCAGGACTGAACCAGGACTGAACCAGGACTAAACAAGGACTAAACCAGGACTAAACCAGGGCTGAACCAGGGCTGAACCAGTACTAAACCAGGGCTAAACCAGGGCTAAACCAGGACTGAACCAGGACTGAACCACGACTAAACCAGGACTGAACCACGGCTAAACCAGGACTAAACCAGGACTAAACCAGGGCTAAACCAGGGCTAAACCAGGACTAAACCAGGACTAAACCAGGACTAAACCAGGACTAAACCAGGGCTAAACCAGGACTAAACCAGGACTAAACCAGAACTGAACCAGAACTGAACCAGAACTGAACCAGAACTGAACCAGGACTGAACCAGGACTAGACCAGGTCTAGACCAGGCCTGTGTGTCCTCAGCAGTAACCCTGCCCTGTCCTGCCCCCTGGTGGCGGGTGCAGACAGGGGCACCTGCAGATGGTGATTCAGCTGCTGAGGTACGGGGCGGATCCGTCTGTGGCTGATGGGGAAGGATACAAGGCCCTGCACCTGGCCATCCTGTTCCAGCACATGGCCATCGCCGCCTACCTCATGGCCAAGGGACAGGTGCGCCTCCTCTGCTCCTCCTGCTCCTCCTCTGCTCCTCCTGCTCCTCCTGCTCCTCCTCTGCTCCTCCTGCTCCTCCTCTGCTCCTGTGCTCATCCTCTGCTCCTCCTCTACATGATCTACTCATCCACACCGGCTTGTCAAAGCCTGATCCCGTCAGATCTCAGAAGCTAAGCAGGGCTGGGCCCGGGTAGTACTTGGATGGGAGACCGCTGGAAATTCCAGGTGCCACAGTGAGGCGCCAGTGGCAAAAACTGTTATTGTGTCCTCAGGCAAGACACTTTACCCACATTGCCTAGTATGAAAGTGATGTGTGCAGGCAGGACTCCCTTGAAAAAGAGATTAGTAATCTCAATGGGACTTTCCTGGATAAATAAAGGTTAAAAAAAAAAATCATCCTCTGCATCATCCTCTGCATATCCCTGTCCTCCTTTGACCCTCTGCTCCTCCTTTGACCCTCTGCTCCTCCTCTGACCCTCCTCTCCTCCTCTGCTTCTCCTCTCCTCCTCTGCTTCTCTTCTCCTCCTCTGCTCCTCCTCTTCTCCTCTGCTTCTCCTCCTCCTCCTCTGACCCTCTGCTCCTCCTTTGACCCTCTGCTCCTCCTCTGACCCTCCTCTCCTCCTCTGCTTCTCCTCTCCTCCTCTGCTTCTCCTCTCCTCCTCTGCTTCTCCTCGTCCTCCTCTGACCCTCTGCTCCTCTGCTCCTCCTGTTGCAGGAGGTGGACACTCCTGACTGTAATGGACAGACTCCGCTGATGTTGGCTGCTCAGAAAATCATTGGGTGAGTCTCATATTCAGAGTTGTTGTGAAGTTTAAAGTTTATAACTTACATCCACATGATCTGGTAACTGTTTTATAGAAACTTAAACCAGGACTAAACCAGGACTAAACCAGGACTAAACCCGGACTAAAACATCCCCAAACAATAAAGATCCTTTTTCTTTTTCACTTATTAGATGGTCCCTGTTGTGTATTAAAGACACACTTAGTACTGCGTTTGATTAACTGTGACGTTGTTTCTGTCTCTGTTTTTGGTATGAGTGGGTTTATATCGGTTCCTCCTTGTTCATCCTGTTCATCCTTGTTCATGTGTTCATCCTTGTTCATGTGTTCATCCTTGTTCATGTGTTCATCCTTGTTCGTTTGCGTTCCAGGCCTGAGCCGACTCACTTCCTGGTGCGTCACGAGGCGAGCGTGACGGCCGTGGACTCGTCCAACAGGAACACGCCGCTGCATTGCGCCGTTTTAGCCGGAAATGTGGATGCCGCCCACATCCTGCTGGAGGCAGGAGCGAGCGTGGACGCACAGAACAGCAACGTGAGGAGGAGGGAGAGGAGGAAGAGGGGGAGAAAAGAAGGGTTATGGGTTTATTTAGCTATTTTCAATGTCAGTTTGTAACTTAGCCAAAAGAGATTATATATATAGATATATCATTATGTATTTTTTTTCCCCTATGAACTAACATCACTAACACCATGTTGTCCACCCTCCTGTGGGCTCACCACCCGCAGAGGGGTTCATAGGGGGGGTCAGGTGCTATGAGTATTGGGCAGCAAACTGCCCCCGCGACCCAGCCGGATTAAGCGGGAGAAGATGGATGGATGGCATTATGTATTTTTTTAGTGCTGTCAAAAATATCACATTATTAACGAGTTCATGCAAAACTATTTTAATTTCAAACAATTTTTTTCATAAGCTGTGACCACTACTGTAACGTTAGAAAAACTACAGGATCTGACTAAACAGGAAACAAAACAATTTGTACAAATCAGAGAAGTCCTGTGTGTGCGCTGATGTTATTCATACGAGGAAAACACAAAATAAAGTCGCTCCAAAACATACGGCACATCCGCGCTTAGATTCGATTATATCTATGACTTTCGATAAGGACGATGACAGAAACAGAAGTGTTTCAGTCTCTCCTCCTGTTCTCTCTGCTCCGAGATGTTGTTAAATCCATAAACTCCTGGAGGAGCAAATCACAGCAGGACTGTCTCAGTGTTTAACAGATATTTCTGTCGCTGGACTTATTTTCTCCTCTAAAGCATCGCTTCTGCAGATAAATCCACGAGCTGCTGCCACATGGAAACAAACAGAGCCGTGTGAAGACGTCATCGCCCTCAGTGCAACAGCGTCAGGGACATGGAGCTATAATAAAAACTTTTTTTATTACAGTTCTGTGGTCGGGGCAGATGGGGCGACAAACACGGTCGTAAACACAGTTGCAATGAAAAAACAAAACAAACATTTGCACAAAGCATATCCACGTTTCTATGCTGATAAGAGCATTAAAATTATTTTTCAAGGGACAAAAATGTGCGATTAATCTTGAGTTAACTGTGACATTCATGAGATAAATCGTGATTAAATATTCTGATCGATTGACAGCACTAGTTTATTTGAATTATAGTGTCGTATCATTACACGCGCGTGTGTCTAAATGTTTTATGCGTTTGTTGTTTTCAGGGCCACACTCCTCTGGATTTGGCTCATCAGGTGCACAGCCCTCTGCTCATCCACATGTTAAACATCATCAAACAGGAGAGGGCGCACACGAGCTCCCGCTGCCTCCGCCTCGCACACACACACAAGGTACATACACAAATACAGGCACACACACAAGGTACATACACACACAAGGTACATACACAAACACAGGCACACACACAAGGTACATACACACACACAGGCACACACACAAGGTACATACACAAACAGGCACACACACAAGGTACACACACAAGGTACATACACAAATACAGGTACACACACAAGGTACATACACAAATACAGGCACACACACAAGGTACATACACAAATACAGGCACACACACAAGGTACACACACAAGGTACATACACACACAAGGTACATACACAAATACAGGCACACACACAAGGTACATACACAAATACAGGCACACACACAAGGTACATACACAAACACAGGTACACACACAAGGTACATACACAAACACAGGTACACACACAAGGTACATACACACACAAGGTACATACACAAACACAGGCACACACACAAGGTACATACAAAAGGTACATACACACACAAGGTACATACACAAACACAGGCACACACACAAGGTACATACACAAATACAGGTACACACACAAGGTACATACACAAATACAGGTACACACACAAGGTACATACACAAGGTACATACACAAATACAGGTACACACACAAGGTACATACACAAGGTACAAACACAGGTGCACACACAAGGTACATACACAAACACAGGTGCACACACACAAGGTACATACACAAGGTACATACACAAATACAGGTACACACACAAGGTACATACACAAACACAGGCACACACACACAAGGTACATACACAAACACAGGCACACACACACAAGGTACATACACACACAAGGTACACACACAAGGTACATACACAAATACAGGTACACACACAAGGTACATACACAAGGTACAAACACAGGTGCACACACAAGGTACATACACAAACACAGGCACACACACAAGGTACATACACAAACACAGGCACACACACAAGGTACATACACAAATACAGGTACACACACAAGGTACATACACAAATACAGGTACACACACAAGGTACATACACAAATACAGGTACACACACAAGGTACATACATAAATACAGGTACACACACAAGGTACATACACACACAAGGTACATACACAAATACAGGCACACACACAAGGTACACACACAAGGTACATACACACACAAGGTACATACACAAACACAGGCACACACACAAGGTACATACACAAATACAGGTACACACACAAGGTACATACACAAATACAGGTACACACACAAGGTACATACACAAACACAGGCACACACACAAGGTACATACACAAATACAGGTACACACACAAGGTACATACACAAATACAGGTACACACACAAGGTACATACACAAATACAGGTACACACACAAGGTACATACACAAATACAGGCACACACACAAGGTACATACACAAATACAGGTACACACACAAGGTACATACACAAATACAGGCACACACACAAGGTACATACACAAATACAGGTACACACACAAGGTACATACACACACAAGGTACATACACAAACACAGGCACACACACAAGGTACATACACAAATACAGGTACACACACAAGGTACATACACAAATACAGGCACACACACAAGGTACATACACAAATACAGGCACACACACAAGGTACATACACAAATACAGGTACACACACAAGGTACATACACAAATACAGGTACACACACAAGGTACATACACAAATACAGGCACACACACAAGGTACATACACAAATACAGGTACATGCTTCTTTTTTATTTGATTTTCAACAACAAAGGTCCGAGTGACCAGAATAGTGTGATGCCAGTGACCCTGTGCCTGTCGTTCTCTGAGAGGAGCTTGTTTAGTTAACGCTACACAGCAGCTCACCTGTTGTTCGCTAAGCCAGTTCTCTCAGGTTAGACTGTATTAAAATAAAGCCTGAATTAAAGTCTAACACAGCCCAAACAGAGCAGTGCCTACAGTTAGCGTCACACCCCCACAGAATGTCGAGGAAATCGGCTGCAAAGTGTCAATCCTGCTGTTTTAAAGCCGCTGTAGATTAGAAACAAATGTAAAAATGATATTAAACATTATGCATAGGGCTGCTTTATCATTTTGCTTGTGTTCTATTTCATGTTTTTGTTTATTTTCCTTCCCTCCTCCTCAGGCGTTTGTGCAGTTCGTGGTTTGCTCCGCTCTGTTCGGAAGCATCGGCGGCATTTTGGACCTGGACTCCGAGTCGTGGCTCCTGAAGGGGGTTCTGCTGGCCTGTGTCATCGGAGTCAGTAACCTCGTGTCACGGTGAGGGCAGCGGCACTTTAATTAAACGTTTTGTCACGGGGCTGCGACAGGCGATATTCACGGTTCAAGGAAGAGGTGTAGTTCCCGACAATCCGTGTGTCGTTCGTTTTTATATATAATGCCCGTTTCCCGGATCATTATCATATGATTAAACAGCTTTTTGAGGATGGAAAAACGCACGCTGAGATTTAACACGCTGCCACAGTTCGGTATTAAGATCCTTGGAAATGTCGGTGAGAAGATTCTGTGTTCAACACCAACTCCGGCGTAAAAGACAAACTGTCATCAGTGCATCAGGCGAATGCTGCTGTAGAGCCAATGATGAACGGACAGAAAACACAGATTCGTGAAGTGGACTTAAAACTGATAATTGATGTGTAGCAGACGTTTGTTTCCGGCTTTGGTTACGCTGCATGAACCCATAGGCCATAGGACGTATAGGGCCTACGCCTCCTCCCGGACGCCGCGCCTCCTCCTCCCGTACGCCACGCCTCCTCCCGTACGCCGCGCCTCCTCCTCCCGTACGCCGCGCCTCCTCCCGTACGCCGCGCCTCCTCCTCCCGTACGCCACGCCTCCTCCCGTACGCCGCGCCTCCTCCTCCCGTACGCCGCGCCTCCTCCTCCCGTACGCCGCGCCTCCTCCTCCCGTACGCCGCGTACTCTGCACCTCCTCCGGTACGGCGCGCCTCCTCCCGTACGCCACACCTCCTCCTCCCGTATGCCGCGCCTCCTCCCGTACGCCACACCTCCTCCTCCCGTATGCCGCGCCTCCTCCCGTACGCCGCGCCTCCTCCTCCCGTACGCCGCGTACTCTGCACCTCCTCCCGTACGCCGCGCCTCCTCCCGTACGCCGCGCCTCCTCCCGTACGCCGCGTACTCTGCACCTCCTCCAGTACGGCGCGCCTCCTCCCGTACGCCGCACCTCCTCCTCCCGTACGCCGCGCCTCCTCCCGTACGCCGCACCTCCTCCTCCCGTACGCCGCGCCTCCTCCCGTACGCCGCGTACTCTGCACCTCCTCCCGTACGCCGCGCCTCCTCCCATACGCCGCGTACTCTGCACCTCCTCCCGTACGCCGCTCCTCCTCCCGTACGCCGCGCCTCCTCCCGTATGCCGCGCCACCTCCCGTACGCCGTGTACTCTGCACCTCCTCCCGTACGCCGCGCCACCTCCCGTACGCCGTGTACTCTGCACCTCCTCCCGTACGCCGCGCCACCTCCCGTACGCCGTGTACTCTGCACCTCCTCCCGTACGCCGCGCCTCCTCCCGTACGCCGCGCCTCCTCCCGTACGCCGCGCCTCCTCCCGTACGCCGCGCCACCTCCCGTACGCCGTGTACTCTGCACCTCCTCCCGTACGCCGCGCCTTTTCCCGTACGCCGCGCCTCCTCCCGTACGCCGCGCCACCTCCCGTACGCCGTGTACTCTGCACCTCCTCCCGTACGCCGCGCCACCTCCCGTACGCCGTGTACTCTGCACCTCCTCCCGTACGCCGCGCCTCCTCCCGTACGCCGCGCCTTTTCCCGTACGCCGCGCCTCCTCCCGTACGCCGCGCCTCCTCCCGTACGCCGCGCCACCTCCCGTACGCCGTGTACTCTGCACCTCCTCCCGTACGCTGCGCCACCTCCCGTACGCCGCGCCTCCTCCCGTACGCCGTGTACTCTGCACCTCCTCCCGTACGCCGCGCCACCTCCCGTACGCCGCGCCTCCTCTCGTACGAAAATAAATGCAGTTGTATTTCGTGTATCGTAATCGTGTCTGAACTGTACAGACTCTTGTGGAAATACATTTTTAGTACAAAGACAATGACGTTATTAAATCAAAATGTCCAAAAAAAAAAGAACATTTTCTCATTTTCATCAGCAGCACTACATTTATAAATATTCTCTGTCCAGGTTTGTTCTGTTGCTCTGTTCAGTTTTGTGTCATGTTTTTGTGTATTTATGGAGAATTGTCGTGTGGGAGCCTGGGAGGGTTTGAATAGGGCCCATTAGAGATCTCTAAATTACTCAAACACGCTCGGGCGACTCTAAAACCTCTTCAGGCAGGTTTTTGATGGGGAACAAAGGGAGAAACGAACATGGGAGAAAGATCCAGAAAGTCGATTTTTGCATAATTCCTGCTGTTTCAGAAGTCGGTCACTAAAATAATCATTAGTCGCAGCCCTGACGCGTCCGTGTTTATTCTCAAGTCATAATTAAAGACTAATCAAAGCTGCTGTTCTCCTCCTCAGGCACATGCGCAGCCCGGAGTTCCAGACGGTGCTGCCCTCCTCGGCCCTCGTGGCCTCTGTTTTCTGGATGCTGCTCACCTGGTTCCTCTGGTTCCTCCCTGATATCCTTTTATTTATTCATCCACACTTCAGTCGCTCGTTATAACGCTTTAAGCTGCGTTCAGCCCACAGTCCGTATATACGAGTGGACTAAGCTAACCCGTGCTCTTGGGGCTCCTTCACATTAGGATCTTCTCGTCCCTCTGTCTGTACCTGCTGCTCTGAGCCTCGTCATTCTGGACTTAAACTGTTCGTCTGAAGCCGACACACAGGATCCTGAACTTTTCATTTCTCTGTTTTGTTCCTAAACTAAGATCTGAACATAAATAACGGACCAATCAGACGCCTTCATTCCCCGAGGCCCCTCCCCCTAGCGTTAGCAACAGGTTTGATTGACAGCTCGTTTCGTTGCTAAGTAAGTTTCCTTCCCGCTTTCCCCCGAGTGACGATTTCTGAAATAAAATGACAAAATATCTCAAACAGTCACAATATCTAATGTGACTAGAATCTGAACGAGCAGAATTTAACGAGCAGAAAGTAAAGAGAATTTGGTTAAATTGTGACTCTATTGTTGTTCGTACGGAACAGAACAAACAACATAAATCAGTGACTTAAACTATTTAAAGCTCAAAGTTTCTTCTTCTTGTGCAGAATCAGGTAAATCCAGTGTCCTGCAGGTGCAGAGTATCACATCCATAGTCCGTATATATGATGCATCAGCTCTGCCAGGAGGAGGCGCCACATTTAACCTCCTCACTCATGATTGGCTCTTGTGTTGCTATGATACTCGTGGGAGGATTTCCAAATATGGAGCCTGTAACCGTGGCAACAGGAGCCTCATGTGAGCTCAGTCCACTCGTGTACAGTCCCTGACAAAAGTCTTGTCTCTTATCCATTTTGTAGAAACAAAATCTCATAACCGGACTTTAAATGAATCGATTGGTTTTAGAAATGTCTCATATTAAAGCTAAAACCCTCCCAAATTATGCTCAATATACTAAAATAAATTTGCTTCACTGAAGAAAGATCGATCATTTAATGAACACAGAAAGGGCTTTAAAGTTGCACTGTGTAACTTTTTTGGTACAGGATTCGACCTCCGCTTTTTTCCCGGGAGGGCATCTGACTCTTTTCCTTAACCCTGGCCTGCACAGAGTCCTGGGGCGCTGGTTCAGATCCTGTTCACCCTAAACTTCACGTGTCTCTTGTATTTCTACTTCCGCTGCTGCAGGACGGACCCCGGGGTGATCCGAGCCACCGAGGACCAGAAGAAGATGGTGACACTTTCACTTTTGATCCCAATGAAATACAAACATTAGTAAATAATCAAAACTATTCTGTGATCTCTGTTCTAATGTTTCCTCGTCACAAACATGAGCTGGAGTCAAATAAAAAACAGGGACACTTTCGGTTTGTGCTGGTTGGGAATAATCCACTGCACTTTATTACTGCAAATTAATACAAGAAAAGACGGGAAATCATAAATTAAAACAATAAATAAATAGTGTTAAAATGCATAAAGCTAAAAATGAAATAATAATAAATAAATGAATAAAAAATATAAATAAATACATAAAATTAAAATAATTCGTCATAGATTTAATAAAAAATAAAATAAATAAATTAAGCAAAATTGTTTCAAATAAAGTGTTAAAATGTGTAAAGCTAAAAATGAAATGATAATAAATAGATGAATAAAATAAATGCATACAAAACACATCAAATAAAAAATAAAATAAATTCAACGAAACTGTTCTAAATAAAAAGTGTTAAAATGCAAAAAATGTAATAATATATTAATAAAATAAAAATAAATACATAATAAATAAACAAAATAACATAAAATAAGTAAATAAATTAAGCAAAATTGTTCTAGTGTTAAAATGTGTAAAGCTAAAAAATGAAATAATAAATAAATGAATAAAGTAAAAAATAAATAAATGCGTACAAAAATACATCAAATAAAAAATAAATAAAAATAAGTAAATAAATTAAGCAAAACTTCTAAATAAAAAGTGTTAAAATGCAAAAAGCTAAAATTGAAATAATAATAATAAATAAATAAGATAAATACATACAAAAATACATTAAATACATTAAATAAAAAATAAAATTAGTAAATAAATTAAACAAAACTGTTTTAAGTAAAAAGTGTTAAAACGCATAAAGCTAAAAATTAAATAATAATCATAATAATAATCATAATAATTAAATAAATAAAATAAACAAATACATACATAAATACATCAAATAAAATAAAAAAATAAACACAACATAAAATAAGTAAAAGTAATAATAAAATTCTGCCGAAATTAAGGAAAACTGTTCTGCACTCGGCCTTTTCAGGACTAACCTGTGAGTCAGTGTAGTCTCATTTTCTTTGTGTTTTTGATCATTTTTAAGCAGCTTTTCTGTGTTTTACCTCAACAAATGACAGTTTACGCCTCTTTTTAATGTCGCCACGTGTTAAATTGGTCCAAAATAGAGACATTGTGTAAAACTGGGACAAATCGCCGGTTTTGGATAAATCCGCTGGGGCTGAAAACTGGGACTGTCCCGGGGAAACTAGTGCTTCTGTCAAACTGAAAACACTCTGCTCCTCCTTGTGATGTCACGGGCTTAAAAGAGGAAACGCTCCACCGTGTTTTTAAACTCACCTTCACTAGGATCTAGAATTTCAGCCCTGGAAAAGTCTCCCCATTGGCGTCACTGCTCCCTGTGCGTTTGTGGTGAAATGAATAAATATTTAAAGATGCGGCCGGGAACAGAGCGGCGGGCGGACGTTTCTTACGGTAAAAAGGACAAATAAAATAAATATACACGAGTTATTTGAGCAGAGAAAGAGTCAGTAGAACCTTCGAAGAACAGAATCTTTATAAAAAAAACATGTATTTCTGTTAGTATGTAATAATAAAAATACATAAATGAATAAAATTAAATAAATAAATACATACAAAAATACATAAAATAAAAAAAAATAAAAATAAATACATAAAATAAAAAAATTATTAAAAAAGTAAATAAATTAAGCAAAACCGTTTTAAG
Source organism: Odontamblyopus rebecca (assembly GCA_030686955.1). Lineage (NCBI taxonomy): Eukaryota > Metazoa > Chordata > Actinopteri > Gobiiformes > Gobiidae > Odontamblyopus > Odontamblyopus rebecca. The sequence goes on from CM060655.1 coordinate 41,468,439, forward strand.
TAAAAAGTGTTAAAATGCATAAAGGTAAAAATGTAATAATAAATAAATGAATAAAATAAAAATAAATACATAAAATAAAAATTGTAATAAATACGTAAAATAAAATAAGTAAATAAATTAAGCAAAACTGTTTTAAATAAAAAGTGTTAAAATGCATAAAGCTTAAAATGTCATAATAATAATAAATAAATGAATTAATAAAATAAATAAATGCACAAAATAAATAAATACATAAAATAAGTAAATTAAGCAAAACTTGTGTCTTTCCGTTCGACAGGTCAATTATATTTATATTATATTTTGTCTCTTATATTTACAGTAATTGGTGAGTGAAACTGTAAACACAAACTCGCTGCTTTTCTTTCTCTAAATTCTGTCATTTTTTAATAAGTTTAGGCCTTAGAAGTACTTTTTACTTCAGCCTAAACCCGTTCGGTCGGGATCTATGGGATTGTCAGTTTTTTTTGCTGCGACGCGTCTAATTTATTCATGAAACTTAACATTCTGACCCTTTATTATGGCGCACTGTGGAACATTAAGTAATAAAGTCTCTTTGCACATGAATCTCACCTGTGATTTCCCTCTGGTGTTTCAGAACGTGTTGGTTTTGGCTGAGGCCGGATGTTTGGACCCCAGAGTGTTCTGTACGTCCTGTATGGTGAGTGTTACACAGACCTAATGTTTGCATTTGTTTAGGACGGGTAGATTTAAATAGCTTACATGTTGGTTTTGTTTTTCTTTTTTTTCTATTCCAAACCATAAATTTATCCAAAATACAATAAATGTTGGACATAAACTCATCACATATTACACAAAACTGACTCTTGTGAGCGTTAAGCCGCCTAAATGTGCAGGTTTGTGTGTTAAACATGTGGAAATGAAACAAGACACAACTCCGGACCCTTGAAAACTCTGTTTGTGTTTCAGATAAAGAAGCCTGTGCGGACGTATCACTGCTTCACCTGTGACTCGTGTGTCGCAAAACACGACCATCACTCCATCTGGACCAACAACTGCATCGGTAACACACAAAGATACAAAAAAAATACACAAAAATACACAAATACAGTCACATAACATGACTGTCTCTCCATCTGGACCAACAACTGCATCGGTAACATGCAAAGATACTAAAATATACACAAATATACAGAAAAATACAGAAAAATACACAAATACACTCAGAAAACACGACTGTCTCTCCATCTGGACGAACAGCTGCGTCGGTAACTGTAGTTTATAAACACGTTGTGAAATGCCCGTTGCTGTTTAAACGTGTCCTGTGAACCGAACGTTGATTTAAACACATATTTCCCATCACAGTTGGACTCTGAAGTGTTCTGTGTGGTTGTTGTTCCAGGAGCGAGGAACCATCACTTCTTCGTTCTCTTCCTCCTCTCCATGTCCCTGATGGGCGTCTGGATGTTCTACGGCGCTGTGCTCTGTGAGTCTAAACGCACGAAAACCAGACTCACACATGCCCATAAACACACACGAGATCACAGGAGAAAAACACCGGTACGACGATGGAGGACCAGAGGAATTATAGAAACCACCAGCAGAGGGCGCAATAATGATCCAAATGACCACTGTTTATTCCCAGAGCCTTAAGTTTGAACTCCGGCCCGTCTGAAGCTAAAGTCCGTTTCTAGAGGAGGTGGAATTCTGTCAGGAGCCAAAAAACGGCACAGATCAGTGTTTCCTCGGTGGAGATGGGGGCAAGTTCTGAACTAGTGTAGTGATGGGGGCAAGTTCTGAACTAGTGTAGTGATGGGGCAAGTTCTGAACTAGTGTAGTGATGGGGCAAGTTCTGAACTAGTGCAGTGATGGGGCAAGTTCTGAACTAGTGCAGTGATGGGGGCAAGTTCTGAACTAGTGCAGTGATGGGGCAAGTTCTGAACTAGTGCAGTGATGGGGGCAAGTTCTGAACTAGTGCAGTGATGGGGCAAGTTCTGAACTAGTGTAGTGATGGGGCAAGTTCTGAACTAGTGCAGTGATGGGGCAAGTTCTGAACTAGTGCAGTGATGGGGGCAAGTTCTGAACTAGTGCAGTGATGGGGCAAGTTCTGAACTAGTGTAGTGATGGGGCAAGTTCTGAACTAGTGCAGTGATGGGGCAAGTTCTGAACTAGTGCAGTGATGGGGGCAAGTTCTGAACTAGTGCAGTGATGGGGCAAGTTCTGAACTAGTGTAGTGATGGGGGCAAGTTCTGAACTAGTGTAGTGATGGGGGCAAGTTCTGAACTAGTGTAGTGATGGGGGCAAGTTCTGAACTAGTGTAGTGATGGGGGCAAGTTCTGAACTAGTGTAGTGATGGGGGCAAGTTCTGAACAAGTGTAGTGATGGGGCAAGTTCTGAACTAGTGTAGTGATGGGGCAAGTTCTGAACTAGTGCAGTGATGGGGGCAAGTTCTGAACTAGTGTAGTGATGGGGCAAGTTCTGAACTAGTGTAGTGATGGGGGCAAGTTCTGAACTAGTGTAGTGATGGGGGCAAGTTCTGAACTAGTGTAGTGATGGGGGCAAGTTCTGAACTAGTGTAGTGATGGGGCAAGTTCTGAACTAGTGTAGTGATGGGGGCAAGTTCTGAACAAGTGTAGTGATGGGGCAAGTTCTGAACTAGTGTAGTGATGGGGGCAAGTTCTGAACTAGTGTAGTGATGGGGCAAGTTCTGAACTAGTGTAGTGATGGGGCAAGTTCTGAACTAGTGCAGTGATGGGGCAAGTTCTGAACTAGTGCAGTGATGGGGGCAAGTTCTGAACTAGTGCAGTGATGGGGCAAGTTCTGAACTAGTGCAGTGATGGGGCAAGTTCTGAACTAGTGCAGTGATGGGGCAAGTTCTGAACTAGTGTAGTGATGGGGCAAGTTCTGAACTAGTGCAGTGATGGGGCAAGTTCTGAACTAGTGCAGTGATGGGGGCAAGTTCTGAACTAGTGCAGTGATGGGGCAAGTTCTGAACTAGTGCAGTGATGGGGGCAAGTTCTGAACTAGTGCAGTGATGGGGCAAGTTCTGAACTAGTGTAGTGATGGGGCAAGTTCTGAACTAGTGCAGTGATGGGGGCAAGTTCTGAACTAGTGCAGTGATGGGGCAAGTTCTGAACTAGTGTAGTGATGGGGGCAAGTTCTGAACTAGTGCAGTGATGGGGGCAAGTTCTGAACTAGTGCAGTGATGGGGCAAGTTCTGAACTAGTGCAGTGATGGGGGCAAGTTCTGAACTAGTGCAGTGATGGGGGCAAGTTCTGAACTAGTGTAGTGATGGGGGCAAGTTCTGAACTAGTGTAGTGATGGGGGCAAGTTCTGAACTAGTGTAGTGATGGGGGCAAGTTCTGAACTAGTGTAGTGATGGGGGCAAGTTCTGAACTAGTGTAGTGATGGGGGCAAGTTCTGAACTAGTGCAGTGATGGGGCAAGTTCTGAACTAGTGCAGTGATGGGGGCAAGTTCTGAACTAGTGTAGTGATGGGGGCAAGTTCTGAACTAGTGCAGTGATGGGGCAAGTTCTGAACTAGTGCAGTGATGGGGGCAAGTTCTGAACTAGTGTAGTGATGGGGCAAGTTCTGAACTAGTGTAGTGATGGGGCAAGTTCTGAACTAGTGCAGTGATGGGGGCAAGTTCTGAACTAGTGTAGTGATGGGGCAAGTTCTGAACTAGTGCAGTGATGGGGGCAAGTTCTGAACTAGTGCAGTGATGGGGGCAAGTTCTGAACTAGTGCAGTGATGGGGGCAAGTTCTGAACTAGTGCAGTGATGGGGCAAGTTCTGAACTAGTGTAGTGATGGGGGCAAGTTCTGAACTAGTGCAGTGATGGGGGCAAGTTCTGAACTAGTGCAGTGATGGGGCAAGTTCTGAACTAGTGTAGTGATGGGGCAAGTTCTGAACTAGTGCAGTGATGGGGCAAGTTCTGAACTAGTGCAGTGATGGGGCAAGTTCTGAACTAGTGTAGTGATGGGGGCAAGTTCTGAACTAGTGCAGTGATGGGGGCAAGTTCTGAACTAGTGCAGTGATGGGGCAAGTTCTGAACTAGTGCAGTGATGGGGCAAGTTCTGAACTAGTGCAGTGATGGGGGCAAGTTCTGAACTAGTGTAGTGATGGGGCAAGTTCTGAACTAGTGTAGTGATGGGGGCAAGTTCTGAACTAGTGTAGTGATGGGGGCAAGTTCTGAACTAGTGTAGTGATGGGGGCAAGTTCTGAACTAGTGTAGTGATGGGGGCAAGTTCTGAACTAGTGCAGTGATGGGGGCAAGTTCTGAACTAGTGTAGTGATGGGGCAAGTTCTGAACTAGTGTAGTGATGGGGCAAGTTCTGAACTAGTGCAGTGATGGGGGCAAGTTCTGAACTAGTGTAGTGATGGGGCAAGTTCTGAACTAGTGCAGTGATGGGGGCAAGTTCTGAACTAGTGTAGTGATGGGGGCAAGTTCTGAACTAGTGTAGTGATGGGGGCAAGTTCTGAACTAGTGTAGTGATGGGGCAAGTTCTGAACTAGTGTAGTGATGGGGACAAGTTCTGAACTAGTGTAGTGATGGGGGCAAGTTCTGAACTAGTGTAGTGATGGGGCAAGTTCTGAACTAGTGCAGTGATGGGGCAAGTTCTGAACTAGTGCAGTAATGGGGGCAAGTTCTGAACTAGTGCAGTGATGGGGGCAAGTTCTGAACTAGTGTAGTGATGGGGCAAGTTCTGAACTAGTGCAGTGATGGGGGCAAGTTCTGAACTAGTGTAGTGATGGGGGCAAGTTCTGAACTAGTGCAGTGATGGGGGCAAGTTCTGAACAAGTGCAGTGATGGGGCAAGTTCTGAACTAGTGTAGTGATGGGGCAAGTTCTGAACTAGTGCAGTGATGGGGCAAGTTCTGAACTAGTGCAGTGATGGGGGCAAGTTCTGAACTAGTGTAGTGATGGGGCAAGTTCTGAACTAGTGTAGTGATGGGGCAAGTTCTGAACTAGTGCAGTGATGGGGCAAGTTCTGAACTAGTGCAGTGATGGGGCAAGTTCTGAACTAGTGCAGTGATGGGGCAAGTTCTGAACTAGTGCAGTGATGGGGCAAGTTCTGAACTAGTGCAGTGATGGGGCAAGTTCTGAACTAGTGCAGTAATGGGGGCAAGTTCTGAACTAGTGCAGTGATGGGGGCAAGTTCTGAACTAGTGTAGTGATGGGGCAAGTTCTGAACTAGTGCAGTGATGGGGCAAGTTCTGAACTAGTGTAGTGATGGGGCAAGTTCTGAACTAGTGCAGTGATGGGGCAAGTTCTGAACTAGTGTAGTGATGGGGCAAGTTCTGAACTAGTGTAGTGATGGGGCAAGTTCTGAACTAGTGCAGTGATGGGGCAAGTTCTGAACTAGTGCAGTGATGGGGGCAAGTTCTGAACTAGTGCAGTGATGGGGGCAAGTTCTGAACTAGTGCAGTGATGGGGCAAGTTCTGAACTAGTGCAGTGATGGGGGCAAGTTCTGAACTAGTGTAGTGATGGGGCAAGTTCTGAACTAGTGCAGTGATGGGGCAAGTTCTGAACTAGTGCAGTGATGGGGGCAAGTTCTGAACTAGTGTAGTGATGGGGCAAGTTCTGAACTAGTGTAGTGATGGGGCAAGTTCTGAACTAGTGCAGTGATGGGGCAAGTTCTGAACTAGTGCAGTGATGGGGCAAGTTCTGAACTAGTGCAGTGATGGGGCAAGTTCTGAACTAGTGCAGTGATGGGGCAAGTTCTGAACTAGTGCAGTGATGGGGCAAGTTCTGAACTAGTGCAGTAATGGGGGCAAGTTCTGAACTAGTGCAGTGATGGGGGCAAGTTCTGAACTAGTGTAGTGATGGGGCAAGTTCTGAACTAGTGCAGTGATGGGGGCAAGTTCTGAACTAGTGTAGTGATGGGGCAAGTTCTGAACTAGTGCAGTGATGGGGCAAGTTCTGAACTAGTGTAGTGATGGGGCAAGTTCTGAACTAGTGTAGTGATGGGGCAAGTTCTGAACTAGTGCAGTGATGGGGGCAAGTTCTGAACTAGTGCAGTGATGGGGGCAAGTTCTGAACTAGTGTAGTGATGGGGCAAGTTCTGAACTAGTGTAGTGATGGGGGGAAGTTCTGAACTAGTGTAGTGATGGGGCAAGTTCTGAACTAGTGTAGTGATGGGGCAAGTTCTGAACTAGTGCAGTGATGGGGGCAAGTTGGGCTTTGGCCTGTGCAGTGGGAAATCAGCAGAGGGAAGTGTGAGGTGCTTCTAAAGATGTTTTCTAACGTTTCCAGACACTAATGAGTGAACCAGAGCGTTTGGTTTGTTAGACTCGTGGCTGTTGTCAGATGGGTTAAAGTGGTGTTAAGCTTCTTCAGTCTGAAGCAAATTGGTGTTTTACGTGGAAGTTCAGAACTTGCCCCCATCACTGCACTAGTTCAGAACTTGCCCCCATCACTGCACTAGTTCAGAACTTGCCCCCATCACTGCACTAGTTCAGAACTTGCCCCCATCACTGCACTAGTTTGTTTTTCTGACAGAATTCCACCACCTCGAGCAACAGACTTTAGCTCCAAACGTGCCGGAGTTCCACTTTAATGAAGTTCATACGAAAAGATGCTAAACTATGTGTTAGATGTCACATTAATCAAACTGTATTTGCACTTTTTATAAACCATCAATAATCAGTACCCTGAGCCTGTATGAACCTTTTACCTGTATCCATCTCTCAGTCTGGAGGTCCCACTGCCCCTCGCTCCCCTCTGAAGCCCAGCCCTGGGCTCTGATCTCTGGGTGTGTCTTCTCCTCTCCGTGGGTGTTCTCCATTCTGCTGCTGTCTCTGTACCACAGCTGCTGGAGCTCCATCACCCTGCTCGTGCAGCTCTACCAGGTCTGTAAAGCTCTCTTATATACTCTATTATATATAAAACACTATATTTACTCTGTGATATATAAAACACTATATTTACTCTGTGATATATAAAACACTATATTTACCTGAACCTCATTCTGCTTCATGAGGCTCTGATGAGGAGAACCTGAACCACACCTGATTTAAGGAGGAAAAGGAGTGATTCATAATCAGGGTTATTGATTTCTGAACTCTTCCTAAGTTCAAACATTAGTATTTAAAATGAATATGATTTTGTTTTTTTCTCATTATTTGAGGTCTGAAAACATTTAATCTTTTTTGTCATTTTCTGCAAATAAATGCTCTAAATGACAAGATTTTTATTTGGAATTTGGGGAAAATGTTGTCAGTCGTTTATAGAATGAAACAAAAACGTTGTTCTATAACTCATATCTACTCTGTTCTATAAAACAGGATATGTACTTGATGATATATAACTCACTATGTTTATGGTGATGTATGAAATGGTGCTGGAGCTCCGCCTCGTGCAGCTCCGTCAGGGCTGTGTAACTACAGTGTAACTATGGTTCTATGAGTCCTCCTGGCTGGTTCTCCTGCAGCGCCCTCTGCTGGAGGTGAAATAAAACTAAAACGGACTAAAGCAGAGTTTATGTCAGAGGCTTTACTCCCCTCAGACTGAACTCGCTCAGATTTGTGTTGGGAGGGATTCATGTTTGAACAGAAACATTTTGCAATGAAAGTTCCACAATTAAAGCCTGATGAAAAGGTCTTTAGTCTGAGTATATTTATATTTATATTATATTTATATTTATATTTATACTATATTTATATTTATATTTATACTATATTTATATTTCTCATGTCTTGTTCCTGTTTGTGCAGATTTCGTTCTTGGGTTTGACGACGTCTGAAATCAAAAGTCTGGGAAAACTACGACAGAACATGTCCCTGAGGCAGAACCCGTACAAGTGAGTTAGACCTGGTTTAGTCCTGGTTTAGTCCTGGTCTAGTCCTGGTTTAGTCCTGGTTTACTCCTGGTCTAGTCCTGGTCTAGTCCTGGTCTAGTCCTGGTCTAGTCCTGGTTTAGTCCTGCTTTAGTCCTGCTTTAGTCCTGCTTTAGTCCTGGTCTAGTCCTGGTCTAGTCCTGGTCTAGTCCTGGTCTAGTCCTGCTTTAGTCCTGCTTTAGTCCTGCTTTAGTCCTGGTCTAGTCCTGGTCTAGTCCTGGTTTAGTCCTGGTTTAGTCCTGGTTTAGTCCTGCTTTAGTCCTGGTCTAGTCCTGGTCTAGTCCTGGTTTAGTCCTGGTCTAGTCCTGGTTTAGTCCTGGTTTAGTCCTGCTTTAGTCCTGCTTTAGTCCTGGTCTAGTCCTGGTCTAGTCCTGGTCTAGTCCTGGTCTAGTCCTGGTCTAGTCCTGCTTTAGTCCTGCTTTAGTCCTGGTCTAGTCCTGGTCTAGTCCTGGTTTAGTCCTGCTTTAGTCCTGCTTTAGTCCTGGTCTAGTCCTGGTCTAGTCCTGGTTTAGTCCTGCTTTAGTCCTGCTTTAGTCCTGGTCTAGTCCTGGTCTAGTCCTGGTTTACTCCTGGTCTAGTCCTGGTTTAGTCCTGGTCTAGTCCTGGTTTAGTCCTGGTCTAGTCCTAGTCTAGTCCTAGTCTAGTCCTGGTCTAGTCCTGGTCTAGTCCTGGTCTAGTCCTGGTCTAGTCCTGGTTTAGTCCTGGTTTAGTCCCGGTTTAGTCCTCTTTTCCTCTCCTCAGTCTGGGCCTGGTTTAGCCCTGGTTTAGTCCTGGTTTAGTCCTGGTCTAGTCCTGGTTTAGTCCTGGTTTAGTCCTGCTTTAGTCCTGGTTTAGTCCTGGTTTAGTCCTGGTTTAGTCCTGGTTTAGTCCTGGTCTATTCCTGGTCTAGTCCTGGTTTAGTCCTGGTTTAGTCCTGGTTTAGTCCTCTTTTCCTCTCCTCAGTCTGGGCCTGCTTTAGTCCTGGTCTAGTCCTGGTCTAGTCCTGGTTTAGTCCTGCTTTAGACCTGGTTTAGTCCTGGTTTAGTCCTGCTTTAGTCCTGGTTTAGTCCTGGTCTAGTCCTGATTTAGTCCTGGTTTAGTCCTGCTTTAGACCTCTTTTCCTCTCCTCAGTCTGGGCCTGGTTTAGTCCTGGTTTAGTCCTGGTTTAGTCCTGGTTTAGTCCTGGTCTAGTCCTGGTCTAGTCCTGGTTTAGTCCTGGTTTAGTCCTGGTTTAGTCCTCTTTTCCTCTCCTCAGTCTGGGCCTGCTTTAGTCCTGGTCTAGTCTTGGTCTAGTCCTGGTTTAGTCCTGGTTTAGTCCTGCTTTAGACCTGGTTTAGTCCTGGTTTCGTCCTGGTCTAGTCCTGCTTTAGTCCTGCTTTAGTCCTGCTTTAGTCCTGGTTTAGTCCTGGTTTAGTCCTGCTTTAGTCCTGGTTTAGTCTTCTTTTCCTCTCCTCAGTCTGGGCCTGGTTTAGTCCTGGTTTAGTCCTTGTTTAGTCCTGGTTTAGTCCTGGTTTAGTCCTTGTTTAGTCCTGCTTTAGTCCTGCTTTAGACCTGGTTTAGTCCTGGTTTAGTCCTGCTTTAGTCCTGGTTTAGTCCTGGTTTAGTCCTGGTTTAGTCCTGCTTTAGTCCTGGTTTAGTCCTGGTTTAGACCTCTTTTCCTCTCCTCAGTCTGGGCCTGGTTTAGTCCTGGTTCAGTCCTGGTTTAGTCCTGGTTTAGTCCTGGTTTAGTCCTTGTTTAGTCCTGGTTTAGTCCTGGTTTAGTCCTGGTTTAGTCCTCTTTTCCTCTCCTCAGTCTGGGCCTGCTTTAGTCCTGGTCTAGTCCTGGTCTAGTCCTGGTCTAGTCCTGGTCTAGTCCTGGTTTAGTCCTGCTTTAGACCTGGTTTAGTCCTGGTTTAGTCCTGCTTTAGACCTGGTTTAGTCATCTTTTCCTCTCCTCAGTCTGGGCCTGGTTTAGTCCTGGTTTAGTCCTTGTTTAGTCCTGCTTTAGTCCTGCTTTAGACCTGGTTTAGTCCTGGTTTAGTCCTGCTTTAGTCCTGGTTTAGTCCTGGTTTAGACCTCTTTTCCTCTCCTCAGTCTGGGCCTGGTTTAGTCCTGGTTCAGTCCTGGTTTAGTCCTGGTTTAGTCCTGGTTTAGTCCTGGTTTAGTCCTGCTTTAGTCCTGCTTTAGTCCTCTTTTCCTCTCCTCAGTCTGGGCCTGGTTTAGTCCTGGTTTAGTCCTTGTTTAGTCCTGGTTTAGTCCTGGTTTAGTCCTTGTTTAGTCCTGGTTTAGTCCTGGTTTAGTCCTTGTTTAGTCCTTGTTTAGTCCTGGTTTAGTCCTGCTTTAGTCCTGCTTTAGTCCTGCTTTAGTCCTGCTTTAGTCCTCTTTTCCTCTCCTCAGTCTGGGCCTGGTTTAGTCCTGGTTTAGTCCTGGTTTAGTCCTGCTTTAGACCTCTTTTCCTCTCCTCAGTCTGGGCCTGGTTTAGTCCTGGTTTAGTCCTGGTTTAGACCTCTTTTCCTCTCCTCAGTCTGGGCCTGGTTTAGTCCTGGTTTAGTCCTTGTTTAGTCCTGGTTTAGTCCTGCTTTAGTCCTGCTTTAGACCTCTTTTCCTCTCCTCAGTCTGGGCCTGGTTTAGTCCTGGTTTAGTCCTTGTTTAGTCCTGGTTTAGTCCTGCTTTAGTCCTGCTTTAGACCTCTTTTCCTCTCCTCAGTCTGGGCCTGGTTTAGTCCTGGTTTAGTCCTTGTTTAGTCCTGGTTTAGTCCTGCTTTAGTCCTGCTTTAGACCTCTTTTCCTCTCCTCAGTCTGGGCCTGGTTTAGTCCTGGTTTAGTCCTGGTTTAGTCCTGCTTTAGACCTCTTTTCCTCTCCTCAGTCTGGGCCTGGTTTAGTCCTGGTTTAGTCCTGGTTTAGTCCTGGTTTAGACCTCTTTTCCTCTCCTCAGTCTGGGCCTGGTTTAGTCCTGGTTTAGTCCTGGTTTAGTCCTTGTTTAGTCCTGGTTTAGTCCTGGTTTAGTCCTGGTTTAGACCTCTTTTCCTCTCCTCAGTCTGGGCCTGGTTTAGTCCTGGTTTAGTCCTTGTTTAGTCCTGCTTTAGTCCTGCTTTCGTCCTCTTTTCCTCTCCTCAGTCTGGGCCTGGTTTAGTCCTGGTTTAGTCCTGGTTTAGTCCTGGTTTAGTCCCGGTTTAGTCCTCTTTTCCTCTCCTCAGTCTGGGCCTGGTTTAGCCCTGGTTTAGTCCTGATTTAGTCCTGGTTTAGTCCTGGTTTAGACCTCTTTTCCTCTCCTCAGTCTGGGCCTGGTTTAGTCCTGGTTTAGTCCTGCTTTAGTCCTCTTTTCCTCTCCTCAGTCTGGGCCTGGTTTAGTCCTGGTTTAGTCCTGCTTTAGTCCTCTTTTCCTCTCCTCAGTCTGGGCCTGGTTTAGTCCTGGTTTAGTCCTGGTTTAGTCCTGCTTTAGTCCTCTTTTCCTCTCCTCAGTCTGGGCCTGGTTTAGTCCTGGTTTAGTCCTTGTTTAGTCCTGCTTTAGTCCTGCTTTCGTCCTCTTTTCCTCTCCTCAGTCTGGGCCTGGTTTAGTCCTGGTTTAGTCCTGGTTTAGTCCTGGTTTAGTCCTGCTTTCGTCCTCTTTTCCTCTCCTCAGTCTGGGCCTGGTTTAGTCCTGGTCTAGTCCTTGTTTAGTCCTGGTTTAGTCCTGGTTTAGTCCTGCTTTAGTCCTCTTTTCCTCTCCTCAGTCTGGGCCTGGTTTAGTCCTGGTTTAGTCCTGGTTTAGTCCTGCTTTAGTCCTCTTTTCCTCTCTTCAGTCTGGGCCTGGTTTAGTCCTGGTTTAGTCCTGGTTTAGTCCTGCTTTAGTCCTCTTTTCCTCTCCTCAGTCTGGGCCTGGTTTAGTCCTGGTTTAGTCCTGGTTTAGTCCTGCTTTAGTCCTCTTTTCCTCTCCTCAGTCTGGGCGTGCTGAGGAACCTGGGCTCGTTCTTCCAGCTCAGATGTTGTGGGCTCCTGAAGCCGTCGCTCGTGGACTGGACCCAGCAGACGTCCCTGGACCAGAGTCTGTTCGGCCCCGGCAACATGGTCTGACCAATGAGAGCGCAGCCCACTCACCACGGACCAATCCCAGCGCAGCTTCGCGGACACGCCCACTCACCACGGACCAATCCCAGCGCTGCTTCAGGGACACGCCCACTGACCGCCGACCAATCACAGAGCTGCTACAGACACACGTGTTCGCTCCTTCTTTCCGACCAATGAAATGTCTCCAGTGCTTGTCTGGACCAATCAGAGCTCGCATAGGTTTCAAACCACTGTTTTTCGACCAATCAGACGGCTCCTTTTGAGACACGCCCCCAGATCTGACCAATTACAAGACGGAGGACCAAAGCACAGAGCTGTAGTATTTATTTTTGTAGTTTGAAGGTTCGATTCCTGTGTAAAATCTGTGAAAAAAGCTGCTGCCTTAAACTGTAACCACCGACAGGTTTTTCCTCTTTCTAAAATCACCCCAAAGTACCTGAAACATCATTTTTAAAGGAGACATATTGTGCCAAATGGACTTTTCAGAGCGTTTAATCAGGTTATAGTAGTTTTTCCCTCTGAAGTTAGATTTAAAGAGGAGGTATTAGGTGCCTGATTTAGTCCTGCTTTAGTCCTGCTTTAGTCCTGCTTTAGTCCTGCTTTAGTCCTGGTCTAGTCCTGCTTTAGTCCTGCTTTAGTCCTGCTTTAGTCCTGCTTTAGTCCTGGTCTAGTCCTGGTCTAGTCCTGGTTTAGTCCTGGTTTAGCCCTGGTTTAGCCCTGGTTTAGTCCTGGTTTAGCCCTGGTTTAGTCCTGGTTTAGCCCTGGTTTAGCCCTGGTTTAGTCCTGGTTTAGCCCTGGTTTAGTCCTGGTTTAGTCCTGGTTTAGCCCTGGTTTAGTCCTGGTTTAGCCCTGGTTTAGCCCTGGTTTAGTCCTGGTTTAGCCCTGGTTTAGTCCTGGTTTAGTCCTGGTTTAGCCCTGGTTTAGTCCTGGTTTAGCCCTGGTTTAGCCCTGGTTTAGTCCTGGTTTAGCCCTGGTTTAGTCCTGGTTTAGCCCTGGTTTAGCCCTGGTTTAGTCCTGGTTTAGCCCTGGTTTAGTCCTGGTTTAGCCCTGGTTTAGCCCTGGTTTAGTCCTGGTTTAGCCCTGGTTTAGCCCTGGTTTAGTCCTGGTTTAGTCCTGGTTTAGTCCTGGTTTAGTCCTGGTTTAGTCCTGGTTTAGCCCTGGTTTAGTTTGTTTCTTGAATGAAGTCGTTTTAGCTCAGATCTTGTGGATTAAATGGTCTAAATTCCACAGTCTCAGATTCTTTCTGTCACAGTCGATCACAGAACAGACAGAAGCACAATATGTCTGCTTTAAAACCTAAAAATATGGACACAAAAGGAAATAGAAATGTATAGTTCCTAAGTTAATATATTGCCCTGAGTGCTGTGGTCACAAATGGCCAGCAGAGGGCGCAGGAGTCGCCCCGGGGCAGTTCAAATGAGGCTAAAGACGACGCCTGTGTTTCTGTGGCACAAACCGGGAAAAGGGACGTTTGGACATTTATGGTTTTGTAAAAGTTGCATGTTTTTGGTAAAAAGGTTCAATAAATAAACCACGTGCCTGTCTTTTACTCAAGTCCTGGTTTGGTTCTGGCCTAGTCCTGGTTTAGTCCCACTTTGGTCCTGTCTTAGACCTGGTTTAGTCCCACTTTGGTCTTGGTTTAGTCCTGGCTTAGTCCTACTGTAGTCGAGTTTTTTTCTAGTTTGGATGTGGTTTAGTCCTGGTTCAGGACTAGTTTAGTCCAGGTTGAGTTCCACCTGAGTCCTAGCTTAGACCTCGTTTGGATCTGGGCTAGACCTGGTTTAGTCCCACTTTGGTCTTGGTTTAGTCCTGGCTTAGTCCTACTGTAGTAGAGTTTTTTTCTAGTTTGGATGTGGTTTAGTTCTAGTCTAGCCCTGGTTTAGTCCTGGTTCAGTACTAGTTTAGTCCAGGTTGAGTTCCACCTGAGTCCTAGCTTAGACCTGGTTTGGATCTGGGCTAGACCTGGTTTAGTCCTACTTTAGTCTTGCTTTAGATCTGGTTTGGGACTGAGTTTTTTCCCTGGTTTGGATGTGGTTCAGTTCTAGTTTAGTCCTGGTTTAGTCCTGGTTCAGTCCTAGTTTAATCCTGGTTTAGTTCTGGCCTAGTCCTGGTTAAGTTCCACCTTGGTCCTGGCTTAGACTTTATTAAATCCCTGATTAGTCCTGGGATAGTTCTAGTTTAGTCCTTGTTTCTGGCCTGGTTTAGATCTCCATAAGTATTGGTTTCATTCTTATTTAGACACTTGGTTTAATCCTGGTTTAGGCCTGGTTTAGTTCTGGTTTAGTCCTGGTTTAGTCCTGGTTTGGACCTGGTTTAGTTCTGGTTTAGCCCTGGTTTAGTCCTGTTTCAGTCCTGGTTCAGTCCTAGTTTAGTCCTGGTTTAGTCCTGGTTTAGTCCTAGTTTAGTCCTGGTTTAGTCCTGGTTTAGTCCTGGTTTAGGCCTGGTTTAGTCCTGGTTCAGTCCTAGTTTAGCCCTGGTTTAGTCCTGGTTTAGTCCTGGTTTAGCCCTGGTTTAGGCCTGGTTTAGGCCTGGTTTAGGCCTGGTTTAGGCCTGGTTTAGTCCTGGTTTAGTCCTGGTTCAGTCCTGGTTTAGTCCTGGTTCAGTCCTGGTTTAGGCCTGGTTTAGGCCTGGTTTAGGCCTGGTTTAGGCCTGGATTAGTCCTGGTTTAGTCATAGTTTCCATCATTGAAACATTTGAATCTTGACTCATTTGTTTTAGTAAATTTGTATTTAAATCAGGACAAAGATCTGAACATGTGGAAAACGACACTTTTTAATATTTTTATTCGTGTTTTTGTCATTTTAAACATTCGTGGGTCGAGTCTTTACTCCAGCATCGCCTCGTTCCCCAAACCGAAACCTTTAGGCCCAAAGTTTTTAGCGTAGCAAACTGAAAGAAAAGAAAACCTGGTTTAGATCTGGTTCGGTCCTGGTTCAGTCCTGGTTCAGTCCTGGTTTAGTCCTGGTTCAGTCCTGGTTTAGTCCTGGTTTAGTCCTGGTTCAGTCCTGGTTTAGTCCTGGTTCAGTCCTGGTTCAGGCCTGGTTTAGGCCTGGTTTAGGCCTGGTTTAGTCCCTGGTTCAGTCCTGGTTTAGTCCTGGTTCAGTCCTGGTTCAGTCCTGGTTTAGTCCTGGTTTAGGCCTGGTTTAGACCTGGTTCAGACCTGGTTTAGTCCTGGTTTAGTCCTGGTTCAGTCCTGGTTTAGTCCTGGTTCAGTCCTGGTTCAGGCCTGGTTTAGGCCTGGTTTAGGCCTGGTTTAGTCCCTGGTTCAGTCCTGGTTTAGTCCCTGGTTCAGTCCTGGTTTAGTCCTGGTTTAGTCCTGGTTCAGTCCTGGTTTAGTCCTGGTTTAGTCCTGGTTTAGTCCTGGTTTAGTCCTGGTTTAGTCCTGGTTTAGTCCTGGTTCAGTCCTGGTTTAGGCCTGGTTTAGGCCTGGTTTAGTCCTGGTTTAGTCCTGGTTTAGTACCTGGTTTAGTCCTGGTTTAGTCCTGGTTTAGGCCTGGTTTAGGCCTGGTTTAGGCCTGTTTTTGTCATTTTAAACATTCGTGGGTCGAGTCTTTACTCCAGCATCGCCTCGTTCCCCAAACCGAAACCTTTAGGCCCAAAGTTTTTAGCGTAGCAAACTGAAAGAAAAGAAAACCTGGTTTAGATCTGGTTCGGTCCTGGTTCAGTCCTGGTTCAGTCCTGGTTTAGTCCTGGTTTAGTCCTGGTTCAGTCCTGGTTTAGTCCTGGTTCAGTCCTGGTTCAGGCCTGGTTTAGGCCTGGTTTAGGCCTGGTTTAGTACTGGTTCAGTCCTGGGTTAAGTCCTGGGTAAGTCCTGGTTTAGTCCTGGTTCAGTCCTGGTTCAGGCCTGGTTTAGTCCTGGTTCAGTCCTGGTTTAGTCCCTGGTTCAGTCCTGGTTTAGTCCTGGTTCAGTCCTGGTTCAGTCCTGGTTTAGTCCTGGTTCAGTCCTGGTTCAGGCCTGGTTTAGGCCTGGTTTAGACCTGGTTTAGTCCCTGGTTCAGTCCTGGTTTAGTCCTGGTTCAGTCCTGGTTCAGTCCTGGTTTAGTCCTGGTTTAGTCCTGGTTCAGTCCTGGTTTAGTCCTGGTTTAGTACCTGGTTTAGTCCTGGTTTAGTCCTGGTTTAGTCCTGGTTCAGTCCTGGTTTAGGCCTGGTTTAGGCCTGGTTTAGTCCTGGTTTAGTCCTGGTTTAGTCCTGGTTTAGTCCTGGTTTAGTCCTGGTTTAGTCCTGGTTCAGTCCTGGTTTAGTCCTGGTTTAGTCCTGGTTTAGTCCTGGTTCAGACCTTTACAGTAGATTTCTCCGTCCTTGTCGGTCACTGTCGTCGACTCCAGACTTTTCCCACATCGAGCGCAGCGGAAACACGTTTTATGCCACGGCTGAAACACACAAAACCCCCACAGGAGTCGTGATTCTACGTCTCCAACGCTCCAGACGCTCTGTTCCACCTCGTGATGTCATGAAGTGGTCGTTTTCCAAGTATTTTTCCAGCTCCTTTTACCTTTAGTTCAGTCGAGTTCGTCAACTCCGGGTCTGAAATGATTCTGCTGAAGCTCTGTGGAGTTTAACCCCTGAAGACCTGAGGGCAGTTTTAGTACATTTCTCCTCACCTGGATTTTGTTCTTAATTTCACTTTTAAAACTGCCCCTTTTACCCCTAATGAAGTGTTCTACCTCCTTTTGTTCAGTCCAACCTGTTATTTCACAATCTGCTGCTGTAGTTGTGTCATGAGGCTGTGAGAAAAGCTACAGGACCAGAAATAGAGATGAAAATAAAAAACAGAAAATACAATTCAAACATGTAGAAACAACTTTTTAATTTAGGGCCTGAGCTACAAAAATGCAAAATCTCAAGTCTGTAAGTAAATTAAAAATCTCCTTATTGCCCTAAAAACAAAAAAAGTGCAGTGGCTCCATGACTTTCCTGGTCCAGTCCTGGAAACAGCTCCTGTCAGGACCACGGCCAGAGCCACAGCACTTCTGCATTTCCAGGGTGGAAATTACATTTGGATTTGTTCATTTGGACTGAAATCTTGACCATCTTGACTCACTTCACTCTTTGGACCAGGACTAAAGATCAAAATGGACGGAGCGCATGAGTTTGGGGAAAACAAAGTTCCTGTTGGACACTCGTTTTGCTCCCGTCATCACACAGCGTGAGTGTGACGTAGGATAAAGCCGCAGAAATGTACGGAAACCTCTATGTCTGCACTTTCAGAGGGGAAAAGGACGTTTCTGTCTTTTACTGTTGCAAAGTTCTGCCGTTATAGAAACATGTTCCTCTGAGTCGTGTACGATGTCGTGGGTCTTCGGGGTTTAAAAACACAGTGGAGCACTTCCTGTATCGCCACATGATGACATCACAAGGTGGAACAGAGCGTTTTCTGTTTGTTTGAGAGAAGAACTAAAAAAAAAGCCTAAATCTGAAGGTTTGCGTGTTTAAACTTCACAGCGTAGCTTTTCTCCATGGTGATGTTATTGCATTTTTTTTTTTGTCTGGAATGTTCCGCAGTGTGGCTTTAAACCTTTCTGTCGTCACGGAGACCAAACCAGGCCAAGTTACAGGTGAGATCTCTGGAGAGGCGAGTCTTTTCTAGGCGTTTTTTGAGCTCTAAATCCGCCTGTGGTCGAATGGTAAAGTGGAGCTGTTTAATGTCGCACTGCGGAACATGGCGTCCGTGGAAACGAGCAGCCGAAAAGCTACGCAGTGCAGCTTTACGCGTATTCATGGCGGTACCTTTCCTCCGCCCATGACCTTCTCGGCGGCGTAAACAGGTTTGGAGCAGCGAGAACAACGATCAGAACCTCCGAACTTCTGACCGAACTTCGAGCTTCCACCAGGAGAAGAAGAAGAGGAGGAGGAGGAGGAGGGCGGGGGCTTCGCTTTGGACCTGAGGGAGACGAAAAAGAGTCAGATGCCCTCCCGTTTCTCTTGACTGTGATATGGTCTGGTCAAAGGTCTCACAGTAACATCGTGGACCATCACAATATATCGAATCTCTTTGCTTAAATGAACAGTTCTGATGCAGAAAGAGCTAAAAACACAGAGGAACTACATAGACCATGATCCTTTGCTCCGTCTCAGTGCAGAAAACAGAGGAACTACATAGACCATGATCCTTTGCTCCGTCTCAGTGCAGAAAACAGAGGAACTACATAGACCATGATCCTTTGCTCCGTCTCAGTGCAGAAAACAGAGGAACTACATAGACCATGATCCTTTGCTCCGTCTCAGTGCAGAAAACAGAGGAACTACATAGACCATGATCCTTTGCTCCGTCTCAGTGCAGAAAACAGAGGAACTACATAGACCATGATCCTTTGCTCCGTCTCAGTGCAGAAAACAGAGGAACTACATAGACCATGATCCTTTGCTCCGTCTCAGTGCAGAAAACAGAGGAACTACATAGACCATGATCCTTTGCTCCGTCTCAGTGCAGAAAACAGAGGAACTACATAGACCATGATCCTTTGCTCCGTCTCAGTGCAGAAAACAGAGGAACTACATAGACCATGATCCTTTGCTTCGTCTCAGTGCAGAAAACAGAGGGAACTACATAGACCATGATCCTTTGCTCCGTCTCAGTGCAGAAAACAGAGGAACTACATAGACCATGATCCTTTGCTCCGTCTCAGTGCAGAAAACAGAGGAAACTACATAGACCATGATCCTTTGCTCCGTCTCAGTGCAGAAAACAGAGGGAACTACATAGACCATGATCCTTTGCTTCGTCTCAGTGCAGAAAACAGAGGGAACTACATAGACCATGATCCTTTGCTCCGTCTCAGTGCAGAAAACAGAGGAACTACATAGACCATGATCCTTTGCTCCGTCTCAGTGCAGAAAACAGAGGAACTACATAGACCATGATCCTTTGCTCCGTCTCAGTGCAGAAAACAGAGGAACTACATAGACCATGATCCTTTGCTCCGTCTCAGTGCAGAAAACAGAGGAACTACATAGACCATGATCCTTTGCTCCGTCTCAGTGCAGAAAACAGAGGAACTACATAGACCATGATCCTTTGCTTCGTCTCAGTGCAGAAAACAGAGGGAACTACATAGACCATGATCCTTTGCTTCGTCTCAGTGCAGAAAACAGAGGGAACTACATAGACCATGATCCTTTGCTCCGTCTCAGTGCAGAAAACAGAGGAAACTACATAGACCATGATCCTTTGCTTCGTCTCAGTGCAGAAAACAGAGGAACTACATAGACCATGATCCTTTGCTTCGTCTCAGTGCAGAAAACAGAGGAAACTACATAGACCATGATCCTTTGCTCCGTCTCAGTGCAGAAAACAGAGGAAACTACATAGACCATGATCCTTTGCTCCGTCTCAGTGCAGAAAACAGAGGAACTACATAGACCATGATCCTTTGCTCCGTCTCTGTGCAGACGACATGAAGAAATAACTTTTTTAGAGGAAAAAGTGGCAGATTCACAGTTTTATATTGTAATAAATCTGAAACGGAGAGATGGAGACGGAACATGAACGAACGACAAAGAAAGAACCTAAAAGAAAGAATGAAAAAGAACAGAAGAACGCATGAAAGAACGAACGAAAGAAAGACTGAAAAAGAAAGAACGAATGAAAGAAGGAAAGAAAAAGAACAGAAGGAAAAAAAGAGAAAGAACGAAGGAAAGAAAGAACCAAAAAGAAAGAACCAAAAAGAAAGAACAGAAGAAAGAAAGAACGAACGAACGGAAGAACGAATGAATGAAAGAAAGAACAGAAGAAAGAGAAAGAATGAATGAAGGAAAGAAAGAATGAAAAAGAGCAAACAAAGGAAACAACAATGAAAGGAAGAAAAAGAACAGAACGCACGAAAGAACGAATGAAAGAAAAAGAACAGAAGAAAAAAGAGAAAGAACGAACAGAAGAAGGAACGAATGAACGAAGGAAAGAAAGAACAAAAATAAACAACCAAAAAGAAAGAACAGAAGAAAGAACAGAAGAAAGAACAGAAGAAAGAACAGAAGAAAGAAAGAACAGAAGAAAGAACAGAAGAAAGAACAGAAAGAAAGAACAGAAGAAAGAAAGAACAGAAGAAAGAACAGAAGAAAGAAAGAAAAGAATAAATAACAGAAGAAAGAACAGAAGAAAGAAAGAACAGAAGAAAGAACAGAATAAAGAACAGAAGAAAGAACAGAAGAAAGAACAGAAGAAAGAAAGAACAGAAGAAAGAACAGAAGAAAGAACAGAAGAAAGAACAGAAGAACAAATAAAGAAAAAACTATGGTGCATTTTTCTGTTTACAGTACAATAAAGTGAACCTCCCCAGTTTTGCCCCAGATGCCCTCCCCTCCTCCTCTTGCCCCAGATGCCCTCCCCTCCTCCTCCTGCATCAGATGCCCTCCCCTCCTCCTCCTCCTCTTGCCCCAGATGCCCTCCCCTCCTCCTCTTGCCCCAGATGCCCTCCCCTCCTCCTCCTCCTGCATCAGATGCCCTCCCCTCCTCCTCCTCCTGCCCCAGATGCCCTCCCCTCCTCCTCTTGCCCCAGATGCCCTCCCCTCCTCCTCCTCCTGCCTCAGATGCCCTCCCCTCCTCCTCCTGCCCCAGATGCCCTCCTCTCCTCCTCCTCCTCCTGCCCCAGATGCCCTCCCCTCCTCCTCCTGCCCCAGATGCCCTCCCTCCTCCTCTTGCCCCAGATGCCCTCCCTCCTCCTCCTCTTGCCCCAGATGCCCTCCCTCCTCCTCCTCCTCTTGCCCCAGATGCCCTCCCCTCCTCCTCCTCCTCCCGCCCCAGATGCCCTCCTCCTCCTCCTCCTCCTGCCCCAGATGCCCTCCCTCCTCCTCCTCCTCCTCCTGCCCCAGATGCCCTCCCTCCTCCTCTTGCCCCAGATGCACTCCCCTCCTCCTCCTCCTCCTGCCTCAGATGCCCTCCCCTCCTCCTCTTGCCCCAGATGCCCTCCCCTCCTCCTCCTTCTCCTCCTCCTGCCACAGATGCCCTCCCCTCCTCCTCCTCCTGCCCCAGATGCCCTCCTCTCCTCCTCCTGCCCCAGATGCCCTCCCCTCCTCCTCCTGCCCCAGATGCCCTCCTCGACTCCAACTCCTCCTGCCTCAGATGCCCTCCTCCTCCTCCTCCTCCTGCCTCAGATGCCCTCCCCTCCTCCTCCTTCTCCTCCTCCTGCCCCAGATGCCCTCCTCTCCTCCTCCTCCTCCTGCCCCAGATGCCCTCCCCTCCTCCTGCCCCAGATGCCCTCCCCTCCTCCTCCTGCCCCAGATGCCCTCCCCTCCTCCTCCTCCTCCTGCCCCAGATGCCCTCCTCTCCTCCTCCTCCTCCTCCTGCCTCAGATGCCCTCCCCTCCTCCTCCTCCTGCCCCAGATGCCCTCCCCTCCTCCTCCTCCTGCCCCAGATGCCCTCCCCTCCTCCTCCTCCTCCTCCTCCCTCCTCCTCCTCCTGCCTCAGATGCCCTCCCCTCCTCCTCCTCCTCCTGCCTCAGATGCCCTCCTCCCTCCTCCTCCTCCTCCTCCCCCTCCTCAGATGCCCTCCTCCTCCTCCTCCTCCTCCCCCTCCTCAGATGCCCTCCCCTCCTCCTCCCTCCTCCTCCTCCCGTGCCTCAGATGCCCTCCTCCTCCCTCCTCCTCCTTCCTCCTCCTTCCTCCTCCTCCCGTGCCTCAGATGCCCTCCTCCCTCCTCCTCCTCCCTCCTCCTCTTCCCGTGCCTCAGATGCCCTCCCGTGCCTCAGATGCCCTCCCTCCTCCTCCCTCCTCCTCCCCAGACTCACAGTTGCGCCTCCTGCGGGTCGGAGCTCAGGGCCCCGGCTCCTTGTCCGTAGCCGTAGCCTTTGGGGCCGTACCTCCTCCCGTAGCAGGATTTACAGTAAACCTCAGACTCATGAGCGGCGACGGTGTGACTGTCCAAGGCCTTTCTGCACGACACTGAGGAGGAGACGCAGCCATGGGTCAGCACTCTCCTCCTCCTCCTCTGCTCCTCCTCTGATCCTCCTCCTCTGCTCCTCCTCCTCTGCTCCTCCTCTGATCCTCCTCCTCTGCTCCTCCTCTGCTCCTCCTCCTCTGCTCCTCCTCCTCTGCTCCTCCTCTGATCCTCCTCCTCTGCTCCTCCTCTGATCCTCCTCTGACCTCTGCTCCTCCTCTGATACTCCTCCTGTCCTCCTCCTCCTGTCCTCCTCTGATCCTCCTCTGATACTCCTCCTCTGATCCTCCTCTGATCCTCCTCTGACCTCTGCTCCTCCTCTGATACTCCTCCTGTCCTCCTCTGATCCTCCTCCTGTCCTCCTCCGATCCTCCTCTGACCTCCTCTGCTCCTCCTCTGATACTCCTCCTCTGCTCCACCTCCTGTCCTCCTCTGATCCTCCTCTGATCCTCCTCTGACCTCTGCTCCTCCTCTGCTCCTCCTCTGCTCCTCCTGATACTCCTCTGACCTCCTCTGCTCCTCCTCTTCTCTCCCCCTCCTCTGACCCTCTGACTTCCTCCTCTGCTCTTCCTATCCTCTTGTCCTCCCCCCTTTCTCCACTCCTTTTCCTCTTCTCTTCTATTCCTCTCCTCCTCTTGTCTCCTCCTCTGCTCCTCTCGTCATCTTCCTCCTCCTCTGCTCCTCATATCCTCTTGTCCAACCCTTCTCCACTCCTTTTCCTCTCCTCCTCCTCTTCTCCTTCGTTACTCTTCTCCTCCTCTGTTCCTCTCCTCCTCTCCTTGTCCTCTTCTCCTCCTCTGCTCCTCTGACTTCCTCCTCTGCTCCTCCTATCCTCTTGTCCTCCTCCCTTTCTCCGCTCCTTTTCCTCTACTCCTCTGTTCCTCACCTCCTTCTCTTCTCATCCTCTGCACCTCCTCTCCTCCTCCTCTTCTTCCTCCTCTCCTCCTCCTTGTCTCCTCCTCTCCTCTCCTCCTCCTCCTCTTCTTCCTCCTCCTCTCCTCCTCCTCCTCTCTTTTTCCTCTCTTCCTCTCCTCCTCCTCTTCTTCCTCCTCCTCTCCTTCTCCTCCTCCTCCTCTCTTTTTCCTCTGTTCCTCTCCTCTCTCCTCCTCTCTCCTCCTCCTCTTGTGATTTATTGTCCTACAGTTCTTTGCAGTTGTTCCAAAAGTCCCCACAGTGAACCACATTTAGACCTGGTTTAGTCCTGGATTAGTCCTGGTCCAGTCTCTGTGGGGCCGAGTTTCCACCGGGGCCGTTTATCAGTCGATGAGTTTCTATTTTAGGAGCCTGACAAACAACTGCATCTGTCCAGTCCTGGTTTAGTCCTGGTTCAGCCCTGGTTCAGTCCTGGTTCAGCCCTGGTTTAGTCCTGGTTCAGCCCTGGTTCAGTCCTGGTTCAGCCCTGGTTTAGTCCTGGTTCAGCCCTGGTTTAGTCCTGGTTCAGTCCTGGTTTAGTCCGGGTTTAGTCCTGGTTCAGTCCTGGTTCAGTCCTGGTTCAGCCCTGGTTTAGTCCTGGTTTAGTCCTGGTTTAGTCCTGGGTTAGTCCTGGTTCAGTCCTGGTTTAGTCCTGGTTTAGTCCTGGTTCAGCCCTGGTTCAGTCCTGGTTCAGCCCTGGTTCAGTCCTGGGTTAGTCCTGGGTTAGTCCTGGTTCAGTCCTGGTTTAGTCCTGGTTTAGTCCTGGTTCAGTCCTGGTTCAGCCCTGGTTTAGTCCTGGGTTAGTCCTGGGTTAGTCCTGGTTCAGTCCTGGTTTAGTCCTGGTTCAGCCCTGGTTTAGTCCTGGGTTAGTCCTGGGTTAGTCCCGGTTCAGTCCCGGTTCAGTCCCGGTTTAGTCCCGGTTCAGTCCCGGTTCAGTCCCGGTCTAGTCCCGGTTTAGTCCCGGTTCAGTCCTGGTTTAGTCCATGTTTAGTCCCGGTTTAGTCCCGGTTTAGTCCCGGTTTAGTCCCGGTTCAGTCCTGGTTCAGTCCTGGTTCAGCCCTGGTTTAGTCCTGGGTTAGTCCTGGGTAAGTCCTGGTTCAGTCCTGGTTTAGTCCTGGTTCAGCCCTGGTTCAGTCCTGGGTTAGTCCTGGGTTAGTCCTGGTTCAGTCCTGGTTTAGTCCTGGTTTAGTCCTGGTTCAGTCCTGGGTTAGTCCTGGGTTAGTCCTGGTTCAGTCCTGGTTTAGTCCTGGTTTAGTCCTGGTTCAGTCCTGGTTCAGTCCTGGTTCAGCCCTGGTTTAGTCCTGGGTTAGTCCTGGGTTAGTCCTGGTTCAGTCCTGGTTTAGTCCTGGTTCAGCCCTGGTTTAGTCCTGGGTTAGTCCTGGGTTAGTCCCGGTTCAGTCCCGGTTCAGTCCCGGTTTAGTCCCGGTTCAGTCCCGGTTCAGTCCCGGTTCAGTCCTGGTTTAGTCCTGGTTCAGTCCTGGTTTAGTCCATGTTTAGTCCCGGTTCAGTCCTGGTTTAGTCCATGTTTAGTCCCGGTTCAGTCCTGGTTTAGTCCTGGTTTAGTCCATGTTCAGCCCTGGTTTAGTCCCGGTCTAGTCCTGGTTTAGTTCTCACAGCAGATGAAGCAGGTCTTGTGGAAGCTTCGTCCGTTACACTGAATTTCTTCGGCGTGATAAACCGTCTTCTGACACGCGGCGCACTGAGCTCCGCCCCCCCACTGCGGCATCTGCAACAGGCCACGCCCACACCACAGGTTAGCCACGCCCACACCACAGGTTGGCCACGCCCACACCACAGGTTGGCCACGCCCACCCACTCTGTCCCGGGGCAGCTGTGGCCAAAATTTTAAAACTTCTATCAGGTTTTTGGCTCATTTTCAGATTTATTATTTATTTATTTTCAGATTTATTATTTATTTATTTTCAGATTTATTATTTAAGAGAACTCATCGAGTAAAATGATTTTGCTGCACAAACAGATCATTTTGCTACTTTTAACGTCATTTTCTGATAGATTTAAGTGGTTCTATCTTAAATTTTAAAGATTTTTGCGCATCAGTGAGACTCTGGTGGACGGTGGTTTTGTTTGGAAGATAAATTGTTTCATCAGGTTTAGAATTTTAAATGCGGTTGAAAAAACATGACATTTGAATTATTTTTATTTGCTATTTAGTTTTAGTTGCTGAAAGTTTAAGTGCACATTTTCAAAGTGTTTAAAATTCATTATTAAAAAAATCACCTTTTAAATGTTCAGCACAAACGTTTTCAAGCTCAAAAATTCAAGGTATAAAATTCAGAGTGTAAAGTTCAGAGTGTAAAGTTCAGAGTGTAAAATTCATAGTGTAAAGTTCAGAGTGTAAAATTCATAGTGTAAAGTTCAGAGTGTAAAATTCATAGTGTAAAGTTCAGAGTGTAAAGTTCAGAGTGTAAAATTCAGAGTGTAAAATTCAGAGTGTAAAGTTCACAGTGTAAAGTTCAGAGTGTAAAATTAAGTGTAAAGTTTATAGTGTAAAGTTCAGAGTGTAAAGTTCATAGTGTAAAGTTCAGAGTGTAAAGTTCAAAGTCTAAAATTCAGAGTGTAAAAGTTGAAGTGAAAAATTTGTAGCAAAGATCCAAGATGCCAAGGCAGAAGCAATCGATCCAGAGTGATCCAGTCTGACTTTTACACTCTGACTTTTACACTCTGAATTTAAGGGCTTAAAAATATCTGTGTTGAATATTTAAAAGGTGAAATTTTTATGCTGAACTTGAAACATATCTTAAAATTTCAGCAATTCAAATAAATAATACATAATAAAAATAAATACAAATGAAAAAAATGATAATAAAAATAAAATAAAATTGTAAAAACATAATTCTTCAGAGTTAAAAATTTAAAATTGGAAAATTCACCAGGATTTAAAATTCCAAATCTGATGGAGCGAATGAGGCCTGTGGTCTTTGGTCTGACCCTCGTCCCCGTTTGTCCAGTGACTTCATCTGCAGAAATAGACCCTCAGTCAGGCAAAGAGCGTCCGAAAAATATTCTGACTCACAAAGAGCGTCCGAAAAATATTCTGACACACAAAGAGCGTCAGAAAAATATTCTGACACACAAAGAGCGTCAGAAAAATATTCTGACACACAAAGAGCGTCAGAAAAATATTCTGACTCACAAAGAGCGTCAGAAAACTATTCTGAGCGAGGACCTCAGGCGGGTTGAGATCTTTAGGTAAAATCAGACAAATAATTCGATTTCAGTTTCACACGACCTTAATGACAAAGAACCCAGATCGACAGCATCACAGCGCGATGGAGATAAAACAGCACAACAAACACTTCAGGGAACATTTGAAACACCTACAGTCCTGGTTCAGACCTGGTTCAGACCTGGTTTAGTCCTGGTTTAGTCCTGGTTTAATCCTGGTTCAGACCTACCCTGCTTTAATCCTGTTGTAGTCCAGTTTAAATCTAGATAAGTCGATGGTTTTAGCAGTTTAGTCCTGGTTTAGTCCTTGTTCAGTCCTGTTTTTACTGTTTTAGACCTGGTTTAGTCTTGGTTTAGTCCTTGTTTAGTCCTGTTTTTACTGTTTTAGACCTGGTTTAGTCTTGGTTTAGTCCTGGTTTAGTCCTGTTTTTACTGTTTTAGACCTGGTTTAGTCTTGGTTTAGTCCTGGTTTAGTCCTGTTTTTACTGTTTTAGACCTGGTTTAGTCTTGGTTTAGTCCTTGTTTAGTCCTGTTTTTACTGTTTTAGACCTGGTTTAGTCTTGGTTTAGTCCTTGTTTAGTCCTGTTTTTACTGTTTTAGACCTGGTTTAGTCTTGGTTTGTTTAGTCCTGTTTTTACTGTTTTAGACCTGGTTTAGTCTTGGTTTAGTCCTTGTTTAGTCCTGTTTTTACTGTTTTAGACCTGGTTTAGTCTTGGTTTAGTCCTTGTTTAGTCCTGTTTTTACTGTTTTAGACCTGGTTTAGTCTTGGTTTAGTCCTGTTTTTACTGTTTTAGACCTGGTTTAGTCTTGGTTTAGTCCTTGTTTAGTCCTGGTTTTACTGTTTTAGACCTGGTTTAGTCTTGGTTTAGTCTTGGGCTGAGGACACACTGAGACTAAACCCAGGACTAAACCAGGACTAGATCTGGACCAGACAAAATCTACATGAATTTGTCTCAAACCAGAACCAAACCAGAACAAGTGTGAACACACCTCTGCTTTAGTCCTGGTTTAGTCTTGTTTAGTTCTGGTTCGGATCTGGTTTAGTCCTGGTTTAGTCCTGGTTTACATCTGGTTTGGACCTGGCCAAGTCCTGGTTTAGACCTGGGATGTTTAGTCTGGTTTAAGTTTAGACCTGGTTTTGTCCTGGTTTAGACCTTGATTTAGATCTGGTTTAGTCCTGATATAAACATGGTTCAGTCCTGGTTTAGTTCAGGGTCAGTCTTAGTTTAGTCCCTGTTGTAATCTAGATTCAGTCCTGGTTCAGTCCCTGTTTTAGTCCCTGGTTTAATCCTGTTTTAGTCCCTGGTTTAATCCTGTTTTAGTCCCTGATTTAATCCTGGTTTAGTCCCTGATTTAATCCTGGTTTAGTCCTGGTTTAGTCCAGTTTTAGTCACACTTGGGTCCTTCATTTAAACTGTTCTAAATCTCCCAAACTCCAAATTTAAATTTAAAATCCCTCAAGTCTTTTCTAATTTTCCTCCTAAATTGTAGAGAAACGGTTCTGACCTTGAGTCTGGTGAGTCCGGCTCCGTGTGGCGTTCGGGGGCAGAGTGAAGCTCTTAAGTACAGCTCCCTCCTGACACTGAACGCATCGCCAAAAATACCCCCTGACAAAGACAAGGCATCCCCCTTATTACCCCACACGCCCCCGCATGCCATCACCACCGGGGGCAGCAGAGGGCAGCTCCATCACCACCGGGGGCAGCAGAGGGCAGCTCCATCACCACCGGGGGCAGCAGAGGGCAGCTCCATCACCACCGGGGGCAGCAGAGAGGGCAGCTCCATCACCACCGGGGGCAGCAGAGAGGGCAGCTCCATCACCACCAGGGGCAGCAGAGAGGGCAGGTCAGGGGTAAAAGAGTTCTGCCCTCACCACCGGGTGATATATATATATGTATATATATATGTATATATATATATATGTATATATATATGTATATATATATATATACATATATATATATATATACATATAAAGCGAATAGCGAAAGCGGCTACAGCCAAATACCTGCAGAGTCCGGCAGGTCCTGAGAAGCTCAGTGGAAGAACAAGGCCCAGGCCGTAAACAGCTCCTGCAGTGATCAGACCCTGAGGAATCAGGCACTGACCAAAGGACGAGACACACACCACAGATGTTAAGACACGAAAGCTCCTGACCTGCAGGAGGGTTTATCCCAAATCCAGCACCTGAGACTGTCCACGAGCTGGAGGAAGGAGGCCGAGGACGAGTGAGTGTGGGAACCACTGTCCAGGATGAAACATCCTCCACAAGTTCATCAGTGACAAGGCCCAGACTGAAGACGCTCAGAGAATGTCTCAGACAGTGGGGCAGAGGAAGAGGTGCTGGAGGGACCATCATGGAGGACAAACCCCTACATGGGGCGAACCACCGGAACAGAACTGAAGTGGCTGATATCAAGAGATCCTCCCAGTGGCTGGAGAGGGCTGAAGGACACACAGAAGAGCACACATCCTGGAGCACAGGAGCCACAGGGGCCCAGATCCACCACACCAGACCCCAGGTGCAGGCTGTGCACAGAGGCTCCTGAGACAGTCCAGCACAGAACTGCAGGTGTCAGACGCTGCAGGGAAACATGGAGCGACAGAACCAAGTGGAGCCATAGTCACAGAAACATCTGTGATCAAGGTGGGAAACGACTCCAAAGGTTCTGGAGAATGAGCCAAGATCCTGTGGGACTTCAGATCCAGACTGACAGAACAGTGATGAACCAACCAGACATCGTGGTTCTGCATAAGTGAGAGAACAAAGCTGTGGTGGTGACAGTGCAATACTGAGAGATGGTGATGTCAGGAAAAAGGAACATGAGAAACTAGAGAAACACCAGGGGCTGAAGGAAGAGCTGGAGGCCTGGAGGTGAAGACATCAGTGGAGCCTGTGGTGATCGGACACTCGGGGTCGTGACCCCCAAACTGGAGGAGCTGCAGCAGAACCAGGAAGGACAACGGACTCAGTCCAGAAAAGTGCAAAACAGGAACAGCAAAGATCCTGAAGAACTCTGAAGCTCCCAGGCCCCGAGCTGATGAGGCTGAGACCAACTGCTGTGGAAGGTGAGAAGCACATTTATTTTTTATATATATCAAATCTGACATGACTCTGAGGAGCCGTCGAATCTGTGAGAAAAACTATTTTACTATTTATCCAGAGTTTAAAGATGCACTGTGTAACTTTCCTGTATCCGTGGAGTTGTTTCTTTGCCTGAAATGTTCCAGTTTTGCCTTAAACCTTATCTTGAAAAACATGCGGGGAGAGCGAGGGGTCTGACCTGTACCATCACCATGGAAACAAGCGGACGACCTTCCATCAGAGAAGTGACACAGTGTATCTTTAAATTAAGACCAGATGAGCCTCGTTTTCCTTTCACTCGAGAACAGTTGAAGCTCAAACGAGCCACAAAAGAAACTCCATTTTTACAAAACCATTTATTCAGATATTTACATTTCACTGTTTTTAATTTTCCTTTACCATAAATTATTTTAAATTTGATTCTCGTCACAATTATTCACATTTTAACGACATTTACACGTGCAACTCCAGATCCCCCCCTTCCCCCGGAAAAAACTAAATGGATTATTACGAAAATAATAAAACTAAATAAACTAAAATCATAATTAGAAATCAAATGAACACGTCTAAATTAGAAGGATCTCGTGAAGAACCTTTTCCTCTCATTAGAAATGAAAATACAGGTAGTAAAAAAGGAAAAGTGTGGAGGATTTTAAAATGTTTGGAACCATCACCAGGGGGTCGAGCCGTCGCCCTGTAACCGGGAGGTGTTCGGTTTGATCCCAGCTCCAGCGCAGACACATCGCCCACTGTTTAAAGCTGCACTACGTAACCTTTCTGCTGGAGGGTTGTCAGCATGAAGTGTAACATCAGCAGTGTGGGACTCTCTGCTTCCTGTCATTTTCAATATTTTCTATATTTTTTCCAACTTTTCTTCACAAACTGCTTCTTGACTGGTGTAAAACTATAATTTATATTTACAAAAAGAATTAACCCAACAAATTAAAGCTGAACTCCGGCCCGTTTGAAGCTAAAGTTCATTTCTAGAGGAGCTGGAATTTTGTCAGGAGCCAAAAAACGGCACAGATCAGTGTTTCCTCGACGGAGATCTGACTGTGTGTGAGTCTGTGAAGGCAACAAACTAGTGTAGTGATGGGGGCAAGTTCTGAACTAGTGTAGTGATGGGGGCAAGTTCTGAACTAGTGCAGTGATGGGGGCAAGTTCTGAACTAGTGCAGTGATGGGGGCAAGTTCTGAACTAGTGTAGTGATGGGGGCAAGTTCTTCACTTCCACGTAAAACTCCAATTTGCTTCAGACTGAAGAAGCTTAACTCCACTTTAACCCATCTGACAACAGCCACGAGTCTAACAAACCAAACGCTCTGGTTCACTCATTAGTGTCTGGAAATGTCAGAAAACATCTTTATAAGCGCCTCACACTTCCCTCTGCTGATTTCCCACTGCACCAAAGCCCAAAAGACTCGATCATGATGCCGTTTCTAATCCCGTTTATTTACCAGTGAATTATACTTTTTGGAAAAAATGCTAAAAAATCCATTCCCGAACCATTTTCTTTCAACACTATCAGTTTCTCTTCTTCACCATCAGTAGTCGATTCTCACTTGTTGCTTCTGGAGTCGACGATCGAGTCTTTTGGACTTTGGTGCAGTGGGAAATCAGCAGAGGGAAGTGTGAGGTGCTTATAAAGTCGTTTTCTAACGTTTCCAGACACTAATGAGTGAACCAGAGCGTTTAAGTGGTGTTGAGCTTCTTTAGTCTGAAGCAAATTGGCATTTTACATGGAAGTGAAGAACTTATCCCCATCACTACACTAGTTCAGAACTTGCCCCATCACTGCACTAGTTCAGAACTTGCCCCCATCACTGCACTAGTTCAGAACTTGCCCCCATCACTGCACTAGTTCAGAACTTGCCCCCATCACTACACTAGTTCAGAACTTGCCCCATCACTACACTAGTTCAGAACTTGCCCCCATCACTACACTAGTTCAGAACTTGCCCCATCACTACACTAGTTCAGAACTTGCCCCCATCACTACACTAGTTCAGAACTTGCCCCCATCACTGCACTAGTTCAGAACTTGCCCCCATCACTGCACTAGTTCAGAACTTGCCCCCATCACTGCACTAGTTCAGAACTTGCCCCATCACTGCACTAGTTTGTTTTTCAGACAGAATTCCACCACCTCGAGCTACGGACTTTAGCTTCAAATGTGCCCGAGTTCAACTTTAAATCAAAACTGAGAGGTTCTGATGTTCTCGCCTCAAAAAACTGGAGTTGTGTTTGTTTCATTCACATGTTTGAGTAACTCTTTATTATTCGTCTGTCCATAACTCCAAAGCTTTAAATGTTCCGTTCCACCTCGTGATGTCATGAAGTGTTTGTTTTCCAGCTCCTTTCGCTTTTCGTTCCATTCCAGCGCTGAGATGATCTGAATTATTCTAGTGAAGGTGTGTGGAGTTTAAAAACCCTGTGGAGCACTTCCTGTATCACCACAGGATGACATCACAAGGTGAAACAGAGCGTTTTCTGTTTGAGAAAAGAGTGTAAATGTGCAGGTTTGTGCATTAAACATGTGAATGAAACAAAACACAACTCCAGATGTTTGTGATGAGGAAACATTAGAGAAAAGTATAATATTTGTCCTTTAAATTATCACTTTAGCGTCTTTAACTAATTCTTTTTTATTTAATTTTGGTTTAAACTTTGAAAAAAACTACAACAAAACAGAAAAGACGTCCCCCACGTTTTAGCGTTTTCAAATATTTCACAGCTGATTTCGGAAAGTGTCTCTCGTTTTTCATAAATCCTCGGCGCCGACGTCCAGTTTCCGCTGAGCCACGAACACGGCGCGGTTGCCGTGGGCGACGCCGGCGGCCGTTGCCCGGGCGACGGAGGAGAGCGGCGCCATGGAGACGGGCGTGTGGAAAAACCCCGGCGACAAGGACGACGACGTCACCGGCCCGGGCTGAGGAAGAGCAGGGAGACGCCGGGTTAGACCAGAGCAGGAAATACAATTAAAGCTGCGCTGTGGAACTTTCACTGTGTGGGGGAAGTGTCTTGCTCGAGGGCACAGCAAACCCCTAACCCCATAATCCAGGGTCCTCACCTGCTGGAGGCTGATGAGCGCCACCTGCTGTCCGCCGCCCGCCCCCTGCACGTGGAGCGGAGACACGGGCTTGATAAACACCATCCCCCCTCCTCTGTGCGGGGCCGAGAGCGACAGGGGCCCGCACGGGGGACTGCAGCCCACCTGGGACCGGGTCGGGGTCTGGACCGGGGTCTGGACCTGGTTGTGGCCGGAGATCAGGCCGAGGTTCTGCAGGGTGAAGTTGAGGATGGCGGGGCTCGGGCTCTGGGTGCGCGCCGTGCACAGGGGGGAGGCCCGGCTCACGTGCACGCTGGTGGGGGTCACGTGCACGCTGGTGGGGGTCACGTGCACGCTGGTGGGGGTCACGTGCACGCTGGTGGGGGTCATCTCTTGGCACAGCACTGGTCTGGAGCCTAAAGACAAAAGGATTACAGATTAGTGGCAAGAAGAATCGTAGTGTTGATAAATCCTTTCTGTGGTTCTCCTCGGGTCTGGAGGAGTTTCCTCTGGGCCAAAAACATGTGCTGCAGGTGTGAAAGTGGAGTGTGCGTGAGTAGTTTACACCACCGGGTCTGGAGTGAATGAAGAACGCTCTGTTAATAAAGCTCTGCAAAGCGTCTTTGGGGACATGTGTCTGTCTTGTTGTAAACCCTGGGTGTCCAGAAAGACGCCAAATAAATAAACTGCATTATTAATGAAGTGATAATGGGACTGTTTCAGAACTTAGTGCCTCAGACTGAGTCACACTTTGTCTGAATGTGCGTCTGTGTGGAGCTCACAGTTCCCCGGGGCTGTGGCCCTTGTTCCCACCATAGTCCATATATATGAGTGGACTAAGCTAACCCGTTAGCCGCTAACCCGTTGGTACAGGTGTGTGTGTGTTTACCTGCAGTGGGCGTGTGGTACAGGTGTGTGTGTGTTTACCTGCAGTGGGCGTGTGGTACAGGTGTGTGTGTGTTTACCTGCAGTGGGCGTGTGGTACAGGTGTGTGTGTGTGTTTACCTGCAGTGGGCGTGTGGTACAGGTGTGTGTGTGTTTACCTGCAGTGGGCGTGTGGTACAGGTGTGTGTGTGTTTACCTGCAGTGGGCGTGTGGTACAGGTGTGTGTGTGTTTACCTGCAGTGGGCGTGTGGTACAGGTGTGTGTGTGTTTACCTGCAGTGGGCGTGTGGTACAGGTGTGTGTGTGTTTACCTGCAGTGGGCGTGTGGTACAGGTGTGTGTGTGTTTACCTGCAGTGGGCGTGTGGTACAGGTGTGTGTGTGTTTACCTGCAGTGGGCGTGTGGTACAGGTGTGTGTGTGTTTACCTGCAGTGGGCGTGTGGTACAGGTGTGTGTGTGTTTACCTGCAGTGGGCGTGTGGTACAGGTGTGTGTGTGTTTACCTGCAGTGGGCGTGTGGTACAGGTGTGTGTGTGTTTACCTGCAGTGGGCGTGTGGTACAGGTGTGTGTGTTTACCTGCAGTGGGCGTGTGGTACAGGTGTGTGTGTGTTTACCTGCAGTGGGCGTGTGGTACAGGTGTGTGTGTGTTTACCTGCAGTGGGCGTGTGGTACAGGTGTGTGTGTGTTTACCTGCAGTGGGCGTGTGGTACAGGTGTGTGTGTGTTTACCTGCAGTGGGCGTGTGGTACAGGTGTGTGTGTGTTTACCTGCAGTGGGCGTGTGGTACAGGTGTGTGTGTGTTTACCTGCAGTGGGCGTGTGGTACAGGTGTGTGTGTGTTTACCTGCAGTGGGCGTGTGGTACAGGTGTGTGTGTGTTTACCTGCAGTGGGCGTGTGGTACAGGTGTGTGTGTTTACCTGCAGTGGGCGTGTGGTACAGGTGTGTGTGTTTACCTGCAGTGGGCGTGTGGTACAGGTGTGTGTGTTTACCTGCAGTGGGCGTGTGGTACAGGTGTGTGTGTTTACCTGCAGTGGGCGTGTGGTACAGGTACGTGGGTGTGGCTGGCGTCTCTTTGGGGCTCTGCAGATCTTTAAACCCGAGCACAGACTGAGACAGAGGGATGAGGTACCCGGCCGGGACCAGAGTCTGAAAAAACAAAACAAAACGACCTCAAACCGAGACAAAATCATGATTAAACCTGTAAAAAGAGGGAAACGTGTTGCAGAAAAAGCCATTTGGAGTCCGTTTAAACCCTGAAGACCGAAGGGTAATTTTAGTACATTTCTCCTCGCCTGGATTTTGTTCTTAATTTCACTTTTCAAACTGCCCCTTTTACCCCTAATGAAGTGTTCTACCTCCTTTTGTTCAGTCCAACCTGTTATTTCACAATCTGCTGCTGTAGTTGTGTCATGAGGCTGTGA
Source organism: Odontamblyopus rebecca (assembly GCA_030686955.1). Lineage (NCBI taxonomy): Eukaryota > Metazoa > Chordata > Actinopteri > Gobiiformes > Gobiidae > Odontamblyopus > Odontamblyopus rebecca. The sequence goes on from CM060655.1 coordinate 41,502,644, forward strand.
GAAAAGCTACAGGACCAGAAATAGAGATGAAAAAAAACAACAGAAAATAAAATTCCAACATGTATAAACAACTTTTTGGACATTAAAAATACTTAATTTAGGGCCTGAGCTACAAAAATGCTAAATCTCAAGTCTGTAAGTACATTAAAAATCTCCTTATTGCCCTAAAAACGTGCAGTGGCTCCATGACTTTCCTGGTCCAGTCCTGGAAAAAGCTCCTGTCAGGACCACGGCCAGAGCCACAGCACTTCTGCATTTCCAGGGTGGAAATTACATTTGGATTTGTTCATTTGGACTGAAATAAACCTTTAAATAAAAATAGAAAGAGATGCACAATTACACACACCAAGATGTGTCATTTTCCATGTGTGTGAGAATTAACTCCACTTAGAGCGACTTTTTCCCTCGTTATAAACACACACAGTCAGAGGAGTCGACCATCTTGACTCACTTCACTCTTTGGCAAAGTTTGGCTCGATCAAAATGGACGGAGCGCATGAGTTTGGGGAAAACAAAGTTCCTATTGGACACTCGTTTTGCTCCCGTCATCACACAGCGTGAGTGTGACGTAGGATAAAGCCGCAGAAATGTACGGAAACCTCTATGTCTGCACTTTCAGAGGGGAAAAGGAAGTTTCTGTCTTTTACCGTTACAAAGTTCTGCGGTTATAGAAACATGTTCCTCTGAGTCGTGTACGATGTCGTGGATCTTTGAGGGTTAAAGTCTCCTCACCTCTGTGTGGATGGTCCCGGGCGTCAGGGGAACAGCTCTGATCGGTGTTAATCTCTCCCTCTCCTCCCGCTCCAGAAACAGCTCCACTGTGCTGTGTCCCGGCGCCTGATTGGCCGACGCCGACGCCGGGCTGTGTTCTGGCGTCTGATTGGCTGAGCTCAGGAACTCTGGGTCCAGGTGCAGAGCCCGAGGAGACGCGCGATTGGTCAGATGGAAACTGCGGGATTTCAGACGCGCCTGGAGGATTTCACCCAGTTTAGGAGACACGTCCTACAGAAAGAAACAATGCAGAGGAGGAGCGTGAGGATAGGGTGCAGAGGAGGAGAGTGAGGATAGGGTGCAGAGGAGGAGAGTGAGGATAGGGTGCAGAGGAGGAGAGTGAGGATAGGGTGCAGAGGAGGAGGAGAGTGAGGATAGGGTGCAGAGGAGGAGAGTGAGGATAGGGTGCAGAGGAGGAGGAGAGTGAGGATAGGGTGCAGAGGAGGAGAGTGAGGATAGGGTGCAGAAGAGCAGAGTGAGGATAGGGTGCAGAAGAGCAGAGTGAGGATAGGGTGCAGAGGAGGAGAGTGAGGATAGGGTGCAGAGGAGGAGAGTGAGGATAGGGTGCAGAGGAGGAGGAGAGTGAGGATAGGGTGCAGAGGAGGACAGTGAGGATAGGGTGCAGAGGAGGAGGAGAGTGAGGATAGGGTGCAGAGGAGGGGGAGACTGAGGATAGGGTGCAGAGGAGGACAGTGAGGATAGGGTGCAGAGGAGGAAGAGAGTGAGGATGAGTAGATGAAGCAGAGGAGGAGTAGTTGACGCAGAGGAGGAGTAGATGAAGCCGAGGAGGAGTAGATGAAGCAGAGGAGGAGCAGGTGACGCAGAGGAGGAGTAGATGAAGCAGAGGAGGAGTAGATGAAGCAGAGGAGGAGCAGGTGACGCAGAGGAGGAGTAGATGAAGCAGAGGAGGAGTAGATGAAGCAGAGGAGTAGTTGAAGCAGAGGAGGAGCAGGTGACGCAGAGGAGGAGTAGATGAAGCAGAGGAAGAGCAGAGGATGAGCAGAGGAGGAGCAGAGGAGGAGTAGTTGAAGCAGAGGAGGAGCAGAGGAGGAGTAGTTGAAGCAGAGGAGGAGCAGAGGAGGAGTAGTTGAAGCAGAGGAGGAGCAGAGGAGGAGCAGAGGAGGAGCAGAGGAGGAGCAGAGGAGGAGCAGAGGAGTCTCACCCTGCAGCCCTGCTCCGTCCTCCTGCTCTTGGACGGGCTGCTGCCGTGGAGCCGCTCGGGGCCGGGGCGTTTGGCGGCCGTGGGGCTGTCGAAGGTCATGGAGCGGACGGCGAGGCTTGTGGGCGGGGGGCGCGTCACCGCTCGCAGCGAAGGGGGCGGGACGTACACCGCGTAAGCCCCGCCCCCCGCCGCCTCCTGCTGCGGCAGCAGGACAGGGATGAGGGGGGTCAGCGGGGTCACGGGGGTCAAAGGTAACGAGGCCGGGGCGGGTTCAGGCGGTTTAGACCTGAAACACGAGGAAACAGGATCAAACAGAATCATTTAGATCAGATTTGACTGTGCAGAAAATACTATATTCACCAAAAACAGCAGATTAACACCCCACACTGAGCTACTCCCCCTTCAGAGCTCAACAAAACAAAACCAAACATAGACTCCAACCCCATGGATCAGACCAGCCTGAAGTCGCCTCATCGAACTCAAACCTGCACAAAAACTGTGTCAGTCGTTTGTGCTGCAAAAAGTTTCGTTTGTGCTGCTTTAGTTTTGGAGAAATGAACGATTCTTTTCCAGGTCAAACTGGGGTCAGACCCACAGGAAGAAGAAAAATGCTCGAAAACGCCCAAAATGGAGTCAGTCGTTTGTGCTGCAGAAAGTTCAGTTTGTGTGATTCTGGTTCTTCAGATATTCACAGTTTTATTTTGGTCGATGACGTCGTCCAGAACCTCAGAATGTGAAACAGCCTCAAAACAGAAGAAAATGATGTCAAATGTTTGTATTTGGTTTGTGCTGTTTTGAGCTGTGACAGTTTCATTTGTGTTTGTCCGTTTCAGTCTTTAGTCTTTTGCTTTTGATTATTTCTGTGGTAATTACACAGACTTTTCTGCTCAGCTGACGGAGACAAACTCCACAAAACTAGTTTTGTGGAGTTTGTCTCCGTCAGCTGAGCAGAAAAGTCTGTGTTATTATAAAATATGAATCAATAATGAAGAATTTTAAAGACTGAAACAGACTTTTCACACAAATGAAACTGTCACAGCACAAAACAGCACAAACCAAATACAAACGTTTGACATCATTTTCTTCCTGTTTTGAGGCTGTTTCACATTCTGAGGTTCTGGACGACGTCATCGACCAAAATAAAACTGTGAATATCTGAAGAACCAGAATCACACAAACTGAACTTTCTGCAGCACAAATGATGGACGTAGTTTTTGTGCAGGTTTGAGTTCGATGAGGCGACTTCACACAGCTCTGGGTCACGACCGAAAGGGTTTAGGCTGCAGTAAAAGTATTTAAAATGCCAAACCTGATTAAACAATGACAGAATTACAAGAAAAGCAGCAAATTTGTGAAATTTACAATTTCACTTGTGACTTACTGTAAATATAAGAGACAAAATATAAATTAAAACTAATTTTAACGCATAATTCATTCGTTCCAGAGCTCGAAAGCTTTCAAAACACTTTATACTCTGTTTTTTTTTTAAGGCTTCTACAGTGTTCGACTTTTTAAAATCTTCTCTCAGGTTGTTCCCTAAACTAACCCCTCGAACAGAAACACAATCACTTATTTTTCTTAGTTCTTACCTTCATTTTTTAAAAAGATGACAGTTTTTTTTCATTTATGGTCGTACAAACTCATAAAAAAATTTTTGTTTACGGTCGTACAAATGAATAATAATGACAAAGGCACAAAATGTATCATGTTAAAGTAAATGTGGAAGAGAAGCATGGGTTTAGTTCCGTAGTCTTCAAAGTATTTCTGAAAGATTTGATTTTTCTATTGTTTTCTGAAGTGCATAAAGTGAGCACAGAGTTTCGTGCGTCCTGCTCACGAAACTCTTGCACATCACATCACGCCAGGTCCAGTTTTGTGTCACGTTTTTGTGTATTTATGGAGAATTGTCGTGTGGGAGCCCCGGGGGACGTGGGTTTGTGGGCGGAGGGTTTGAATAGGGATCACTATATTACTCAAACATGCATGGACGACTCTAAAACCTCTTCAGACGTGTTTTCGAAACCAGAAAACACCGAATCTTCAGTTCTCTCAGTCGACAAATACAGAGTTTGGTCAGTGAAGACGCCATCGACTGATTAAAGCTACTGAATTTGAATTTATTACCAACATTCGTGTTGTTTTTCTTTGTTATTTTATTATATTGTGGCGCGTGAGCTGCTGTGTCCAAGTCGCTTCGCTTCTGGATCAAGAAAATTTCTCTAAACTCAAAATCTGTGTCTTCGATGAACCGTTTCAGCCCGGCTCACGTGTCCGGTGAGGAGGAGAGAACTGCAGAAGAAGAAGAAGAGCACAGACTGACCCTGAAGACTCGTGGTCCAGCTGGATTTTACAGATGGCGGCGAGTTGAGCCATTTTGTTTGGGAAGTCGACTCTGGAGTCACCTGCGGCGAGAGGAGAGACGAGGAGGTGAAGGAGGAGAAGGAGGAGAGTGGAGAAGTGAGGCAAACACTGGAGAAGCTCAGTGGTTTAAACTGAGCTGAGACAGGCCCGAACTCTCAGGTGTCACAGTTAGACTCACTTTAGTTTAGCTTTGTGGAGGGAAATGTGGGAAAGTTCTTTTTTTAATCACTGTAAAGCGCTTTATGTGGCATTTTTGGTATGAACAGTGCTCTGTAATTAAAGTTTGATTGATCGGTTGAGAGTCTAGAGCGTGAATGCAAAGCCCTGCCTGCTCCTGACCTGCGGCGTCCTTGGCGGGGCTGCTGGGGGCGCTGTTCACCCTCCTCCGGTCCTCCTGGATGCTCTGGGCCAGTTTCATGAGGGACTGGTGCCTGGTGAAGCTGCGCTTGTTGGAGAACAGGTTTTTGGAGCAGTTTTCCTTCGACGACCGAGAGGCGAGAACTTTAGACTTCTCCAGTTTCACCTCCGCATCTGGAACACGAAAGCAGAGTTAACCCCTGAAGACCTGAGGGCAGTTTTAGTACATTTCTCCTCGCCTGGATTTTGTTCTTAATTTTGCTTTTAAAACTGCCCCTTTTACCCCTAATGAAGTGTTCTACCTCCTTTTGTTCAGTCCAACCTGTTATTTCACAATCTGCTGCTGTAGTTGTGTCATGAGGCTGTGAGAAAAGCTACAGGACCAGAAATAGACATGAAAATAAAAAACAGAAAATAAAATTCACTCTTTTATACAAAACACACAGCAAACATGTAGAAATGACTTTTTGGACATAAAAATGCTCAATTTAGGGCCTGAGCTACAAAAATGCCAAATCTCAAGTCTGTAAGTAAATTAAAAATCTCCTTATTGCCCTAAAAACAAAAAAAGTGCAGTGGCTCCATGACTTTCCTGGTCCAGTCCTGGAAACAGCTCCTGTCAGGACCACGGCCAGAGCCACAGCACTTCTGCATTTCCAGGGTGGAAATTACATTTGGATTTGTTCATTTGGACTGAAATAAACCTTTAAATAAAAATAGAAAGAGATGCACAATTACACACACCAACATGTGTCATTTTCCATGTGTGTGAGAATTAACTCCACTTAGAGCGACTTTTTCCCTCGTTATAAACACACACAGTCAGAGGAGTCGACCATCTTGACTCACTTCACTCTTTGGCAAAGTTTGGCTCGATCAAAATGGACGGAGCGCATGAGTTTGGGGAAAACAAAGTTCCTATTGGACACTTGTTTTGCTCCCGTCATCACACAGCGTGAGTGTGACGTAGGATAAAGCCGCAGAAATGTACGGAAACCTCTATGTCTGCACTTTCAGAGGGGAAAAGGACGTTTCTGTCTTTTACCGTTACAAAGTTCTGCGGTTATAGAAACATATTCCTCTGAGTCGTGTACGATGTCGTGGGTCTTCGGGGGTTAAACTTAAACGTCCGCAACACGACAGAGGAGTTAAACATCAACAACACACCTCATAGTGGCTAAACACGGCATTACAACGACCACTGAACCAGACACACACTGAGGACACATCAGCAAACCCGTAAACAAATGTTTAAAGCTGCATTAAACACATTATTCCTCAGAGTCTAGAATGAGGAGGAAATGCAGAGCGGTGCAGAGGACCAATCACAGCCCTTATGTCTGCGGCGTTTTGAGGCGTCGTTACAAAGTTTCGGAGGTTTCGAAAGTTTCGTTTTGCTGCAGATCCGTAAATTGTTCTTCACCGTCTCCTCCGTGAAAGTCTGACTTCGCCCTCGGGAACTTTCTCCTCTTCAGCCTCGTCCCCTCTCGACTCTCGGCTTCAGTAAAACGTCTCCGTCACAAACTTTTGGGCTCAGCGTCGCACACGAAGCGTCAGTCGGGTTTTTTTCTTCTTCCTGCTGTGTGTGGATGGAAATCTCCGAGCGGAACCACGTTTGAAGAGGAGAGAGAGCGGAGGGAGAAAGTCCTGCTGTGGGTTTAGCTCCTGATGCAGATTTTTATAATGACGGTGATGAAACTGATACCGCGGGACACTGGATTACCGTATTACCGCCCAACCCTACTGTGTACTAGGCTCAAGATCATTCCAAAGACGTTCAGGAAAGCTTCATTAACTCAGTGGGAGCAAAAAAAACGACTCTCCAGTTTTGATACTCGTTTTGGTATCGATCAGAGATGGGACCAGGTCTGGCTCGAGTCAAAAGTCCCGACATGCAGGTCCCCACCTCCAACAAGCCCAGCGTCCCCCAGTAAAGTTCACTCGCTCTTCACCTTTGACCTGCTGGAACTCCTCTGGCCCGACCCACTCGAACGCAGGCTTCCTCCCGCGCTCCTCCGTCACGTGCACCTTCTCGATCAGGTTCAGACTGCGCAGCACGTTCGCGATGTCGTACAAACGCCGAACCTTAGCTGGAATCAACACACAAAACAAAGAAAACGCATTCAAACCGAGCAGAGGATCAGGGTCAAGAGCAGGAGAAGGAATAAAACCAGAACTTTACACTGATCCAAGGATCCCGTGTATTTCAGAACGTGCGACACACTGGGAGGGCATCTGACACACGCACACGGGGACGTTTCTAACCGTATTTTGGCGCTCACTTTTGAACTTGTTCTTGTCCTGGGCCTCTCCGTGATCCTCTCCGATCAGGATCTGCGCCGCGACGTCCAGGCTGACCACACGGGGGCGCGCCACCAGGAACAGCATCACGAACTTCTGACTCATGACGCGCAGAGACTTGTCCTTCCGGCTGTTCACCGACGCTGCGGGAACAGAGAGGATCATGGGACGTCAGCGTTAGACGAATGAGAATGAGAATATAACAAATGACTATAAAATTAAACACTTTTCTACTTTTCATCCAAGACTCAGACTCAGAAACACCAACTTATAAACAATAAACTTCAAATGGTTCTAGCCCTAGTTTAGTCTGATCATTGATGCAGGACCCGTCAAACATGATAAACAGTGACTTTAACTTTGACAAACAGATCAATGGCATTTTAAAATTAAGTTTTTATAATGTGCGGCTTTTTTTAACTTTTAAACTTAACTTTATTCTGGTATCTCACAAAACGCACTTTACCAACTACAGTGAGTCCAAAACTCGACGGCGGCGCAACTTTTAACAGGAACCAAGTGTGGACGGGGCCTCAGTCTCTCTCCTGGTTTAGTCCAGTTCAAGTCTAGTCCTGGTTCAGTCCTTAATCTTATACCAGCCTCACCGGCTTTAAACTCGACCCCCGGCAGCTCCACAAAGCACAGCTCTTTGCTCTGCTGCTGCCCGCCCTTCGGCCCTGGGTCCTGGGCTGCGTCTCCTCTCCGCTCCCCCCGGTTCTCCTGGTTCTCCCGGTTCTCTTTGTCCTCCGCTCCTGCCTCCTCTTCTTCGTGGCTCTTCTGTCTGATCTGCTGCATCTGGAGCCTGTAGCCCTGCTCCTCGCCCGCCCGCCTCAGCACAAACAGGGTCTGTGCCAGTTTGGAGCGCCCGTGCCAGCTGTAGCGGTTCTTGGCCGAGCGGCTCACCATGTGAAGACTCTCCAGGACGTTCATGATGTCGTAGATCCGCCTCCGCTCCACGTCTGAGGAACGCAGGAAATCATTTTAACACATTTTTCATATTTGTGCATTAAGTGTGTAATAACAAGTGTCCAGTGCTTTTCTAGATGCTCAAAGTGGCTTCATGCATGATTCATTCACTCATGTCCCCAGTGACTGATCTGTGCCCAAAACCAAAAACCTCTCGTTCGTTGGCCAAGTGAGTTCAGTCAGTGTCCAAATGCACAAAACAGCAGCACAACTGTTTTTTCTGGATTAGTTGTGTGGCATTTGTAGAAGAATTTAAGTAATTTACGGACCGGTGTGCGAGCTCCATGCTTCGCCCAGTGGGTCGGAGCTCGGACACCGCCGCCAGATCGCACTTTATGGACACCTGCCGCCCTCGTGGTCCCGTCCACGGAGCTGCGGGAGGAACAGTTTCCCATCTCACCGCTGCGGCCCGGGGGCCCGGGCAGAGTCGGGTCCGGAGAGCAAATAGTGCAGGTGTTTTATAAGTGTCGCTCCTCTGACATGTGTGAGCCTCTATCTGCGTGTGAGCGAGAACGTCACAGTCACATTGGAAGAAAAAACAACAGAGGCAGAATCAAACTGCTGTGCTTGGTCATCAGTGTGAGGGAAACTCTGAGCTACATTTACACCATGACAAACCACTGTCTCAAGTGTGGCACCCTGCCGTCTAACTAATGCCTATTGGCCTTCAGAGTGCCCCACTCAATTTATAAACCTCCTCCGTTGGAAGCAGAGTCGAGGAACTTGAACACTCAAAGATCAGATTATGTTCTCTTTTGGAATCATCCTATGTTCACTTTTCAAGTCCCCCCGGGCCGTATTATTAATGGTAAATAAACTTCTCCTGCTTAAGACGTCCAGTTGGTCTCCAGCCTTTTACTTCCCTTTACTCCCCTTTCTTTGACCAGCTGAACACTTCTACAGCAGTACTGAGATACTAACATGGAGAAACACAGTGGGAGAATGGACACAAATGATGGTTTGTGGATTTGACTTTTGGAGTTTTCTTGTGAAAACCAAATGAAACTGAGTCCTGGCTCCTGTTTCACCTGAGAGAGGACGCATCATTCTACTGCCTGAACACAGGATTAGTACGACAGTATATTTATAAAGTAGTACACACAGTGTATTTATAAATCTGACTATTTAAAGTCCATGTGTCAGAGCAGCACTCACTGAGCTCTGAGGCCACGTCGTCCAGGCTGATGTCGTGATCTTTTTCTGGATCTGGAAAGTCTGGAAATCTCTCCAGAAACTTCTGACAGAGGAGCCCCAGACTCTTGTCCTTTCTGCTGGTCATTCTCTCTCCCTCCTCCACCTCCTCCGCCTCCTGAAAACAAAACACCAGAAACACACAATATGAGAAACACACCAGCAAGAAAGACCCCTGCCTCTGAAAGAACCTGAACGAAACAAGAAAGACCCCTGCCTCTGAAAGACCCTGAACGAAACAAGAAAGACCCCTGCCTCTGAAAGAACCTGAACGAAACAAGAAAGACCCCTGCCTCTGAAAGACCCTGAACGAAACAAGAAAGACCCCTGCCTCTGAAAGAACCTGAACGAAACAAGAAAGACCCCTGCCTCTGAAAGAACCTGAACGAAACAAGAAAGACCCCTGCCTCTGAAAGAACCTGAACGAAACAAGAAAGACCCCTGCCTCTGAAAGAACCTGAACGAAACAAGAAAGACCCCTGCCTCTGAAAGAACCTGAACGAAACAAGAAAGACCCCTGCCTCTGAAAGAACCTGAACGAAACAAGAAAGACCTTAAAGATGCTCCTGGGGTGTCAAAAGTACAGAGAATCAGACACTAATCGAAACCAAAACGAGTACTGAAACTAGATCCTCTTTTGTCGCAGGTATCAATACTAAAATGTCCCACTGACAGGACAGAGCAGAACCTTTCCTGAACATCTTTAGAGTGATCTGCAGCTGTACCTGAACACGTATAAGAGCACATAGTGTACGCCCATGGAGCACTGAGGAACCTGCCTGGACTAGGGATGGGCACGATTAGTCGACTGATCGATAATTAATCATTAAAAACTCTGGAGTTACAGCCTCACAGTCCCACGTCTCAGCTCTGGCTCCGTGGAGATCACCGCAGCACTCTGAGATATTCACATAGTAACACCTCTTTTATTTGCCGCCTTTCTGGACACCCAAGGTCGACTTACAACAGCTACAGCGCTTTTCACAGACACATGTCCCCACAGACGCTTTACAGACGCTTTATTATCAGAGCTTTATTATCAGAGCTTTTTATTATCAGAGCTTTTTATTATCAGAGCTTTATTATCAGAGCTTTATTATCAGAGCTTTAGTATCAGAGCTTTATTATCAGAGCTTTATTATCAGAGCTTTAGTATCAGAGCTTTATTATCAGAGCTTTATTATCAGAGCTTTATTATCAGAGCTTTATTATCAGAGCTTTATTATCAGAGCTTCATTATCAGAGCTTTATTATCAGAGCTTTATTATCAGAGCTTTAGTATCAGAGCTTTATTATCAGAGCTTTATTATCAGAGCTTCATTATCAGAGCTTTATTATCAGAGCTTTATTATCAGAGCTTTAGTATCAGAGCTTTATTATCAGAGCTTTATTATCAGAGCTTTAGTATCAGAGCTTTATTATCAGAGCTTTATTATCAGAGCTTTATTATCAGAGCTTTATTATCAGAGCTTTATTATCAGAGCTTTATTATCAGAGCTTTAGTATCAGAGCTTTATTATCAGAGCTTTATTATCAGAGCTTTATTATCAGAGCTTTATTATCAGAGCTTTAGTATCAGAGCTTTATTATCAGAGCTTTATTATCAGAGCTTTATTATCAGAGCTTTAGTATCAGAGCTTTATTATCAGAGCTTTATTATCAGAGCTTTATTATCAGAGCTTTATTATCAGAGCTTTATTATCAGAGCTTTAGTATCAGAGCTTTATTATCAGAGCTTTATTATCAGAGCTTTATTATCAGAGCTTTATTATCAGAGCTTTATTATCAGAGCTTTAGTATCAGAGCTTTATTATCAGAGCTTTATTATCAGAGCTTTATTATCAGAGCTTTATTATCAGAGCTTTATTATCAGAGCTTTATTATCAGAGCTTTATTATCAGAGCTTTAGTATCAGAGCTTTAGTATCAGAGCTTTATTATCAGAGCTTTATTATCAGAGCTTTAGTATCAGAGCTTTATTATCAGAGCTTTATTATCAGAGCTTTATTATCAGAGCTTTAGTATCAGAGCTTTTTATTATCAGAGCTTTAGTATCAGAGCTTTAGTATCAGAGCTTTAGTATCAGAGCTTTATTATCAGAGCTTTATTATCAGAGCTTTATTATCAGAGTTTTTTTATCAGAGCTTTATTCATTCACTCCAGACCCGGTGGTGTAGCCACAGCTGCCCTGGGACAGACTGACGGAAACACGGCTGCCAACCGGCGCCATCGGTCCCTCCAACCACCAACACTCACACACACTCCACTTTCACGCACTCACACACACTCCACTTTCACGCACTCACACACACTCCACTTTCACACACTCACACACACTCCACTTTCACACACACACTCACACACACTCCACTTTCACGCACTCACACACACTCACACACACTCCACTTTCACGCACTCACACACACTCCACTTTCACGCACTCACACACACTCCACTTTCACACACTCACACACACTCCACTTTCACACACACACTCACACACACACTCACACACACACTGCATGTTTTGGGTTGCGTAAGCGGGTCACTGTGGCCTGTACACACAGTGTCCTGTTACTGCAACATAAAGTTGAGTTCACATGAGGCCAAAAGACAAACATGATTTCATGATAGGTCAATGTCTCAAACTCTGTCACAGTGAGAACACTCATATTCCACTGAGACGTGTCTTTTAGCCCGACTGAAGCTGAACACATCAGCGCACAGAGCCAGCTGTTTTTTGTTGCTGTTTTTTTCAGTGCTTATAGTTTATGCTAATGAGCTATGTGGTTTTTCAGTTTTGTTTCTGTAAAATGTAAATGATTTGTACGCAAAGCTGCATTATATCATCAAACAGGCTGATGTGGCTCTGTCGTCGTTATGGTTTACATGTTGTAAATGTGCGTAAATTTAAGTAAAGTTTATCTGCCAACAGTTGTCCTGCTAATAAAGATCTCTGCAGGAAAACATGCTGTATTTTTATGTTTTCATTGCATTTTAATATATAAAACTATAGCAATAATAATGATGATAGTTCTAATATAAAAATGTTAATGATTAATCAGAAATCGTTCGTTAAATCTCCTGACGATTGATTAAGAAAATGTGATCAAACTAATGGAATGCTCGTCCCTAACCCGATCACACAGATATAAGGACACGTGGGAATAGAAAAGAAAGTTCTACCATTTAATGTGGAAAAATCACCTTCTACTGTCTAAAGAGTTTTTCTCATCATCGATTCTTCAGTGTGTGCCCCTGTACCTGTTTGCAGTACCCCTCGGCCTCCTCCAGGGTGCGCTCCTTCTCGCGGTTGCGTATCTCGGGGCTGGCGGCGCTGATCAGGATCTTCAGGTTGGAGGTGGGGGTCCAGGGGTCGACGCAGTGGCCGTCGACCCCCTTCTTAGGGGTGGTGAGGGGGCCCATGGTTCAAACTCACTGCTGATCGACCCACAGAACTAACACGGCTTCATCCTGGAAACAGCAGGAAGGAAGGAAAAAAGCATCGCACTTTACTTTTTAATCCGACATCCAGATCACAGGTCGTGTTTTAAACCCGCCCGGGAGCTGCTTTAAGGTTCGAGAGAAGAGTTTTACACAGAATAAGGCCCCAGGGAGAGACAGGGAGGGCATCTGACGCACAGGAGGCATGAAACGACTCATTATGGGGTTGTTAACTCGTCACAATACTTTTAAACACAAAATAATAGTGTAAGGCTGTGCAATTCATTTCGATTTGTGCGCCAAAGTATCTCCAAACTTATATAATAGAGCTGAAAATCGGGTTTATAAGTATATTTATTTATTTTATTCATTTATATTTTTATTTATTGTATTTTTTTTTATAATATTTATTATTATTTTTATTTATTATAAGTATATTTCATTCTTTTTGTAAATATAGAGATTATAGAACAGCTGGATATATAGTTTATTTTGGATATATTTATATTTTTCTCGACATTATTTCATGTTCAAAGTTTATTTTATTAATAATGCAGCTTTGGCACATTTGTTTACGTCTTACACAAACTAAACTTAAAACCACATGACTCATTTGCATAAACTGTAAGAGCTGAAAAAAGCAGCTCTTTCCTTGTGCTGCTGCTTCAGCTTCTATGGGACTAAAGGACTCGACTCAGTGAATATGAGTGTTCTCTCTGTGACTCAGTGAATATGAGTGTTCTCTCTGTGACTCAGTGAATATGAGTGTTCTCTCTGTGACTCAGTGAATGAGTGTTCTCTCTGTGACTCAGTGAATATGAGTGTTCTCTCTGTGACTCAGTGAATATGAGTGTTCTCTCTGTGACTCAGTGAATATGAGTGTTCTCTCTGTGACTCAGTGAATATGAGTGTTCTCTCTGTGACAGAGGATGTTCTGCTGATGCTGAGTCTGTTCTGTGCGTATGTCGCGTTGCAGATGCTGCGTAAACATGTGAAACCAGGACACTCAAAAACCCGATCATACCCGGGACACTGATGTGCAGGGAAACGCACTCTGAGGAATATAGGGATCTCCAAAGAGCCAGAGCCGAGACGTGGGACTGTGAGGCTCCAGAGTTTGTGCTCAGACCTCGACTCCTCAGGCTGCGTTACACAGACACCGACATTCAGTTTGGCCATTAAAATGAACCTGAGCCACCAAACTCTGAAGGATCAATTATCGATTAATCGACGAATCAGCCCGACCCTGGTCCCAAATCTGTTTCACTGTTCTGTGTCTGTCCTGTGTCTGTCCTGTGTCTGTCCTGTGTCTGTTCTGTGTCTGTCCTGTGTCTGTCCTGTGTCTGTCCTGTGTCTGTCCTGTGTCTGTTCTGTGTCTGTCCTGTGTCTGTTCTGTGTCTGTTCTGTGTCTGTCCTGTGTCTGTTCTGTGTCTGTCCTGTGTCTGTCCTGTGTCTGTCCTGTGTCTGTTCTGTGTCTGTTCTGTGTCTGTTCTGTACTCCTGGTGTGTTTTGCATAGGTTTCATTGTAGAGTAGTTTATGTGTATTTACTTGTAGTTTTATTACTTTTCGTGAGCACTTTGAAGGAGCAGCTTCTCGTTATTCTGTGTATAATGACAATAAAGGTTTGTTATTCTGTTCTATGTTTGTACTCCCCTAATGCAGACAGACTAATAATGAAGGATTACTCGAACAAAACACGACCTCAGGTCTGTTTTTGAGGAGGGAATAACATTAGAAAAGGATTTAAAGCTCAGTTTTGCATAATATTGGAGCTTTGATCTAATTTTAGTCTGTCTGATTGTAACGTGAGACTCTTCAGATCTTAAGTGAAACCAGAGGGACTAAGTGCACTGCTCCCTCCTCCTCCTCTTTCTCCCACAGCAGAGAAACTGGCCGCACCCTGAGGTCAGAGGTCAGAGGTCAGAGGTCAGACCCTGGGGAGACAGTTTCAGCCCCGCCTGGACTCTTTCATGTGCAGACGGAGCAAACTCCCCAAACTCTCAACTCAAAACAGGAGAATTATGTAATGAAACCGAATAGCTGTTTTGTCTGGAAAGTTTCGCAGTATGGCATTAAACCTTCCTGTCGTCATGGAGACCAAACCACAAGGGAAATGACAACATATTACAACAACAAAGAGTAAAAAAATATAAAAATGATAAAAATAATAAACTTCTAAATAAGATGCAGTAAATTGTTTAATTAATTTGTTTATGTTGTTGTGAGGCGACCTTATTATTATTATTATTAAATGTATAATAATAATAATAATAATAATAATAATAATAATTGTATTATTATTATTATTAAAAAATAGCAAGAGACTGGTGTAAAATAAGACATAAATTATACAAATACATGTATAGTAAGTAAAAAACAAATAGCGTAATATAAATACAGTATTTAATATAAATATAAACCTTTCTATCTCCACGGAGACCAAACCAGTTCAAGTTCCAGGTCAGATCTGTGGAGAGGCGGCCCCGCTCACAGTCAGAACGTCTGTTTTTCTGGGTATTTTGAGCTATTGATCTAAAACCACTTGTGATTTAATAAATGTAAAGTAGAGCTGTTTAATGTCACACTGCGGAACATTTCGGGCAGAACATCTCCATAGAAACGAGCAGGTGACGGAGCCCCGGCCAAAAAGTTACACAATGCAGCTTTAAAACGGATGGGGGGGCAGTTAAAATAAACATTGTCACTAATAGAAACGATCAGGTTCAGCGTTCAGTAAAGCTGCACTGTGTAACTTTTCCAGAGGAGGACCCGCCACCTGCTTGTCACCATGGAGATTTCATTACTTTGCCTTGAATATTCCAGTGTGTGGCATTAAACGAATTACATCTCCATAGTGACCTCGCTCACGACAAGGAGTGTATGTTTTTAAAGGTTTGTTTGAGAAAAGGAACACGCGTTAGATAAGTTTAATATCACCATGGAAACGCAATAACATCTTCATGATAACAGAAAAGTTACACAGTGTGTCTTTAACAGTATGACGTCACATTTTAGAACCTGAAAACCCACCAAAATGTGCATTAAAAATGTTATAAATTCTAAAAATAGCTAAATAAAACAAACATTGGACAAACCATAAGAATGTTATAAAAGTTTGACCTAATTTAAAGCCCCACTGTGTAACTTTTTTTGGTAGAGGACCCCGTCAGTTACTTGTTTCCATTTGGATGTTATTGCTCTACCTCCAATATTACAACTTTTCAGTTTCCATATAAACAAGCAGGAGGACAATTTACAGGTGAGATCTGTGAAGAGGCGAAGAATACATGTTTTTAATGGTATTTTTGAGCAATAAAAACTCTCTTATACAAGTTTAATACCATATTATGTAACATTACAGGGAAAGCAATTGGATCTCCATGGTTACGGAAGCAATTCATCAAGTTCTGCAATGCAGTTTTAAGTAATGCCATATAATTTAGCCTCTTTTGGACCAATATAAGAAAAACGGATTATGATTAATGCTTCAACTCAACTAAAATTAAACATGAAATTTAAAATCAATATTAGTAAACATTGAAAATGTTTAAAATCACAATTAAAACCACCCAATTGAGCTTTACTGTGATAAAAACAAAAAAGTATGTAGTGGTAATAATATATATATAGATATATCAATTATTATTTAACCGTTGCCGTAACTCTCGTTTTAAAAGACAATTTATAAACACAAACTTGTATTGTGCTATAAAAAATACAAATAAAATGAAATTAAATGTTAACATTTTGTGAAATAAAATAAATAAACCAGATATAAAAATTAAATATATATTTTCGTAAAAATCTAATAAAATACACTGTTATTACTGTGACTAAGCTTGGCGGTAACAGACATAAACTCCGTCGAATCAGCGCGCTCAACTGTCTACGTATTCCCGCCTATATCCGCCTTTTCGGCCAATCAGAGCGCCATACAGATATTAATCCCGCCTATTTGCGTATAATTCGACCAATCAGAGCGCGTTCTGAGCTGGCGCCCCGGAAGTAAGATGAGAGTCCCGCGCTGGTAAACACTTTTGAAATCCTTGGCGCGGAACTTCCTCAAGAAATCAATATTTATCGAATTTAAACCACGAAAACGCACCGAAAAGCTAAATATATAGATGAATACCGCGGTAACATGCGTAAAAGATCGTTTCGAGTTAGTTACAAAGCTTTAGTGACTACGTACAAACTGAAAATCGCTGGAAATATAAAGTTTTTAAGCGGTTTAAGCTCTGTTTAGATTGGACTTTGGCCAAAATCATCATCGTAACAACTAATACAAACAGTTAAACGCCACCCAAGTTTAATCTTAACATTTTTAATTAAGATTTTACTGGAGAATAACTAAAATATCCACCAAAACATCTGAATAATTAAGGAATCGTATCAGTAACCACTAGTAATTGACTTACGTAACTCCAAAACAAACAGATTTTAACGTAAAAACGACTACGGGAACACAAAAATAGGGCTAACTACAAAGATAACACTAATAAAACTTAGTAAAAGCAAGTTTAAAAGCTTAAAAGTCTAAAATCTTAAAATCTAGCTCACATTCTGCTCAAAATAGACATAAATTTAAAAAAAACGAGCTGCTGAACACGCCCAGTTTCTTCTATCTGTAAAAATTACTACGTTTTTTTTTTTAAATAAATAAATCTGAAATAAATCTTGCAAACATTTAGATAATTGAAGAAGAATGATTATAGCTGGAAGCCACCCCCTAAACATGTGGTTTAAAGTAAGTTTAAACACAGATTCTGATGATTTGTTACATAAATGTAGTAATATTAGCGGTTAATCTTACCCCAATCCGTAATCACAGCGTTATCCGCCTTGAAACGTGATAAAACTCGTATTTCCACGTGGAAAAAATCCTCTAAAATGCGTTTCAGAGCGGCTCAAAGTCCTCAGATCCGCGGGTTTAAAGTGGTTAAAATGTCCAAATATCTGAATAAATCCAGTAATAATAGTGTTATAATGGCGTATTCCCGCGTTGGACACCGGCAGAAGTTTGTGGTGGTAAAAGTTTGGCGGAATTCATTTCTGCAGCGGCTCCGGAGCAGAGGAGGGGCCCGGGGCCGGAGGAGGGGCCCGGGGCCGGAGGAGGGGCCCGGGGCCGGAGGGAGGAGGGGCCCGCAGCCGGAGGGAGGAGGAACCAGGAATCTGAGAATATTTTTTTCACATTTTAGACATTTAAGAGGTCCAAAAACTAATTCTAAAATGAGTGAAATCAAACCAATGAGAATGTTATAAAAGTTTGACCTGTTATCAGGGCGACCAGACGTCCCTGTTTCCCCGGGACAGTCCCAGGTTTGATCCCTGTGTCCCCTGTCCCAGTGGACTCATCCAAAACCAGTGATTTGTCCCAGTTTTATACAAGAAATGTCCCAGGAGTCCCTATTTCTGGCAAATCTGAGCCCTGCCAACAGTAAAGAGAGGCGGAAACTGTCATTAGTTTAGGGGAAAATACAGAAAAAACTGCTTAAAAACGACCAAAACACAAAGAAAACGATGATACTGACTCACGCTGGTGCAGAGTGCAGAACACTTTTCCTTAATTCCGCACTCGTTTCACAGTTTTATTATTCATTAATAACCAGGACTGAACCAGGACTAAACCAGGACCAAACCAGGACTAAACCAAGACTAAACCAGGACTGAACCAGGACTGAACCAGGACTAAACCAGGACTAAACCAGGACTAAACCAGGACTATCTTTCTAGAAAGTTGCGTAGAGCGTATAAAAGTTGAAAACATTCGTAGATTTTCTCAGCGTCGCTCTGGTGGGTCAGTCGCAGCTGCAGTGCTCGGACTCGTCCAGCAGGTGGCGCCACAGCTCTGGACACGGAGCCCCGCGCGCGCAGTGATTGATGAGCACGAGGAGCAGCGGCGTTCAGGGGCCACGTGCGTCAGGGAATGTTCCGGATTATAACATTTAACATTTAACATCTGAGGTTAAGTCCAAGATCACGTTTCAAATCAGAAAATATTGAGATGAAACTTTTAAAATAGCGAGGATTTGACAGGGTTTATTTGTGTCAGATGCCCTCCCTTCCTCCTGTATTTCTGTAGAGCTAAACTGAAATGGACAAAAAATAGTAAAGGGTTAGTCCTGGTTTAGACCTGGTTCAGTCCTGGTTTAGCCCTGGTTTAGTCCTGGTTCAGTCCTGGTTTAGACCTGGTTTAGTCCTGGTTTAGTCCTGGTTTAGTCCTGGTTCAGTCCTGGCTCAGCCCTGGTTTAGCCCTGGTTTAGCCCTGGTTTAGTCCTGGTTTAGCCCTGGTTTAGTCCTGGTTTAGTCCTCGTTTAGTCCTGGTTTAGTCCTGGTTCAGTCCTGGCTCAGTCCTGGTTTAGTCCTGGTTTAGTCCTGGTTCAGTCCTGGCTCAGCCCTGGTTTAGCCCTGGTTTAGACCTGGTTCAGTCCTGGTTTAGCCCTGGTTTAGTCCTGGTTTAGACCTGGTTCAGTCCTGGTTTAGCCCTGGTTTAGTCCTTGTTCAGTCCTGGTTTAGTCCTGGTTTTTCCCGTGGTTCCTGAACGCGTCTCGGTCCTGAGTCTGAGGCGCACGAGACAAGCACGTACAGAGCGCGAGGAGGCAGACAGGGACGTAACCGCGCGAGGAGCCTGGGGAGGTGAGTCTGCGGTTCTGGTCCAGACCCGGTCTAGACCCGGTCCAGACCTTATTTAGACATGGACTTAGGTTTGGTTTAGTCCCTGTGCAGTCCTGGTTTAGTTCTGCTTTAGCCTCTTGATGATTCTAGTTCTGATTTGGTCCAGTTTAGTCCTGGTTTAGTCCTGGTTTAGTCCTGGTTTAGTCCCGGGTTTTTGGGACTGAACATTTCTTTAAATTCGCCGTTTTAATCGCAAATAAAACGCGATTTTCGGTGAGATTTGGAGAATTCGGTCATTTTAACGGGACAGAGAAGAACCCGGACCCCAAGAGATGCTCCGTCCGGAGGCACCGAGTTCATTCTGAAACCGGGACTAAACCTGGACTAAACCTGGACTAAACCGGGACTAACTCTGGACCTCGGGGTCGTTCTGTCCCAAACGAGTCTCCCAGGTCCCAGCGCTAAAATTACGCCGCGGATCGGGAATAAATAAACTGGAACCAGGACTAAACCAGAACTAATCCAGGACTAAAACAGGACTGAACCAGGTCTAAACCAGGACTGAATTAGGACTAAAACAGGTCTGACCCAGGACTATACCAGGATTTAACCAGAACTAATGCAGGACTAACCCAGAGACTGAACCAGGAATAAAAACCTGACCAAAGTAAGACTAAATATGGAATTAAACCAGGACTAAACCAGGACTAAACCAGGACTAAACCAGGACTAAATAATCCCGTTTGTGTCTGGTTTAATCCCGGTGAGTCTGTGCTGGTGCTTTTATTGCTCACACTTCAGATTTATCACCTGCTGTATTTTTGTGAGCGATCGATCAGAAGTATTGATCATCCCGCAGTCCCGGACCTGTCCTGGACCTGTCCCGGACCTGTCCTGGACCTGTCCCGAACCTGTCCTGGACCTGTCCTGGACCTGTCCCGGACCTGTCCCAGACCTGTCCCGGACCTGTCCCGGACCTGTCCCGGACCTGTCCCGGACCTGTCCCGGACCTGTCCCGGACCTGTCCCGAACCTGTCCTGGACCTGTCCTGGACCTGTCCCGAACCTGTCCTGGACCTGTCCTGGACCTGTCCCAGACCTGTCCTGGACCTGTCCCAGTCCTGTCCTGGACCTGTCCCAGACCTGTCCTGGACCTGTCCTGGACCTGTCCTGGACCTGTCCTGGACCTGTCCTGGACCTGTCCCAGACCTGTCCTGGACCTGTCCCAGACCTGTCCTGGACCTGTCCTGGACCTGTCCCGAACCTGTCCTGGACCTGTCCCAGTCCTGTCCTGGACCTGTCCCAGTCCTGTCCTGGACCTGTCCCAGTCCCTGCGGTCCCGGACCTGTCCCGGACCTGTCCCGGACCTGTCCTGGACTTGTCCTGGACCTGTCCTGGACCTGTCGGACTTGACGACAAATGATTCTCTCATTTCAAACTAAAAATGAAAAATTAACCAAAGCGTCTTTTATTCTCATGTGTTTGGATTTTATTCACCTGGAGAAAACCGAGTCTAGGATCTAAACCAGGACAAAGGGGACTAAACCAGGACTAAACCAGGACTAAACCAGGACTAAACCAGGACTGAACCAGGACTGAACCAGGACTAAACCAGGAGTGAACCAGGACTAAACCAGGACTAAACCAGGACTAAACCAGGACTGAACCAGGACTGAACCAGGACTAAACCAGGAGTGAACCAGGACTGAACCAGGTCTAAACCAGGACTAAATCAGGACCAAACCAGGAACAAACTAGGTCTAAACCAGGATTATGCCAGGACTAAACTCTAGGTCTAAACCAGGACTAAACTGGGTCTAAACTTCACTTTTCCCTCTTCTTGTCTTTCTTCTCCTTCAGGTGCTCGTGGGCTTTTATTGGAAGCACAAACCAGCGTCATGTGTCTCCTCTGCAGCGCCCCCTGCAGGACCCCCCCGGCTGCTCCCCCCTGTGGCTGCCCCGTCCTCCTTCAGGTCCTCAGTCCTCGGTCCTGATGCTGGACCCGGGGATCTGGGGCTCTGGACTGGACCATGGAGGCCTGGGTTTCGTTGGATTAAAGTGGTTGGATTTCCCGTGAGTTCGGAGCGATGTCTGGAGCTCCGAAGAGGAAGAGGGCGGCGCACGGGCCGGAGGAGCAGAAGAAGGTACGTCCACCACCCGGGTTTTATTTGAGATCCTTTTCCAGGTCAAACTGGGGTCAGACCCACAGGAAGCTTCAAAACGCTCGAAAACGCCCAAAATGGAGTCAGTCGTTTGTGCTGCAGAAAGTTTCATTTGTGAGATTCTGGTTCTTCAGATATTCACAGTTTTATTTTGGTCGATGACGTCGTCCAGAACCTCAGAATGTGAAACAGCCTCAAAACAGGAAGAAAATGACAGAAAACGTTTACAGGACGTCATTTCTGCTGCTGACGGAGACAAACTCCACAAAACTAGAGAAGAGAAACGACCTGAGGCTGAGGAAAAGTCTGTCTCAGTCTTTAGTCTTTTGCTTTTGATTCACATTTTACAGAAATACCGTAATAATGTTTTCTGGTAGAGGGTCCGTCACCTGTTTGTCTCCATGGAGATGTTATTGCTTTGTCCTGAAACTCCCACAGTGCGGCATTAAACTTGTCTGTGTCCATAGAAGCAAGCAGGCCAAGTTACAGGTCAGATCTGGGGAGAGGCGACCCTTGTCGAGTACGAAAACTGTCAGAAATATTCATGTACATAGCATAGAAATCTGTGCATATTTGGGAAATCTGTGCATATTTGGGAAATCTGTGCATATTTGGGAAATCTGTGCATATTTGGGAAATCTGTGCATATTTGGCTGTAGTTGAGCATAAAATAAATATTCGTAAACTCTCATGAGTCGTACATAAAATGTGTTGTAAATTGGCATTTTGTGATTGTAGTTCTTGATGTCTTGACGGCAGCGGTTTTCACTTATGCCGAGAGGCTGAACGCGAGATCTACCGTTCTGTATCGTCTGTGTCCGTCCCGCCCCTGAACGCATCACCGTGTGCGTTTGTTTCCAGCCGCAGCCACAGATCCACCTGCACAACACTGAGATTGTGTTGTTTTTGCGGCCGCTCAGTGTGAGTCTGGATTAAAGGACAGTTCTTAGTGCTGATCTGAGAGGAGCCTGTGTGAGGCTGAGTGTTGAAATGTGTCGGTTTGAAGCTCGTTTTGGTTCTTTCTCATTGGTTAGCGATTAGCTGCTGTAGCTCGAGCACATAAACAGGCTGTTTTCTCTTCTGTTAGCGACTGTAAAGTGACTATAGTGGCCGTATATATGTTACTGGACACACACTGATATGGAAATGAGCTGTGAACAGAGGTGTGAATTATCCGCATTTAGCAGATCATTAATTACCGCGGCGCACACGCATTTACCGCTAAAGGTTAACAGCGGTAGTTTACTTACAGAACTTTCTTTACTGGTGAGAATATCGTACAAAAACACCATTAGGCCGAGCGACTCTTTAAATATGACGTAAAGAGGCAGAAGAACAGGAAATGTCGCCTAAATAAACCCGACTGCAAATCCAATAGAGCCAAACTGAAGTTTTATAAACAACTGAAGATTAACAGTGAATTTTTACGTCATAAATATATCGGCAGCTCCAACGCCCATTTCATCAGCATCAAATCGGCCGCAGCAAAATCCATATCGGTCGGGTCGTAGCTAAAAATCGTGGGTCTTTGGACTCGGATGAGACCGGGACAAAGATCAAACTTAGAACAGGATCACCGCGGGTCTTAAAAGTTTTAAAAAGTCTTAAATTATGTTGTCCAAGTCAAAAGTCTTAAATTTGATGAGCTGTTTTTCTGTAAACTCACCGGGCGGCAGCGCAATGTGAGAGAGTTTGTCTTGTTCAAATGTTATAAATGATTTTTGGCCATTTTACACCAACACAGACGACAATAAATGAGTTTTTGTTCTTTAAAGCAGTGAGTAAAGGTGGGGGGTTAGTTCTGGTTTAGTCCTGGTTTAGTCCTGGTTTAGTCCTGGTTTTTATCCTGGTTTAGTCCTAGTTTAGTCCTGGTTTAGCCCTGGTTTAGTCCTGATTTAGTCCTGGTTTTTAACCTGGTTTTGTCCTGGTTTTGTCATGGTTTAGTCCTGGTTTAGTCTTGGTTTTATCCTGGTTTAGTCTTGGTTTTATCCTGGTTTAGTCCTGGTTTTTAACCTGGTTTAGTCCTGGTTTTTATTCATGGTTTAGTCCTAGTTTAGTCCTGATTTAGTCCTGGTTTTTATCCTGGTTTAGTCCTGGTTTTTATCCTGTTTTTTATTCATGGTTTAGTCCTGGTCCAGTCCTGGTCCAGTCCTGGTCCAGGACTGGTCCAGTCCTGGTCCAGTCCTGGTCCAGGACTGGTCCAGTCCTGGTCCAGATGGTCCTCTCTGCTCCAGTGGACTCAGCAGGTGAAGGACGTTGGACACAGATTGTCCATAATCTCAGTCTGTGTTCGGTCCTCAGACCTTTGACCATATTCAGATTATTACATTATTGTTTTTATCCATAAAAATATAAATATTGTTTAATTTATGTATATATATATATGTGTGTTATGTATATGTATATGTGTGTTTGTAGTTATAGTGTATATGTATATGTGTGTTTGTAGTTATAGTGTATATGTATATGTGTGTTTGTAGTTATAGTGTCCAGAGTGTTGTAAATGAAATGAAAAAAGATTTACTAGAAAAAAAAATCCATGTAAAAATCTGCACTTTTTAAGTTTAAGTTTTACTGCTGTAAAATCAGATATAATTTATGTCACTATTAAATAAACCACCAAATAATGTTTTTACAGAACAGTTTTTATCTTATTGTATTTAGAGGAAACTCTTTTTATCTTATTGTATTTAGAGGAAACTCTTTTTATCTTATTGTATTTAGAGGAAACTCTTTTTATCTTATTGTATTTAGAGGAAACTCTTTTTATCTTATTGTATTTAGAGGAAACTCTTTTTATCTTATTGTATTTAGAGGAAACTCTTTTTATCTTATTGTATTTAGAGGAAACTCTTTTTATCTTATTGTATTTAGAGGAAACTCTTTTTATCTTATTGTATTTAGAGGAAACTCTTTTTATCTTATTGTATTTAGAGGAAACTCTTTTTATCTTATTGTATTTAGAGGAAACTCTTTTTATCTTATTGTATTTAGAGGAAACTCTTTTTATCTTATTGTATTTAGAGGAAACTCTTTTTATCTTATTGTATTTAGAGGAAACTCTTTTTATCTTATTGTATTTAGAGGAAACTCTTTTTATCTTATTGTATTTAGAGGAAACTCTTTTTATCTTATTGTATTTAGAGGAAACTCTTTTTATCTTATTGTATTTAGAGGAAACTCTTTTTCTTTGACTTCCTGTTTTCAGTGTTTCAGTCCAGGTCTGAATAAGAATGAACCAACGTGAATAAAAATACAGAAAACATGAAGTCTGAGAAAAGAGCAGATTAAACCTGAGTTAAACTCAACTGTTCAACAACAAGAGACGAGGAGAAGAGGAGAGGAGAGAGGAGGAGAGAGAGGAGGAGAGGAGAGAGGAGGAGAGAGGAGGAGAGGAGAGGAGAGGAGGAGAGGAGAGAGGAGGAGGAGAGAGGAGGAGGAGAGAGGAGGAGCAGAGAGGAGGAGGAGAGAGGAGGAGAGGAGAGAGGAGGAGAGGAGAGAGGAGGAGAGGAGAGGAGGAGAGAGGAGGAGCAGAGAGGAGGAGGGGAGAGAGGAGAGAGGAGGAAAGGAGAGAGGAGGAGGAGAGAGGGAGAGGAGAGAGAGAAAGGAGAGAGAGAGAGGAGGAGAGAGAGTAGGGAGAGAGAGGAGAGGGAGAGAGAGGAGGGAGAGAGAGGAGGAGAGAGAGAAGGGAGAGAGAGGAGGGAGGAGGAGAAAGGAGAGGAGGAGGAAGAGAGGAGGCGGAGAGGAGAGAGGAGAGGAGAGAGAAGGAGGAGAGGAGAGAGGAGAGGAGAGAGGAGGAGAGGAGGAGGAGAAAGGAGAGGAGGCGGAGAGGAGAGGAGAGAGGAGAGGAGGCGGAGAGGAGAGGAGAGGAGAGAGGAGGAGGAGAAAGGAGAGGAGGAGGAAGAGAGGAGGCGGAGAGGAGAGAGGAGAGGAGAGAAGAGAGGAGGAGACAGGAGAGGAGAGAAGAGAGGAGAGAGAGGAGAGGAGAGAAAGGAGAGAGGAGGAGGAGTGTTTAGTTTAGTGAGTTTTCATGTCACAGCTTCACAGTCTCAGGTGTGAGAGACGAGAATAGAACCAGAATCTGGAGGTGAAACATCTGCAAATCTGCTCCTGATGCCCTCCCACACTCCTGTCCCTGTGTCAGATGCCCTCCCACACTCCTGTCCCTGTGTCAGATGCCCTCCCGTGCTCTACAGTGAAATGACGTAGTCCACTTTTAGACCTGTGTTAGTCCTGGTTGAGTCTTGGTTGAGTCCCGGTTTAGTCCTGGTTCAGTCCTGGTTTAGTCCTGGTTCAGTCCTGGTTTAGTCCTGGTTTAGTCCTGGTTTAGTCCGGGTTCAGTCCTGGTTCAGTCCTGGTTCAGTCCTGGTTTAGTCCTGGTTTAGTCCTGGTTTAGCCCTGGTTTAGTCCTGCTTCAGTCCTGGTTTAGTCCTGGTTTAGTCCTGGTTTAGTCCTGGTTCAGTCCTGGTTCAGTCCTGGCTCAGTCCTGGCTCAGTCCTGGCTCAGTCCTGGTTTAGTCCTGGTTTAGTCCTGGTTCAGTCCTGGCTCAGTCCTGGTTCAGTCCTGGTTCAGTCCTGGTTTAGTCCTGGTTCAGTCCTGGTTTAGCCCTGGTTTAGTCCTGATTCAGTCCTGGTTTAGTCCTGGTTTAGTCCTGGTTTAGCCCTGGTTTAGTCCTGATTCAGTCCTGGTTCAGTCCTGGTTTAGCCCTGGTTCAGTCCTGGTTTAGTCCTGGTTTAATCCTCTAAAGTCAGAATTAAACCCTTCTGGACTTGGACTTGTCTTAAACCTCCTGGTCTCGGTTGGTCTGAGACTTTCCGTGTGACAGGAAGTGATGTCAGAGCTTCCCTCTCCCCAGACGCCTCGTGGAGCTGCAGGTCGATGCCGAAGAGCCGGATCTCGTTAAATATTAAAGGGTTCGATTCCCAGAGACGTGATCTGAGCTTTTACCGAGGAGCAGCCAGACTCTGAGACGACACCGAACCAGGACTAAACCAGGACTGAACCAGGACTGAACCAGGACTGAACCAGGACTGAACCAGAACTGAACCAGGACTGAACCAGAACTGAACCAGGACTGAACCAGAACTGAACCAGGACTAAACCAGAATTAAACCAGGTCTTTAGGTCTGAGCCTCTCAGTCCTCCTCCCGTCGCCGTGGCAGCCGTTTCCAGGGTTTCCTCTGAGGCGGTCGTCATGGTAACGGCCGGTCGCTGACAGCGGTGATTATTCTTCCTCTGCATCGTCCCACCACAAGTATTTATATTACTCTGGGTACTACAGATACTACTACTACTACTACTACTACTACAGATACTACTACTACTACTACTACTACTACAGATACTACTACTACTACTACTACTACTACTACTACTACTACTACTACAGATACTACTACTACTACAGATACTACTACTACTACTACTACTACTACTACTACAGATACTACTACTACTACTACTACTACTACTACTACTACTACTACTACTACAGATACTACTACTACTACTACTACTACTACTACTACTACTACTACTACTACAGATACTACTACTACTACTACTACTACAGATACTACTACTACTACTACTACAGATACTACTACTACTACTACTACTACTACTACAGAGTATTTGCCAAATACTACTGCAAATACTACTGCAAATACTACTGCAACAGACCAGGAAACAGCTGCTACTGCAAATACTACTGCAAATACTACTGCAAATACTACTGCAAATATTACTACAAATACTACTACAAATACTACTGCAAATACTACTACAAATACTACTACAAATACTACTACAAATACTACTGCAAATACTACTGCAAATACTACTACAAATACTACTACAAATACTACTGCAAATACTACTGCAAATACTACTGCAAATACTACTGCAAATACTACTGCAAATACTACTGCAAATACTACTACAAATACTACTACAATACTACTGCAAATACTACTGCAAATACTACTACAAATACTATAATACTACTGCAAATACTACTGCAAATACTACTGCAAATACTACAATACTACTGCAATACTACTGCAAATATTATTATTATTACTGCAATATTATTGCAAATATTATTGCAAATATTATTATTATTATTGCAAATACTATTATTATTAATATTATTACAAATATTATTATTATTATTATTATTGCAAATATTATTATTATTATTGCAAATATTACTGCAAATATTACTTATTATTATTATTACATTGCAAATATTACTGCAAATACTACTGCAAATACTACTGTAAATACTACTGCAAATACTACTGCAAATACTACTGCAAATACTACTGCAAATATTACTGCAAATACTACTGCAAATACTACTGCAAATACTACTGCAAATATTACTGTAAATACTACTGCAAATACTACTGCAAATACTACTGCAAATATTACTGCAAATATTACTGCAAATACTACTGCAAATATTACTGCAAATATTACTGCAAATATTACTGCAAATATTACTGCAAATACTACTGCAAATATTACTGCAAATACTACTGCAAATATTACTGCAAATACTACTGCAAATATTACTGCAAATATTACTGCAAATATTACTGCAAATACTACTGCAAATATTACTGCAAATACTACTGCAAATATTACTGCAAATATTACTGAAAATTGTACTGAAAATATTACTGCAAATATTACTGCAAATATTACTGCAAATACTACTGAAAATAATACTCCAAATACTACTACAATATTACTGCAAATACTACTGCAAATATTACTGCAAATACTACTGCAATATTACTGCAAATACTACTGCAAATATTATTGCAAATATTACTGCAAAATATTACTGCAAATATTACTGCAACACTACTGCAACATATTGCAAATACTACTGCAAATATTACTGCAAATACTACTACAAATATTATTGCAAATACACTGCAAATATTATTGCAACACTACTGCAAATATTATTGCAAATACTACTGCAAATATTACTACAAATATTACTGCAAATACTACTGCAAATATTACTGCAAATACTACTGCAAATATTACTACAAATATTACTGCAAATATTACTGCAAATACTACTGCAAATACTACTGCAAATACTACTGCAAATATTACTACAAATATTACTGCAAATATTACTACAAATATTACTGCAAATATTACTGCAAATATTACTACAAATATTACTGCAAATATTACTACAAATATTACTGCAAATATTACTGCAAATACTACTGCAAATATTACTGCAAATATTACTGCAAATACTACTGCAAATATTACTGCAAATACTACTGCAAATATTACTGCAAATACTACTGCAAATATTACTGCAAATATTACTGCAAATATTACTGCAAATATTACTGCAAATACTACTGCAAATATTACTGCAAATACTACTGCAAATATTACTGCAAATACTACTACAAATATTACTGCAAATATTACTGCAAATATTACTGCAAATACTACTGCAAATATTACTGCAAATACTACTGCAAATATTACTGCAAATACTACTGCAAATATTACTGCAAATACTACTGCAAATACTACTGCAAATATTACTGCAAATATTACTACAAATATTACTGCAAATATGCAAATATTACTGCAAATATTACTGCAAATATTACTGCAATAATACTGCAAATACTACTGCAAATACTACTGCAAATACTACTGCAAATATTACTGGAAATACTACTGCAAATAATACTGCAAATAATACTGCAAATATTACTGCAAATAATACTGCAAATACTACTGCAAATACTACTGCAAATATTACTACAAATATTACTGCAAATATTACTACAAATATTACTACAAATATTACTGCAAATACTACTGCAAATATTACTGCAAATATTACTGCAAATACTACTACAAATATTACTGCAAATATTACTGCAAATATTACTGCAAATACTACTGCAAATATTACTGCAAATACTACTGCAAATATTACTGCAAATATTACTGCAAATATTACTGCAAATACTACTGCAAATATTACTGCAAATACTACTGCAAATATTACTGCAAATACTACTGCAAATATTACTGCAAATATTACTGCAAATATTACTGCAAATATTACTGC
The DNA here is from genome assembly GCA_030686955.1 of Odontamblyopus rebecca. Lineage (NCBI taxonomy): Eukaryota > Metazoa > Chordata > Actinopteri > Gobiiformes > Gobiidae > Odontamblyopus > Odontamblyopus rebecca. The sequence goes on from CM060655.1 coordinate 41,532,104, forward strand.
AAATACTACTGCAAATATTACTGCAAATATTACTGCAAATATTACTGCAAATATTACTGCAAATACTACTGCAAATACTACTGCAAATATTACTGCAAATATTACTGCAAATACTACTGCAAATATTACTGCAAATACTACTGCAAATATTACTACAAATATTACTGCAAATACTACTGCAAATATTACTGCAAATACTACTGCAAATATTACTGCAAATACTACTGCAAATATTACTGCAAATATTACTGCAAATACTACTGCAAATATTACTGCAAATATTACTGCAAATACTACTGCAAATATTACTGCAAATATTACTGCAAATACTACTGCAAATATTACTACAAATATTACTGCAAATACTACTGCAAATATTACTGCAAATATTACTGCAAATATTACTGCAAATACTACTGCAAATACTACTGCAAATATTACTGCAAATATTACTGCAAATACTACTGCAAATATTACTGCAAATATTACTGCAAATACTACTGCAAATATTACTACAAATATTACTGCAAATATTACTGCAAATACTACTGCAAATACTACTGCAAATACTACTGCAAATATTACTACAAATAGTAATACGGCACGGTGGCTGAGTGGCAACACTCAGGCCTCACAGCACTCAGGCCTCACAGCAAGAAGGTTGCGGGTTCGATCCCCAGGTCGCCCGGGCCTTTCTGTGTGGAGTTTGCATGTTCCTCCCCGTGTCTGGATGGGTTTCCTCCGGGTGCTCCGGTTTCCCCCATCAACCCAAAACATGCAGCACCTGAACTAACATCAAGGACCATGTTGTCCACCCTCCTGTGGGCTCACCACCTGCAGAGGGGTTCGTAGGGGGGTCAGGTGCTATGAGGATTGGGCAGCAAGCTGCCCCCGACCCAGCCGGATTAAGCGGGAGAAGATGGATGGATGGATGGATTACTGCAAATATTACTGCAAATATTACTACAAATATTACTGCAAATATTACTACAAATACTATTACAGATACTACAGCTGTTACTCTCAGTGGTACTACGAGCACTACACATATGCTTCCGGGTACTACTACTACTACTACTACTGATACTACTATTACTACTACTGATACTACTACTACTACTACTACTACTGATACTACTACTACTACTACTACTGTTACTACTACTACTACTACTACTACTACTACTACTACTACTACTACTGATACTACTACTACTACTACTACTACTGTTACTACTACTACTACTACTGATACTACTACTACTACTACTACTACTGTTACTACTACTACTACTACTACTACTACTACTACTACTACTACTACTACTACTGATACTACTACTACTACTACTACTACTACTACCACCAGTGTTGTGCCTGAACATGTTCACTGAGTGGTGGTGTCTGAGGGGCCGATGGTGCTGATGAGTGGTGGTGTCTGAGGGGCCGATGGTGCTGATGAGTGGTGGTGTCTGAGGGGCCGATGGTGCTGATGAGTGGTGGTGTCTGAGGGGCCGATGGTGCTGATGAGTGGTGGTGTCTGAGGGGCCGATGGTGCTGATGAGTGGTGGTGTCTGAGGGGCCGATGGTGCAGATGAGTGGTGGTGTCTGAGGGGCCGATGGTGCTGATGAGTGGTGGTGTCTGAGGGGCCGATGGTGCTGATGAGTGGTGGTGTCTGAGGGGCCGATGGTGCTGATGAGTGGTGGTGTCTGAGGGGCCGATGGTGCTGATGAGTGGTGGTGTCTGAGGGGCCGATGGTGCTGATGAGTGGTGGTGTCTGAGGGGCCGATGGTGCAGACTGGAGCCGTGCCTCAGTCACTCTGCCCCAGGGCAGATGTGGCTACAGCAGCAGTTTACAGCACCGGGTCTGGATGAATGAAGCAGCTCTGCTGTGTGAAGCGTCTTTGGGGACATGTGTGTGTAGAAATAAAGTTTCCTCCCCTCACATCACCACATGTGTCACAGAAACAAGACAAAACAAAATCAGCAGCACAAAGGCGACGGGAGCAGAAGCAACGAGGATTCATCCTGTGAACGAGGACTCGAGGAGGAGAGAAGAACCTCACACACTTTGGCTGCTTCATTCACTATAAACAATGAAAACTGAACTTTGACCTCAATCATGTAGAAAAGGAACTTTCCCAACACTGACTACCACTATCTCTACTGATACTGATACTGATACTGATACTGATACTGACACTGATACTGATACTGATACTAACACTAACACTGATATTGACACTAATACTGACACTAATACTGACACTAATACTGGTACTGACACTGACACTAACACTGACACTGACACTGACACTGACACTAATACTGATACTAATACTGATACTAATACTGATACTGACACTGATACTGACACTGATACTGACACTGATACTGACACTGACACTGATACTGACACTGACACTGACACTAATACTGACACTAATACTGATACTAATACTGGTACTAATACTGGTACTGACACTGACACTGATACTGACACTGACACTAATACTGATACTAATACTGGTACTAATACTGGTACTGACACTAACACTGACACTAATACTGGTACTGACACTGACACTAACACTGACACTGACACTGACACTAATACTGATATTAATACTGATACTAATACTAACACTGACACTGACACTGACACTAATACTGATACTAATACTGATACTGATACTAATACTGACACTGATTCTGACACTGATACTGACACTGATACTGACACTGACACTGATACTGACACTGATACTGATACTGATACTAATACTGATACTGACACTGACACTAATACTGATACTAATACTGATACTGATACTAATACTGATACTGACACTGACACTGATACTGACACTGATTCTGACACTGATACTGACACTGATACTGATACTGACACTGATACTGACACTGACACTGATACTAATACTGACACTGACACTGACACTGATACTGATACTGACACTGATACTGACACTGACACTGACACTGATACTGACACTGACACTAACACTAACACTAATACTGATACTGATACTGACACTGACACTGACACTAATACTGATACTGATACTAATACTAACACTAATACTGTTTCTACAATTGCTAATGTTGCTGCCTAATACTTGAACTATTACAATTACTACCACTACTAGAGGAAACCAACATAACCACAGGTAGAACATGCAAACTCCACACATTAAACCCCACAGTTTGCAGGACTGAACCGTAGACCTTCCAGCGGTGCGTCCAAAAGGCTAACCACTCTGCCACTGTCTCCCCGGTGTAATCCTTTTACACAGAGGATCCGGTTACACGCGTGTGCTGTGAAATGAGAGCCGTGCATGTGCTCCGGGCCCCGGGTAATCCCGTTATGATCCTGTTCGGATCCAGTTATAATCCGGTTAGGCCCCGGCAGCCCCCACACGGCCGCAGGGAGGGAAGGGTTAAACATGTAATATCAGATCTGCTGTAAAAATAGAGCACTTAAGTAATACGAGAATTCATTTGTGATTTCCGTAAAGGTCAGGGAACTTTTCCAGTGGAGTGTGCGCCCCCTGCTGGTCTCCATATCTATGTCTGTCTATTTTATGTTCTACTGTCGTTTCCTCGTCACAAACAGACCTGGTGTTGTGTTTCGTTTCATCCACTCATGTTTGACCTACGTTGTGACTCAGAGGAACATGTTTCTATAACGGCAGAACTTTGTAAGTGTAAAAGACAGAAACGTCCTTTTCCCCTCTGAAAGTGCAGACGTAGAGGTTTCCGTACATTTCTGCGTGATTTTGCATGAGCCTTACGTGTGGTGGCAGAACACTCCAGCACTCTGCAGAGGAACGTTGCTCTCGGTGCATCAGTTCTTGGTTTTGGCGAAGTGAAAGTTGCGCTGGAGGCTCGTCTTGTGAAACGTGACGCGCTGCTGCTGCATGTGAACACTTTAACACGAGGTGCATTTGACCCGCGGCACGAACACAGTCACGAGACCTCGCGCCGCATGAACTGTGCGTTTAGGCTCCGGTCTGCCATCGTTTAGGGCGACTCGCGCTCGGGCTGCAGAACCGTCCTGTTCTCAAGCACGATTAAGTACGGTTCCATTCAACCGACGGTCAAAATATTCTGACCATTTAGCGATGATTGGGTCAAACACGGTCAAACGGTCACGGTTAACATCCCCAGACTTTGACCCTTAAACCGTCTCATTGCAACAGTTCAAATGTCCGATCACGATACCGGCCGAACTGATATTTGGAAGCCGATACCTGATCCAGCCAATGTTTTAGTATCTGCGTCGATGTTCGATACCGGTGTTGGATCGGGGTTAAGATGTGCTTCATTGTCCCTGTGGGGAAATGTGTTTTCTGCATTTGACCCTTCAGTCTCTCCGGGTTAAACCTGGAGCAGTCGGACCGTCTCCAGATCTTGAGCTGGTCTTGGTCAGGACCTGAGCCAAGTCCGGATTATCCATCTGGGCCAGTGGCACCGAGCCCAGGGGCAACAACCAGAGGGGGGCGCCACATGACACGGACTTTAACAGATTCCTCATACATTCGTATCTTATATTATTATGTCATTTATATGCACACCTCTAAATCGGGTTTTTAAAAAGTTGGATGTCGCGTATGGTTTTGTAACGGCTGCTAATGCGCCAACACATCACTGCACCTTAGACGCAGGAAACATTTACAGGTTTTACCCTAAAAGCTTTAACAGGCAAATGACCTCAGGACATCAGTCGTCTCCTAACATTTAATATAAGCACAGATATGACCCCATCGTCACTGAAGATCCTCCTGAAGGTTCATCTGTTCCATCCAAACTCGGTAAAACTGCTTTTGGTTTCAGTGAGTCAGCTGCAGGACTCTGTAAATGTCCTTTCACTGCCGACTGTTCAAGACTCTTTTAAAATCACATGTTGTAGAGCAGTGGAATCGCCTCAGGAGTGTTTCCGTTTGCATCGTCACATAACCTGATGAACGTGTAAGTTTAGAATCGATGAGCTGTTTCATGTCCTTGTGCTTCTTTGTAATTGTTTTATGACATTTTTGTGCACTTAAGAAGAGATATTGTACCTCAGTGGGACCTTCCTGGCTAAATAAAGGTTAAACTGAAATAAATTCACCTGAACATGTTAAATGGCCACACCTAACTCGTCATTAACACTCATTTCATCATAACGACAACAATAATGATAATAATAGTAATGATAATCCTGCCTCAGCTGGAGGATTTGACCTGTTGTGCATGTTTTAATGTTTTAAAGTTGTCTAGAAACTTTGGAACGCTCTCCCCCTTCGCTTTCAGACCTCCCCTTCAGTCCATTCGTGTAAACATCGTTTAAAAACACACTTTTCCTCACCGGCTTTGAACTCGTGTGCTCCTCTGACTGTCTTTTATTGATTTGATTTGCTAATTTTCTATTTATTATGCTTTATTTTACTCTGTGCAGCACTTAAGAGACTTTGTGTTGGTAAAATGTGTTGCGCAAATGAAGTTGGACTGGATTATCTTCCACATGATGGCATTAAAAAACAAGCAGGCAATGCCAAAAGGCCAAATGACCAACAAGAATGAATGTTTTTTCAAGGATTTTAAATAAAAAATGACATAAATGTGTTTTTGTTCGGTATTATTGAACTGCATTTCTCACTGTGACCACCGGATGGCAGTGTAATCTCATAATACGTGAGCTCTGGATTTAATGACATCAGGTTCATCATGTTTTTATTCTTATATTGTTTCATTTTTGTCTGATAAAAACTAATTACAAATCCTTCACTACTCATTTCCTGAAGACAAACAACAGACACTTTTAATTCTTGCCATTTAACCCAAAAAATAGTTATCAGGTCTGTTTGTGACGAAGAAACAACATAAGAACAAACATTTTCAAAAAGTAAATAGTGTAATGAGGGTTTAAAACAGGTTCAGTTTAGACAAATAAGACTCTTCATGGAGAATGTTCCAGTGTTTGGCTTTAAATTTGTCCACAGAGTGATGCAGGTGGTGGGACCTCCAACAGCAATGAAATGTTACGCAGTGACACTTTAAGAGAGAAACAAAAGACAGCAGTAGTGATAGCTGGAGTTTTCTGTTGTTAATATTTTCTGGATGTCTTATTATCTTTTAATTTTGATTTTTAACTTTATCCACCTGCTGCAGCACTTTGAGATTTATCTAAAAGTTATACTACACACATACAAAATAAAACACATGGTTCAGTCCTGCTATAGTCCTGGTTCAGTCCTGCTTTAGTCCTGTTTTAGTCCTGTTTTAGTCCTGCTTTAGTCCTGTTTTAGTCCAGGTTCAGTCCTGCGTTAGTCCTGGTTCAGTCCTGCTTTAGTCCTGTTTTAGTCCTGTTTTAGTCCTGCTTTAGTCCTGTTTTAGTCCAGGTTCAGTCCTGCGTTAGTCCTGGTTTAGTCCTGGTTTAGTCCTGGTTTAGTCCTGGTTTAGACCTGGTTTAGTCCTGGTTTAGACCTGGTTTAGACCTGGTTCAGTCCTGGTTCAGTCCTGCTTTAGTCCTGTTTTAGTCCTGTTTTAGTCCTGCTTTAGTCCTGTTTTAGTCCAGGTTCAGTCCTGCGTTAGTCCTGGTTTAGTCCTGGTTTAGTCCTGGTTTAGACCTGGTTTAGTCCTGGTTTAGACCTGGTTTAGACCTGGTTTAGTCCTGCTTTAGTCCTGCTTTAGTCCTGTTTTAGTCATGGTTCAGTCCTGTTTTAGTCCAGGTTCAGTCCTGCGTTAGTCCTGGTTTAGTCCTGGTTTAGTCCTGGTTTAGTCCTGGTTTAGACCTGGTTTAGTCCTGGTTTAGACCTGGTTTAGATGTTGTTTAGTCCTGGTTCAGTCCTGGTTCAGTCCTGGTTCAGTCCTGGTTCAGTCCTGGTTCAGTCCTGGTTCAGTCCTGGTTCAGATCTCCTGCAGTCTTCAGTCCCAAAAACATTCAGAAATGCAGTGATACATTTAGTATCTGGAGTGAAGTCGGCAGAAGCACATTATTGTTTTGATGGTGTAAAAGAGACTGGAGGCAGCAGCCGGAGCGTCTCAACCTCAGGTCTGCCAAACTACTGTTCGGCAAAGTCACCACAGACCTGTGGAGAATCACACGGCAAAGAAAAGAACTGCAGCGATCGCTAAATGGGGACAAATTGCTTTACATTATGGCTTTAAAACTGCTTGAAATGCAAAATAAGACCATTTTAAACATGCAATTCAAGGTCTGATTAATTGCAATTAACTATGGAATTTCTGATCTTAATAGAGGTTTTAACAAGAGCTCCTCCAGCGGGGCAAAATACGCCCGTACTTTGAATTATTGTTTATAGAATTCTAGAATCGGAATTCCACCAATCAGATCGCAGCAACAGAACTTACAGACACTACAAAGCTTTAATGTGTCAAAGCTCAAAGAAGCAGAATGTGGGTTGTTCTCGCTTTCAGCAGCAGAACATTTGAGAAGAGAGTTCAGATCAAAGACAAAGCTTCAAAGACTTCAAAGCTTTGAAGTGTCCACAGACGGACAGACGGACGGACGGACAGCACCATACCATAATACGTCCCGTCTTAGAACGGGCGTATAAAAATGAATCATTTAACAGCCCTAATTATTATTCTTAGTAGTTAGAGGTTAAAAAGATGTTAAATATTTCAGAAACCTGAGAGTGACGATGACATCAGCACATTCTAGAACCAGCGCCTGGTTTTCACCTTCTAGAATCTGATGATGTCACACACTCACCTGGAGACCAGAGGCAGATTTCCCCATTAAAACACTGTACTTTGTCATGAAATACACTAAATGTTTCTTTACAAATCTTTAAAGTCATCTTTTTTATTGGTAACTGAGCCCATTCACTCGCGATAGTACAACAAAATCCTACATTTGAACTGTATTTATTTTAGCTGCTCCCATCTGTACCCATTATTATTATTGGCCAATAGAATGTTGTGATGCCATGTGGTTGCCATGGTAACTTCCACTGGAACAGGTCAAAGGCCAAAAAGGCTTTGAAGTCTCTATAAAGTCTCTTTAAAGTCTCTTTGAAGTCACCTTGAAGTCACAGGACACTTTGACCTCAGGGTTGGTGGGGCTGACTCGAGTTCACAGAAAGTCAAACTCTTCGCTCTTGCTCACAACACTCATTAGAGTTATTATCTAAACACTTAGACTAATCGCAGAATAATCCTCAGGATGTCCGGTCTCCAAACAACACAAACGCCGAGGCAACACCACCAGCTCACACACACCCAGGAGCCACTCGATCTGCCCCCTGACACCAGGGCCCAGAAGACCGGCAGTCCTGCCGTCCTTCACAGCCCACAGCCAGAGGACAGGCCTGAGCCCAGCAGACAATACACGAGTGTAGGGTATCCTCTGTCTTCTGTGGTCCCTTTGGTGCCCTCAGATACAGACAGGATAGAGTCTGAAGCTCCAGTGCCGCCTCCAGATGTGCCCAGACACTCTTCCTCAACGAGGCCGTCCTTCCTGTTCAAACCGTGGAGCAGCGACAACTGCAACGACCTCGTGGATAAGCTGGTGTCCAAGATCTTCCAGAAATCATTTGACTCTCTGTCAGTAGATTTCTCCCGGGACCTGCTGGCACAGCTGGAGGACCAGGTTTCGCAGTGGGACGTTGTGGTGAAGCCAGATAAGTACAAAGACGTGGCCTCTGCCGTGTATAAAGACCTGTGCAAAGGTCGGAAGAAGCGGCAAATGAAAGTCGCGGCCATCGCCCAGAGAGGCTTCAGCACAAAGGTCCTGAACGCCATCCACCACCGCCTGACGGAGTTCCCGAGACTGAACCAGGACTAAAGCAGGTCTAAACCAGGTCTAAACCAGGACTAAACCAGGTCTAAACCAGGTCTAAACCAGGTCTAAACCAGGACTAAACCAGGGCGAAACCAGGACTAAACCAGGACTAAACCAGGGCTAAACCAGGTCTAAACCAGGACTAAACCAGGGCTAAACCAGGACTAAACCAGGGCTAAACCAGGACTAAACCAGGTCTAAACCAGGACTAAACCAGGTCTAAACCAGGTCTAAACCAGGACTAAACCAGGACTAAACCAGGTCTAAACCAGGACTAAACCAGGACTAAACCAGGACTAAACCAGGTCTAAACCAGGTCTAAACCAGGACTAAACCAGGACTAAACCAGGTCTAAACCAGGACTAAACCAGGACTAAACCAGGACTAAACCAGGTCTAAACCAGGACTAAACCAGGGCTAAACCAGGTCTAAACCAGGACTAAACCAGGGCTAAACCAGGACTAAACCAGGACTAAACCAGGACTAAACCAGGTCTAAACCAGGTCTAAACCAGGGCTAAACCAGGTCTAAACCAGGACTAAACCAGGGCTAAACCAGGACTAAACCAGGTCTAAACCAGGACTAAACCAGGTCTAAACCAGGTCTAAACCAGGTCTAAACCAGGACTAAACCAGGGCTAAACCAGGTCTAAACCGGGACTAAACCAGGGCTAAACCGGGACTAAACCAGGACTAAACCAGGACTAAACCAGGACTAAACCAAGACTAAACCAGGTCTAAACCAGGACTAAACCAGGTCTAAACCAGGTCTAAACCAGGTCTAAACCAGGACTAAACCAGGACTAAACCAGGTCTAAACCAGGACTAAACCAGGACTAAACCAGGACTAAACCAGGACTAAACCAGGACTAAACCAGGTCTAAACCAGGACTAAACCAGGGCTAAACCAGGACTAAACCAGGACTAAACCAGGACTAAACCAGGTCTAAACCAGGTCTAAACCAGGACTAAACCAGGGCTAAACCAGGTCTAAACCAGGACTAAACCAGGGCTAAACCAGGACTAAACCAGGTCTAAACCAGGACTAAACCAGGTCTAAACCAGGTCTAAACCAGGTCTAAACCAGGACTAAACCAGGGCTAAACCAGGTCTAAACCGGGACTAAACCAGGGCTAAACCGGGACTAAACCAGGACTAAACCAGGACTAAACCAGGACTAAACCAAGTCTAAACCAGGTCTAAACCAGGACTAAAGCAGGTCTAAACCAGGACTAAAGCAGGTCTAAACCAGGACTAAAGCAGGTCTAAACCAGGACTAAAGCAGGACTAAAGCAGGTCTAAACCAGGACTAAAGCAGGTCTAAACCAGGACTAAAGCAGGTCTAAACCAGGACTAAAGCAGGACTAAAGCAGGTCTAAACCAGGACTAAAGCAGGTCTAAACCAGGACTAAAGCAGGTCTAAACCAGGACTAAAGCAGGACTGAACCAGGACTAAAGCAGGTCTAAACCAGGACTAAAGCAGGACTGAACCAGGACTAAAGCAGGTCTAAACCAGGACTAAAGCAGGCCTAAACCAGGACTAAAGCAGGTCTAAACCAGGACTAAAGCAGGACTGAACCAGGACTAAAGCAGGTCTAAACCAGGACTAAAGCAGGACTGAACCAGGACTAAAGCAGGTCTAAACCAGGACTAAAGCAGGACTGAACCAGGACTAAAGCAAGTCTAAACCAGGACTAAACCAGGACTAAAGCAGGACTAAAGCAGGTCTAAACCAGGACTAAAGCAGGTCTAAACCAGGACTAAAGCAGGTCTAAACCAGGACTAAAGCAGGACTGAACCAGGACTAAAGCAGGTCTAAACCAGGACTAAAGCAGGTCTAAACCAGGACTAAAGCAGGTCTAAACCAGGACTAAAGCAGGTCTAAACCAGGACTAAAGCAGGACTGAACCAGGACTAAAGCAGGTCTAAACCAGGACTAAACCAGGACTAAAGCAGGACTAAAGCAGGTCTAAACCAGGACTAAAGCAGGTCTAAACCAGGACTAAAGCAGGTCTAAACCAGGACTAAAGCAGGACTGAACCAGGACTAAAGCAGGTCTAAACCAGGACTAAAGCAGGTCTAAACCAGGACTAAAGCAGGTCTAAACCAGGACTAAAGCAGGTCTAAACCAGGACTAAAGCAAGTCTAAACCAGGACTAAACCAGGACTAAAGCAGGACTAAAGCAAGTCTAAACCAGGACTAAACCAGGGCAAAACCAGGACTAAACCAGGTCTAAACCAGGACTAAACCAGGTCTAAACCAGGACTAAAGCAGGTCTAAACCAGGACTAAAGCAGGTCTAAACCAGGACTAAAGCAGGTCTAAACCAGGACTAAAGCAGGTCTAAACCAGGACTAAAGCAGGTCTAAACCAGGACTAAAGCAGGTCTAAACCAGGACTAAAGCAGGTCTAAACCAGGACTAAAGCAGCCCCAGGTGTTTGTTTGTGAGCCCCACCTCACAAACAAACACCTCACAACCCCACCAACCCCAGCACATTGTTGTATTTAGTGTTGTAAATACAAAACTAAATACAACAATCAATTTATATGGCTGTGAATCCTATACAATCACCAACAAGTTAAGGAAGAAACTGGAGGCAACCGAAATGTGGTTTTTAAGGAGATTATTAAAGATACCATGGACAGAAAAGAAATCTAATCAAGAGGTGCTGGAAATGGCAAAGAAAGAAAAATCTTTGATTAAAACGATAAGAAAAAGACAGATGAAATTCATGGGCCGTGTCTACAGAAAAGGTGGAGTGGAACATCTCAGCATGACAGGAAAGATCGAGGGGAGAAGAAGTAGAGGTCGACAGCGAGAAACCTGTGCAGACAGGCAACTGGGCAACAGCAAAGGCACTAAGCAACAACCAATTCATGAATAATGCCTCGAATGAAAGAGACAGATGGAGCCGTGGCCGTCAATGCCTGTTCCAGACAAGACACCTCATGATGATGATGATAATTCTTCACATGCAAACTGCCTTGAATCCGTTTCTTGTTGCATTTATTGTCTTGTAAACTCTGTTTATAAAAGGTGTAAATAAAATATGATGCTAAATATCAATCACCATCAACTCAAAACATGCGCTGTAGGTGTGAAAGTTGTGTGAGTGTTGGTGTTGGTCGGAGGGACCGTTGGCACCGCTTAGGTTGGCAGCCGCGCCTCCGTCAGTCTGCCCCAGGGCAACTGTGGCTATAACAGTAGCACCACCACCGGGTCTGGAGTGAATGAAGAATGCTCTGTAAAATGCTGTGTAAAGCGCTTTGGGGACATGTGTCTGTGTAAAGCGCTATATAAATAAACCTTACCTTAAATACAACACTAAATACAATCAATCAATTAAATATTGTCCCACTTTAACTGTCTGCTTTAAACTGTACGCTGTAAACTGAACCAGGACTAATTCTTTATTCTTTATTTGGATCCCCATTAGCTTCCATCATGTGGTTGCTAATCTTCCTGGGGTCCACAAAAAAATAAATAAAAAATGCAATTTAAAATACATTGAAAACTCAAGTCACATTGCCATGATGCCCATTGACCTGTACAATAATAGAGACAGTGGTTTAAAAAAACAATGATTATGAAAGGCATTGATCGTTCATATTATTGATTCTTTATATTTAAGTTTCCTTTTGAAAGAGCGTCTCCTTTTAATTGATCTCATATTAGTAGAGAGTGAGTTCCAGCTCGCAGCTCCTCTGAAGAGGACAGTTCTTTTCATGAAGTCACTTGTGGGTTTGGGGCCAGTTACTTTACATGAGGTCACTTGGCGAGTCGCGTGTGTGTGGCACAACCCACTGTATAAAAGTCTATTGTTAAAAAAGCTGCTTCTTTTTCACTCACTACTTGATGCATGAACATCACCAAACTTATTTGCAGTTTTTCTTCCACCATCAACCAAGACAGTCTCTTATGCATCTCATGAACATTAGTGCGATAGGAACAGTGAAGAATGACTCAACCAGACCTAAAACAGGACTAAAACAGAACTGAACCAGGACTAAAACCAGGACTGAACCAGGACTAAACCAGGTCTAAACCAGATCTAAATCAGGACTAAACCAGGACTGAACTGAACCTCAACTTCATCTATCAGAAAACAACTTAAAAGCAGTGAAATGATCTGTCCATGCAGCAAGATCGCGTTTATTCCCTTAAAATAAACGACTCTAGACGAGAATGAAGCAAGTCTGAAAAATAAATCTGAAAACAAGATGAAGAACCTGAAGTGCTTTTTAAAATCTTGGCCAGATCAGAGATCACCTTTAAGAACAGGTTAAAGTCGTGGTTACTTGAGAATCAAACCTGTGACCATAGTTAATGAGTTAGAGTTACACCTGGTTTAGACCTGGTTTAGACCTGGTTTAGACCTGGTTTAGTCTTGGTTTAGTCCTGGTTTAGACCTGGTTTAGTCCTGTTTCTGTCCTGTTTTAGACCTGGTTTAGACCTGGATTAGACCTGGTTTAGTCCTGGTTTAGTCCTGGTTTAGTCCTGGCCTGACCTGGGTCAGCACCAGGAGGGAGATAGATCCAGGAAAATAATGGTGAATCTGCTGCGCCTTAAGGACAAACAGGGTATAGTCACTTCAGCTAAAAAGCTGAAAGGAACCAATATCTATATAAATGAGGATTTCCCTGGATCTGTGCTTCAGAAAAGAAAAGAACTGTTGCCCAAACGTAAAGCTGCCAGAGAAAGGGGAGAAAAGGCAATGCTAAGGTATGATAAGCTGATTATTTTGCCTAGAGTGCAGCAATCAAATGACACTTAATTCACATATTCAAAGTTCTGTGTATTTTTATTTTTTTTTGGAGATATTGTTGATTTTAGAACATAATGTTTCAAACCAAAACGGTTTTGGCACATCTAAATATTTGCAGCAAGGAAGCTGTTTAGCACCTCTCTTGTTTTCTGTATTTATTTATTTTTTTGTAATTCAAGTTTTTATTTTATTTTTACATTTTTTAACATATAACAGACAGCAGCACATTACTCTGGGCCTAAACCGTCTGACATGTATTTCACATGTATTTCAATCAAAAACAGGTGCCCAAGATTTCACACAAATGTCCATGCTCTCATTCAACCGAGCCAATCATTTCTCATATGAAACCACTTTCATCAAACTATCCATCTGTGAAAGTCTGGAGGAGCAGGATCCTTCCATACACTAAGAATCACCCGCGCTGCAGTTATTACCCCCACCTTTAAAATCACATACTCCCATTTTGATACCCCCGGCATCACTGATTTTTCCCCAAGTAAACATAATCTTGGCGACCTGGGTATCGTCCTGCCAATCCACCTTTCTGTATATTTTAGTACTCTCTCCCAAAAGGGATAGTTTCCCCACATTCCCAAAGAGTGTGCATAAAAGTTCCCGGAGCCAAGTGACATTTCCAGCTATTATCATTCCTCATGAGCCCCATTCTTTTGAGTTTAGAGGGGGTATAATACCATCGATGTATAAGTTTATACTGTGTAAACTTCCCTCTAGTTTCCCTTATACCTTTGCCAGAATGTGAAAGTATTTCCCCCCATATTTCCTTATCTATTTCACAACCCAGGTCCCTTTGCCAAATAACTCTTAAATTGTCACACATGTCCTTCTTTAAATTATTAAACATTTTACAAAACAAAGATGCTCTATGTGTTCCACACGGTACTTCACAAAAGTCCACCACTGGGTTTTTTTCCTGAATACATTTTCCTTTGTTAATGCAGTCTCCTAATTGCAAATATTTCCAAAAGTTCCCTCTCCTTTCCAAACCATATTTTTGAATGATTCCTTCAAAGGACATAATTTTCTGGTCTTCAAAAATATCACAAATTGTATGAATTCCTTTCTCAATCCATTCCCTCCAATTAACTGTTTTTTTACCTATCCGTATTAGTGAATTGTGCCACAAGGAGGCATAAGATTGTCTCAAGTGAGACCCCCCACACCATTTGTGCACCTCACTCCAAACATGCTTTGAGTAAGTGAGTACCGGGTTGTCATACAGATCCAAACCCTTAGTATTGGTTCCTTGGGATAAAACATCAATCAGTGTGAAAGGATTCACTAACTCCCGCTCAATCTTGATCCAGTCCAGATCCGTATCCTCCTTTCCCCAGTGTTTCACCAACCTCGACATTTCAAACGCCAAGTTATAAAGTCTCATATTTGGAAGAGCCAACCCCCCACTTTCTCTTGAAGCCCACATTTTCTTTATGTTGATTCTTGGTCTTTTTTTGTCCCATAAAAAATCTTTTATCACCTTCTCAAATTGAACAAATATATGAACTGGTATTTTCACAGGTAACATCATGGAAACATAATTGAACTGTGGAGCAATTACCATTTTAATCACATTCATTTTCCCCCATAGCGTAAGTTTCAATTTCCCCCACTTCTCTAAATTATTTCTTATTGTTAGGAGGAGAGGTTCCATATTCAGTTGCATTATTTCCTCTAGGTTAGGGTTCAAAAGTATACCTAAGGATTTCATGCCTGATGGCAACCATCTAAAGTTAAATGCAGTGATATGTTTAGAGTAACATGATGAAGAAAGTGGCAATGCCCTCAGACTTATTCCAATTTATCTTGTAGCCCGACATATTGGAATACGAGTCAACACATCTAAGCAGAGCTGGTAATGAATGCACTGGATCAGTTAATACAGCCAAAATGTCATCTGCATAGAGAAACAACTTATGTTCTCTGCCACCCATTTTTACCCCTCTAATTCTTGAATCGGCACGAATTTTTAGAGCCAATGGCTCCAGGAATATAGTGAAAAGCAACGGGGATAAGCTACATCCCTGCCTCATTCCTCTGGATAGAGGAACAAAATCTGATACCAGCCCATTAGTCAGGACTGTGGCCTTTGGACAGGAATATATGGTCTTCACCCAGTTACAAAATGTTGGCCCAAAACCAAACTTATTGAGGACTATCATAAGAAAACCCCATTCTACCCTGTCGAATGCCTTCTCCGCATCCAGGGAGAAGGCAGCAACTGAATCATGACTAGTTTTACTTTTGTGCATAATATGGAGAAGGCGTCTCATGTTGTCTCCAGAACATCTGTTCTTAATGAAGCCAACCTGGTCTCCATGAATAATCGAAGGCAGTATTTTTTCTAGCCTTGAAGCTAGTATTTTAGTCAAAATTTTGCAATCTACTCCCAAAAGACTGACGGGTGGATAATTTGCTGGGTCGGAGGTGTCTCTCTCCTTTTTAGGGATTTAGGGAACTCTGTAAGGACCCTGTATCATAGGCCTCCAAATAAACCTTGTGTAAAATATCAACTCTAAATATCAACATACTTTTTATTAGGGGTGGGTATTGCCAACAACCTTGTGATACGATACGATTCGCGATACAGGGGTCTCGATACGATACGATTTGCGATACAGGGGTATCCCGATACATGGTCTTCAAGGCGATACGTATCCCGATATTTTACATTACGTAACCTATAATTTAAAAAAAAAACGACAGATGTTTACTCAAATGTTATTTTTATTTTGGTGAAGCGCATCAGTTACAGTGTAACAGAAGAAGCTGTAAGGCAGAAACTGCCCTTGATTCACCTGTTAACAGCCGCACTCGGCACAAGTGTTCAAATATGTACCAGATGTAATAAGATGTAATGTATAATAAATAAACCATCTTCTGAAATTTAGGCATGTTTTCTTAAGATAAATAACTAAAACAAGCCAAAAAATTTCGCTCCATATGTCTCGTGTGCCTCCACCAGTGAGTGTGCGTAAAAGGAGGAGAGAGAGAGTCTCCATACACAGAGCACATGGAGCTAGCCTATCACTACAGCACCTCTGCCCCACATGGGGCCCACCGCTGAAATCCTCTTTTCATAGGCTACTCAGATCTGTCAATCATTTCCTGAAAGAACCAATGACTGAAGAGGTTTTGCCGTGGAACTGTCCCTCGGTCATGCGTAATACGCCGCTAACTGGACGCACTCGTTTTGTTCCCCAAGCTGTAGCGCGGCGCCGCGTAGCCGGACCGAAGCCTGGATACGCTTGTTTTGTAGCTAAGAGTGTGGAGAAAACAAACATACCCCACACCGCTAACAGGAGCTAAGCGTTTAGCTATGCTAAGGACCAAGAGCGAGAGTAGTAGAGAGATGCGTCGCTCATCCATTCAGACAAACTCGGACTTTCTGGATTATTTCTCCACATGGAATTATTTTATGAAAAAACAACTGGATATTCTTTTTCTGTGGACTGTTACGGACTAATTGAGCACAGCTATTCCTGGATTGGACCCGTTTTGGACCTACAGAACCGGCTCAAAGGTAAGAAATGCAATGAATATTTTAGGGAATTATAAGTTATGGCTCTTTGGGCTGTGTGGCATAAAATGAATGATATGGTGGTTTTACTGAGGAATTAAGCTTTCAAACGATGTATAGCATGTCAATATTGGAAAAATAAGTACGGTGAATATCTGGCTTGACTTTTTAATGTTGTGTAATCGCCGCCGGCGGGCGGGTGGGTGTAAACATGGCTTAACAAGGCTGTATGCTGACATGCAGCTCCTTTGATGAAAGTAAACTTAAGATATGGCCTTAACAAGGCTGTAGTGCAGGAGGAATGCTGCCTCTGACAATACGAAATGTGCATTGCAAGGATCACTTATCAGACGCAGTTTGCTGAAGCTTGATAAATAATGTTTGTTGCATGTCAAATATCGATACTGACGCCTCCGTATCGATACGTGTATCGCCAAGAGGCCCACGACGATGTATCCCCGTATCGATTTTTTGAACACACCCCTACTTTTTATAACATTCAATCGGAAAGCCATCCATGCCTGGTGACTTTGCATTTTTCATAGATGATATTGCTGCCCTAATTTCTTCTTCTGTTATAGGTGCATCCAACCCTCTCTTTTTGATCTGTAGTAAGTGTTGGCAAGTCTAGGCCTGAGAAAACTTGTCAATGTCAGTTTCATTAATAATGCCCGATGATGTATGTAAATCCTGATAAAACGATTTGGCTTCTACACAGATAATACGGCCTTCCCCATCATTGTATTCCTTCAATAAAACAAAGCTCAGCTTTTATTTATGAGGATCATTACACCATTTCTCTTACTTGAATAAGAGCTCTGCAGCCCTGTCCCTGCCCAGTCTCTGTTAAATGTCTGTGCTCCTTCATCCCCGGCCACATGAGAGTCCTGTATGAACTCTATATCCGTGTTCTTTGTTTTTAAATATGACAGGACCTTCCTCCTCTTAACTGATCTCCACAACCCTTTATGCTCCATGATGTTATTTTAATAAACCCTGACATTACATTAAGTGAAGACTAATGTTTTTAGCACCAAATAGAAATGTATAGGCAATGTGAGAATGACAATATACAAGACAATACCTCGGCCCATATACCACTGCTGTCTGAACAACAACTCAAAATTAAACAAAACTAACACTTCCCGGCTTAACCACGCCAAACAAACAAAACTCCCCAAACGGCCGTATCCTCCGTGGCCCGAACCACCCTGAACTTTGGTTCAGGTTCCCTTAGTTTACTCGGCCCGTGAGACTGGCTCTAGATGAGTGACGGCCCCTCTCCATGTAAGAGCCCCTTTTAACCCATCATAACCAACCTTACAGTGTTCACAGATGCAGACACTTCTTTCCTCCCGCAGGCATTAAGTTGAATGTAACAAAAATCTTTCCGCCTCCTTCCCGTCAAATGTAGTTTCGACTCGAAAACGACAAAATTGCCGGGTTTATTTGAAGTGTATGGCTACAAAGTTCTGATATTAAGGACGGGTTTCAGGAGCTCGTCTAATGTGCGTCTAATGTCTAATGTCCATTCCTCTCGGCTGCCCCACGCGACGCCTCCGTTTTCTGTATTTATTAACGATTTACCTTTAAGTGTAAAAGAGGCCTCAATGACAATTTATGCCGATGACTCGACAGTTTACTGTGCTGCAGATTCATGTGATAAGATTAATTCTGTTTTATCTAGAGATCTGGCTCTGCTGTATGAGTGGGTACGAGGAAACAAGCTTGTTCTTAACATTAATAAAACAAAAGGTATGATAACAGGGGCAAAACAAAAGTTAGCACGTGAATCAGATTTAAATTTAAGCACTGATGGGGAAAACATACATCAAGTATCAAAGCTAAACTGTTGGGTCTGGTCATTGACAGTAGCCTGTGCTGGACAGAACATATCGCTATTACAAACAAATATTGTCAATATGTTAAATGTGACACTTTAGAAACAATTACCAAGTCTTTAACCTTATGCTCTTTGCCGTATTGTTCTGAAGTGTGGTCTTCTGCATCACAAACAGATTTAGCTCAACTACAAGTGGCCCAAAACAAAGCAGCAGGACTTCAGTTCAGTTAGAACCAGTAGAAATCAAATGTTTTCCCCTTTGACGTGGCTCAATTTAAATCAAAGAACACAAGTTACACTGGGCACAATGAGAAATAATGTACTGGACCTTAAAATGCTGTTTTCATTTCTACTCAAATTGTTGACTGTGACTCAGTGCACGACCACAGCACTAGAAGAGCAACAAGTGGACATATAAAAAGTCCATTTCCTGAATCGAATTTCATGAAGAAAACCGTTCTGTACAGAGCGACTTCTACATGGAACATTATTCCTCAGAAAATTTGTGAGCTCAAAAACAAACTATTATTCAAAAATAAACTGAAGAGCCATGTGTTAAACAGAATGGAATGTGATATGGGTGTGTTTGTATGTGCATTTTAAAACAATGTTTATGCTGTAAATGAAATGTAAATCAACTGTTTTGTGTGAGATGTGATTTTTGATCTTAATGGACCCAGGAAGACGAGCAGAATGCAGCTTTCAGCTAATGGGCTCCAGAGAAATAAACAAAAATAAACAAATAAATAGACCTGGTTTAGACCTGGTTTAGACCTGGTTTAGACCTGGTTTAGATGTGGTTTAGACCTGGTTTAGACCTGGTTTAGTCCTGGTTTAGTCCTGGTTTAGATCTGGTTTAGTCCTGGTTTAGACCTGGTTTAGACCTGGTTTAGATGTGGTTTAGACCTGGTTTAGTCCTGGTTTAGACCTGGTTTAGACCTGGTTTAGTCCTGGTTTAGACCTGGTTTAGATGTGGTTTAGACCTGGTTTAGTCCTGGTTTAGTCCTGGTTTAGTCCTGGTTTAGTCCTGGTTTAGTCCTGGTTTAGACCTGGTTTAGACCTGGTTTAGTCCTGGTTCAGTTCAGGTTTGTCTTTTTACACACAGATATTAATTCTTTCCCTGCAAAGTTCCACATTCTGACATTAAAATGTGTCTAAGTGTTTTTATGGCTCAAAAACGCCTCGGAAAATGTGTTCGTACGAGTCGGGTGTGTGGAGTGGCGTCCTCGCTCACAGTGGCTCTGCCTGTGGGTGTTTCCATGGCGATAGAAAGGTTTAATAGTCACAGTAATGATCATACTGTGGAGTATTTCAGGGAAAGTGTTCATTCTGTGCTGTGTAATGCTGCCGTCTGCTGGACACACCAGGAACTGCACCTGAGACGAGATTTTTATTTATCCTCTGCTCCAAGTCCCGGTTTAGTCCTGGTTTAGACCTGGTTTAGACCTGGTTTAGACCTGGTTTAGACCTGGTTTAGATGTTGTTTAGACCTGGTTTAGACCTGTTTTAGTCCTGGTTCAGTCCTGGTCCAGTCCTGGTCCAGTCCTGGTCCAGTCCTGGTCCAGTCCTGGTCCTGACCCTCTCCTCCTCCTTTTGTTTTCTCTTTTCTCGTTCATTAACAGAAACACGTTTAAATCTGCGTTTCCGCTCAGACGATGAAACGAGCCGACGAGGAACAGCTGATCCTCCCCGGCAGATGTGAGCCTATTGTCATGGAAACGACCCAGGGAACGAGGGAGCGAGGAAACAAGGGAGCAAGGGAGAAAGGAGGGGGAAAACGAGTGGACACTGAGAGAAAGGAAAGATAAATAAACATACGGGGTCCAAAAACGTTCAACTTGATTTTGCAGGTTGATAATTTAGTAAATTCTTGTTGAAATAAGCTCAAATTTTCACAGGATGTTCAAAAACGGATGAAGATTTTATGTTTAATGTTTTATTTTTGTTCAGTTTGTGTTTCTGGTTCACAGTCGTTCACTTCACTTTTGCTGATCTTGGTCCAGATCGTTTAGGTATAATAATATAATAACATTTTTGGTACTAAATCTGGTTTTACTCCTGGTTTTGTCCTGACTTAGTCCTGTTTTAGTCCTGGTTTTGTCCTGGTTCAGTCCTGGTTCAGTCCTGGTTTAGTCCTGACTTAGTCCTGTTTTAGTCCTGGTTTAGACCTGGTTTTGTCCTGGTTCATTCCTGTTTTAGTCCTGGTTTTGTCCTGTTTTAGTCCTGGTTTAGTCCTGGTTCAGTCCTGGTTTAGTCCTTACTTAGTCCTGTTTTAGTCCTGCTTTAGTCCTGTTTTAGTCCAGGTTCAGTCCTGCGTTAGTCCTGGTTTAGTCCTGGTTTAGACCTGGTTCAGTCCTGGTTCAGTCCTGGTTTAGTCCTGCTTTAGTCCTGTTTTAGTCCTGTTTTAGTCCTGCTTTAGTCCTGTTTTAGTCCAGGTTCAGTCCTGCGTTAGTCCTGGTTTAGTCCTGGTTTAGTCCTGGTTTAGACCTGGTTTAGTCCTGGTTTAGACCTGGTTTAGACCTGGTTTAGTCCTGCTTTAGTCCTGCTTTAGTCCTGTTTTAGTCATGGTTCAGTCCTGTTTTAGTCCAGGTTCAGTCCTGCGTTAGTCCTGGTTTAGTCCTGGTTTAGTCCTGGTTTAGACCTGGTTTAGTCCTGGTTTAGACCTGGTTTAGACCTGGTTTAGTCCTGGTTTAGTCGTGGTTTAGTCCTGCTTTAGTCCTGCTTTAGTCCTGTTTTAGTCCTGCGTTAGTCCTGGTTTAGTCCTGGTTTAGTCCTGGTTTAGACCTGGTATAGTCCTGGTTTAGTCCTGGTTTAGACCTGGTTTAGTCCTGGTTTAGACCTGGTTTAGTCCTGGTTTAGTCCTGCTTTAGTCCTGCTTTAGTCCTGTTTTAGTCCTGCGTTAGTCCTGGTTTAGTCCTGGTTTAGTCCTGCGTTAGTCCTGGTTTAGTCCTGGTTTAGTCCTGGTTTAGACCTGGTTTAGTCCTGGTTTAGTCCTGGTTTAGTCCTGGTTTAGACCTGGTTTAGTCCTGGTTTAGTCCTGGTTTAGTCCTGGTTTAGTCCTGGTTTAGTCCTGCGTTAGTCCTGGTTTAGTCCTGGTTTAGTCCTGGTTTAGACCTGGTTTAGTCCTGGTTTAGTCCTGGTTTAGTCCTGGTTTAGACCTGGTTTAGTCCTGGTTTAGACCTGGTTTAGTCCTGGTTTAGTCCTGCTTTAGTCCTGCTTTAGTCCTGTTTTAGTCCTGCGTTAGTCCTGGTTTAGTCCTGGTTTAGTCCTGGTTTAGACCTGGTTTAGTCCTGGTTTAGTCCTAGTTTAGTCCTGGTTTAGACCTGGTTTAGACCTGGTTTAGACCTGGTTTATACCTGGTTTAGTCCTGGTTTAGTCCTGGTTTAGTCCTGGTTTAGACCTGGTTTAGTCCTGGTTTAGACCTGGTTTAGTCCTGGTTTAGTCGTGGTTTAGACCTGGTTTAGTCCTTGTTTAGTCCTGGTTTAGACCTGGTTTAGACCTGGTTTAGTCCTGGTTTAGTCCTGGTTTAGACCTGGTTTAGTCCTGGTTTAGACCTGGTTTAGTCCAGGTTTAGTCCTGGTTTAGTCCTGGTTTAGTCCTGGTTTAGACCTAGTTTAGTCCAGGTTTAGACCTGGTTTAGCCCTGGTTTAGACCTGGTTTAGTCCTAGTTTAGTCCTGGTTTAGACCTGGTTTAGTCCTGGTTTAGACCTGGTTTAGTCCTGGTTTAGTCCTGGTTTAGTCCTGGTTTAGTCCTGGTTTAGCCCTGGTTTAGTCCTGGTTTAGACCTGGTTTAGCCCTCGTTTAGTCCTGGTTTAGACCTGGTTTAGACCTGGTTTAGTCCTGGTTTAGACCTGGTTTAGACCTGGTTTAGTCCTGGTTTAGTCCTGGTTTAGTCCTGGTTTAGTCCTGGTTTAGACCTGGTTTAGTCCTGGTTTAGACCTGGTTTAGACCTGGTTTAGCCCTGGTTTAGTCCTGGTTTAGTCCTGGTTTAGACCTGGTTTAGTCCTGGTTTAGTCCTGGTTTAGACCTGGTTTAGCCCTGGTTTAGTCCTGGTTTAGTCCTGGTTTAGACCTGGTTTAGCCCTGGTTTAGTCCTGCTTTAGTCCTGGTTTAGACCTGGTTTAGTCCTGGTTTAGACCTGGTTTAGCCCTGGTTTAGTCTGCTTTAGTCCTGGTTTAGACCTGGTTTAGTCCTGGTTTAGACCTGGTTTAGCCCTGGTTTAGTCCTGCTTTAGTCCTGGTTCAGTCCTGGTTTAGACCCTTATTCATTCACTCATTTCTATTCCTCAAACTCTCACTGCGCCAACTCAGCGCTTGTGGGCGGAGCCTCGTACGCGCTCGTACCTCTGACCGTATGGAGGGTTTGAATAGGACCGGGAGAGATCTCTAGATGACTCAGACCTGTGTGGATGCCTCTAAACCCTCTTCAGGTTTGTGACGAAGGAAAAGTGTAAGAACGTGAGAAAAAACTCCGAAAAGTCACTGTTCTATTGATATTTCTGAACATTTGCTGGTGCGTCCACAGGTTCTTTTCATTCTCCTGGTTCTCCCGGTTCTCCTGGTTCTCCCGGTTCTCCTGGTTTTCCCGGTTCTCCTGGTTTTCCCGGTTCTCCTGGTTTTCCCGGTTCTCCTGGTTTTCCCGGTTCTCCTGGTTTTCCCGGTTCTCCTGGTTTTCCCGGTTCTCCTGGTTTTCCCGGGTGATTTGAGGTTTCTTTGGGAGCGGCGTGTGTGGGAGGGTCATTATCTCGGTCGGGGGTCTGTGTCTCTGCCTAAGTACAGACCTGAGACCATCAAAGAGGCTCCAGGACAAATATTTAACACAACATCACCGACTTCAGCCAGAAGTACTGAAGTTTAGTCCTGGTTTAGTCCTGGTTTAGTCCAAGACTAAACCAGGACTAAACCAAGACTGAACCAGGACTAAACCAGGACTAAACCAAGACTAAACCAGGTCTAAACCAGGTCTAAACCAGGACTAAACCAAGACTGAACCAGGACTAAACCAGGACTAAACCAAGACTAAACCAGGACTAAACCAAGACTAAACCAGGTCTAAACCAGGTCTAAACCAGGACTAAACTAGGTCTAAACCAGGTCTACACCAGGTCTACACCAGGTCTACACCAGGTCTACACCAGGACTAAACCAGGACTAAACCAGGTCTAAACCAGGTCTACACCAGGACTAAACCAGATCTACACCAGGTCTACACCAGGACTAAACCAGATCTACACCAGGTCTACACCAGGACTAAACCAGGTCTACACCAGGACTAAACCAGGTCTACACCAGGACTAAACCAGGTCTAAACCAGGTCTACACCAGGACTAAACCAGGTCTACACCAGGACTAAACCAGGTCTAAACCAGGTCTACACCAGGTCTACACCAGGTCTACACCACGTCTACACCAGGACTAAACCAGGACTAAACCAGGTCTAAACCAGGTCTAAACCAGGACTAGAATGTGTAATTTCATGGTTTAAACTCCCTGTGTGTTTTCTGCGTTGATGCCGTCACCTTTGCTCCATCTGTCAAACAGCGAACAGGAAATCACAGCTCGTTTACCTTTTATGGCCGTGACACGAAGCAGGTCGCCATGGAAACAGCGGAGCAGAGACCGCGTTTCCCACAATCCTCTGCTGCAGCTTCCAGGAAGTTCCTCACAGGTCATTGATCAAAAAAGCCGTTAATATTCCATCAGTGTTCAAGGACAATAAACCAGGACTAAACCAGGACTAAACCAGGATTAAACCAGGACTAAACCAGGACTAAACCAGGACTAAACCAGGACTAAACCAGGACTAAAGCAGGACTAAAGCACGACTAAAGCAGGACTAAACCAGGTCTAAACCAGGATTAAACCAGGACTAAACCAGGACTAAACCAGGACTAAACCAGGACTAAATCAGGACTAAAGCAGGACTAAACTAGGACTAAACCAGGACTAAACCAGAACTAAACCAGGACTAAATCAGGACTAAAGCAGGACTAAACTAGGACTGAACCAGGACCAAACCAGGACTAAACCAGGACTAAACCAGGGCAAAAACAGGACTGAACCAGGACTAAACCAGGACTAGACCGGGAGTAGAGCAGGACTAAACCAGGACTAAACCAGGATAAAACCAGGATTAGACCAGGATTAGACCAGAATTGAACCAGGACTGAACCCATCCAGCTCCAGAGTGGGTGAGACTTCCCTCTCCCCAGTCACTTCCTCCCTCATTCATATAACCTCTGTATTTAAATCACCTCAGATCAGAGCAAGTCTCAGAGGAAAAACCTGTGTCTGTCCTTGAAAAAATATACAGAGGTGAAACCAGGACTAAAGCAGGACTGAACCAGGACTAAAGCAGGACTGAACCAGGACTAAAGCAGGTCTAAACCAGGACTAAAGCAGGTCTAAACCAGGACTAAAGCAGGACTGAACCAGGACTAAAGCAGGTCTAAACCAGGACTAAAGCAGGTCTAAACCAGGACTAAAGCAGGTCTAAACCAGGACTAAAGCAGGACTGAACCAGGACTAAAGCAGGTCTAAACCAGGACTAAAGCAGGTCTAAACCAGGACTAAAGCAGGTCTAAACCAGGACTAAAGCAGGTCTAAACCAGGACTAAAGCAGGACTAAACCAGGACTAAAGCAGGTCTAAACCAGGACTAAAGCAGGTCTAAACCAGGACTAAAGCAGGACTGAACCAGGACTAAACCAGGACTAAAGCAGGACTAAACCAGCTCTCATCCTTGCCCGAGGGCACAGCGGCAGACGCCTGGATTTGAACCCCAGACCTCGTCAGGCTCTCGTCTCTGTGACATAATCCGTTTAAATGTCTCTGATGAAGACGTAATATTCATAATTAATCTTCCTCATTAGTGAAAATCCCCCGTGACGAGTCCATGTTTGAATTAGTCATGACAATCCCACAGGGAGTCTGGGTCTCAACCAGGTCTAGACCCTGTTTAGTCCTGGTTTAGTCCTGGTTTAGACCTGGTTTAGACCTGGTTTGGACCTGGTTTAGTCCTGGTTTAGTCCCAGTTTAGACCTGTTTAGTCCTGATTTAGACCTGGTTTAGTCCTGGTTTAGACCTGGTTTAGATCTGGTTTAGACCTGGTTTAGTCCTGTTTTAGTCCTGGTTTAGACCTGGTTTAGTCCCGGTTTAGTCCTGGTTTAGACCTGGTTTTGACCTGTTTAGTCCTGGTTTAGACCTGGTTCAGTTCTGGTTTAGTCCTGGTTTAGTCCTGGTTTAGACCTGGTTTAGACCTGGTTTAGACCTGTTTAGTCCTGGCTTAGTCCTGGTTTAGACCTGGTTTAGTCCTGGTTTAGTCCTGGTCTAGACCTGGTTTAGACCTGGTTTAGACCTGTTTAGTCCTGGCTTAGTCCTGGTTTAGACCTGGTTCAGTCCTGGTTTAGTCCTGGTTTAGTCCTGGTTTAGACCTGGTTTAGTCCTGGTTTAGTCCTGGTTTATTCTTGGTTTCAGTCTGTTTTTAATCCTGGTTTGGACCTTGGTTTAATCTAGGCCTGAACCAGGACTAGACTAACCCAGCCCCAAACCAGGACTAAACCAGGTCTAAACCAGGTCTAAACCAGGACTTAGCCTCTGGACTTCTTATATTAAACCAATTCTTCACCGTGGACTTCATCAGATCCTGTCCGTGTGACCTCTGACCTGTGATATTGGACCGTAAACCGCCCGGCGACAGGCCCAGGCTGCTCTGTGATTGGTCAGTTCAGTGAGAGGTCAGAGGAGCAGGTCAAAGCAATACAGAATTTAATAAGTGGAATTAAAACAGCATCCTGAGGGACAGAGACTCGCTCCGGGGACATTTCTGATGATTATTGAGGCTAAGAACATGATTTAAAACATACAAATGACATAAAGTTTAGCATAGCACATAAAGTATATCTTAAAATAGAGCTGGAAATCACGATTGTAAAGTGGAATTTGCTGTTTAAAGGTCCAATATCACACAGCTCTGCTTCAGTCCTGCTTTAGTCCTGCTTCAGTCCTGCTTTAGTCCTGCTTCAGTCCTGCTTTAGTCCTGCTTTAGTCCTGCTTTAGTCCTGCTTTAGTCCTGCTTCAGTCCTGCTTTAGTCCTGCTTCAGTCCTGCTTTAGTCCTGCTTTAGTCCTGCTTTAGTCCTGCTTCAGTCCTGCTTTAGTCCTGCTTTAGTCCTGCTTCAGTCCTGCTTTAGTCCTGCTTTAGTCCTGCTTTAGTCCTGCTTTAGTCCTGCTTTAGTCCTGCTTCAGTCCTGCTTTAGTCCTGCTTCAGGTCTGCTTTAGTCCTGCTTTAGTCCCACTTTAATTCTGTTTTTCTAGTTTTTAAGACAGTAAAAATCAGGTACAGAGACTTAAATATCAGACCAAAACTGGGATTGGTCCAAACCCGGACTGGACCCTCAGGCGCTGCACATAAACGATATTGATTTCCAGTTTTCGTTTCGTTCGTTTTCGTTTATTTCATTAGAGTTTTGTCATTTTGGAAGCAATTTTATTTTATGGGGCGAAAATAAAGCAACATCAGCAGTTTCATCACTGGTTTAGTCCTGGTTTAATCCTGGTTTAGTCCTGGTTTAGTCCTGGTTTAGTCCTGGTTTAATCCTGGTTTAGTCCTGGTTTAGTCCTGGTTTAGTCCTGGTTTAGTCCTGTCTTTGACCTCACTGGTTCATTCATGTCTTTATGTTTTAAATATGAGTTTCCGTCTGACACTGAAAAAACACGTTTAATAATGAAAGAAACTGTGTCAGATGCCCTCCCGGCCTCCTGCAGGGGGCGATGTGGGGCGGAGGGGCAGGTGGAGGGGTAAATGCGCTGTAGGTGGGGCAGGTGTAGGGGTAAATGTGCTGTAGGTGGGGCAGGTGGAGGGGTAAATGTGCTGTAAGTGGGGCAGGTGGAGGGGTAAATGTGCTGTAGGTGGGGCAGAGGGCCAGGTGGAGGGGTAAATGTGCTGTAGGTGGGGCAGGTGGAGGGGTAAATGTGCTGTAGGTGGGGCAGGTGGAGGGGTAAATGTGCTGTAGGTGGGGCAGGTGGAGGGGTAAATGTGCTGTAGGTGGGGCAGGTGGAGGGGTAAATGTGCTGTAGGTGGGGCAGGTGGAGGGGTAAATGTGCTGTAGGTGGGGCAGAGGGGCAGGTGGAGGGGTAAATTTCAGGTGGAGTCCCTGGTTTTGCTCCAGTGGATCTTAAATAAAAACACTCGTCTGTGTTTACTGTAAACGAGGGACCGTTTAGTCCTGGTTTAGTCCTGGTTCAGTCCTGGTTTAGTCCTGGTTTAGTCCTGGTTTAGTCCTGGTTTAGTCCTGGTTTAGTCCTGGTTTATTCCTCGTTTAGTCCTGGTTTAGTTCTGGTTTAGACCTGGTTTAGTCCTGGTTTAGACCTGGTTTAGTCCAGGTTCAGTCCTGGTTTAGTCCTGGTTCAGTCCTGGTTTAGTCCTGGTTCAGTCCTGGTTTAGACCTGGTTTAGTCCTGGTTTAGACCTGGTTTAGTCCTGGTTTAGACCTGGTTTAGACCTGGTTCAATCCTGGTTCAGTCCTGGTTTAGACCTGGTTTAGACCTGGTTTAGTCCTGGTTTAGACCTGGTTTAGTCCTGGTTTAGTCCTGGTTTATTTTCCTCAGAAATCACCTCCAAACCTCCATAAACTCTGTATTGTCCTCGTTGTCTCTTGTGATTTTCCTGTAATTGAATCGTGTTTTAATCTGAACGTTCTCGCTCGGGGCTAATCCTGTTATGCTAATCCCGCTAATGCTAATGCTAATGCTATGCTAATGTGCTCATGTCTGAATAACCCGACATGGAGCTTTAACGGGATTACGGACGCGCTCGTTTCTCTGGTTTCACCCACACAGACTCCGGGGGCCGAGGCCAGGTTCAGTCCGGACACATTATTCCACGTTTAATGTTTTTATTTGAATTATTTACACAAACGTCACACGGATTTTGTGACGTTAAAGTGATTTATTTTTGTCCTGTTTGGTCCCGGTTCTGGTTTAGTTCTTCTGTGGTCCTCCTTTTAGTCCCTCGTTAATCCTGTCCTGGTTCAGTCCAGGTTCAGTCCTGTTTTAGTCCTGGTTTAGTCCTGGTTCAGTCCTGATTTAGTTCTGGTTCAGTCCTGTTTTAGTCCTGGTTTAGTCTTGGTTCAGTCCTGGTTTAGTCCTGGTTTAGTCCTGGTTCAGTCCTGGTTCAGTCCTGTTTTAGTCCTGGTTAAGTCCTGGTTCAGTCCTGGTTTAGTCCTGGTTCAGTCCTGATTTAGTCCTGGTTCAGTCCTGGTTCAGTCCTGGTTTAGTCCTGGTTCAGTCCTGGTTTAGTCCTGGTTCAGTCCTGATTTAGTCCTGGTTCAGTCCTGGTTTAGTCCTCATTTACCCTCTGTCTCTCTCTCACCACTCACACACATACAAGGAGCTAGGAAAGGGACCAAGGACACACACTGAAGGAGACGAGGAAACAAGGAGCCGAGGAAACAAGGAGCCGAGGAAACAAGGAGCCGAGGAAACAAGGAGCCGTGGTTCTGTTGTGATTCTCTGACGTTTATGTGTTTCTAAACCTCGTCAAGTCCTCCCCTCCTCCTCCTCCTATCCTTCCCTCCCTCCTCTCCTCTGTCTCTCCATCTCTCCTCCCTCCCTTCCTCCTCCTCCCTTTCTTTTCCTCTTCCTCTCCTTTATCCCTCCTCCCTCGTCTATCTCCTCTGCTGCTTCCTTCAGTCCTTCCTCTCTCCCGCTCTCCTCTTTTCTTCTTCCCAAGCCCTCTCTCTCCTCTATCCCTCCAGCCTCTCTCTCCAAACCCCCTCTCCTCCTCCCTCCCTCCATCTCTCCCTTCTTCCCCTCTTCCCTCTCTCTCCTTATCTTCCTCCTCTCTCTCCTTCCTCTGCATTTACAAACCATTATCACCTAGACTCCTCCTCCTCTCCTCTCTCTCTCTCCTTTTCTATTCTCATCTCCTTCCTCCCTCTCTCCCTCTTTCCCTCTCCTCCCTCCTCTCTCTCCTCCATCCTTGTCTCTCTCCATCCTCTTTCTTTCCTCTACATTTAAACACGATCACACTGGACTCCTCCTCCTCTCCTCCTCTTCCCTCTCTCCTCTCCTCTCCTCTCTCCTTCTCTATCCTTGTCTCCCTCGCCTTTCTCCTCCTTTCCTCCTCTTCTCCCTTCTTCTTCTCTTCTCTCTCCTTCTCTGTCCTCATCTTCCTCCTCATTTAAAAACACTATCACACTAGACTCCTCCTCTCTTCCTTCCTCTTTCTCTCTCTCTCTCTCTCCTTCTCTATCCTCCTTGTCTTTTCCTCTCCTCCCTCCTTCCTCTCTTCTCTCTCTCCTTCTCTCTCCTCGTCTTCCCTCTCTCTCTCCTTCCTCTGCATTTAAAAATAACATTATCACACTAGACTCCTCCTCCTCTCCTCCCCTCCTTATCTTCTTTTCCTCTTCTCCATCCCTTCCATCCTTCCTCTCTTCTTTCTCGCTCCTCCCTCTCTCCCTCCTCTTCTTTCCCTCACCTCTCTCCTTTCTCTCTCTCTCCTTTTCTATCCTCATCTTCCTCCTCATTTACAAAACATTATCACACTAGACTCCTCCTCCTCTCCTCCTTCCTCTCTCTCCTTCTCTATCCTCCTCTTCTTTTTCTCTCCTCCCTCCGTCCTCTCTCTCTCGATCCTCCTCTTCTTTCCCTCACCTCCCTCCTTTCTCTCTCTCCTTCTCTCTCCTCATCGCCTTCCTCTCTCTCCTTCCTCATTTACAAAACATTATCACCCTAGACTCCTCCTCCTCTCCTCCTTCCTCCTCTCCTCCTTCCTCCTCTCCTTGTCTTCTTTTCCTCTCCTCCTTCCTCCTGTTCTCTTTTTCCCTCTCCTTCATCCCTCCTTCCTCCTCTTCTTTTCCTCTTCTCCCTCCTCCTCTTCTCTGCATTTCCATAACACTCGCTCCAGACTCCTCCTCCTCCTCCTCTTCCCTCTCTCCTCTCTCTCCTTCCTCTGCGTGTAGAATCCGTCTCTCCGTCGCCGTCAGGAGCAGAGCCGTGTCGGCGCTCGTCTCCCGCTCACCTCGACGGAACCACGCGGAAAAAAAACCTTCATTTCCCGCGTTTCGCTGCGTTTCCGTCCGGATTCTGAACCCCGGATCCGTTCGCGCTCCATCGCTCCGTCCCGGAATCTGAAAACGCTCAGAATTCCTCGTTGAATCCGGTTTTTGTCATTCATTTCCCTGCGTTCGGAGCTGTCAGGTGGATTTCAGTTTTCGTTTTTTGGCCTTCTGTGTTTACATTTGGATTCTTATTTTACATTTACAGAGATTTTTTTTATTCTCCACATTCCGGATTCTGGAAAATAACGCTGTAGTTTTCCTTTAGTCCCATATTTTTGAAATTAAATGATGAGGATTTCCCTGGGACAGCAGCAGAAAGTGAGTGAGTGACCTGAATATTTGGTATTTTTTAGTATTTCTCTATAAAAAGTCACATTTTTAATATAAATACACCGTTTCCTGTTACTTTTGTCTGCATAACTTTGGTAGTTTTTGCATTAAATGTAGTTTTATAAGTGTAAATTGAGGCATATACAGAGACGCAGAATCATTTTTTATTTTAAACTTGAATTTGTTGACAAAATAAGCTCTAAATTTGCGTCATAAATAGACTGTAGTGTGGATTCAAATGAATGTTTTTTTCATTTTTTGTTATTTTTAATATTTTTTGCTGTATGGCCTTGTTCACAAACTGGATTCTGGACATTTTTAGAAATCTTACAAATCTTATTATTAGTTATTGTGTTTATTTAGATGCAACAACTGGAAAAAATCTGTTTAAGAAGATAATATCACTGATTTCATCATAGATTTTTCAGAAACCATTTCTACATTTGTCCCTGAACTAAAAATTAAAATATGACAAAAAATTTAAACACACGTAAATGTATATGCAGAAAATATGTAGCTGTAATTATTGAAAATTAAATTCTAAATAAATGTTGTATTTACTTTTAAGCTTCATTTTTAGTTTTGATTTAAGCACTTTTCAAATTCATTATGACTTAAAATATTTTATTTGCAATTTTCATTTTTTTTAGAATTTCAAATCAACATTTTTTAGTTAGTTTTTACATTTATAATTTAAAAAATCAGCATTTGTGGACAAAGATCATATTTTTCTGTAGTTGTTATAAACAGAATTGGCACATTTAAGGTGGACTCTTAAGGTGGACCTGGGTTTGGCCTCACTTCCTGAACAGGGGCCACTGGAGCCGCCTTAAATCTGCAGATGTGACCTCCTGCTCTGGCCGCAAAACACAAAAATAAAACAAATAAATAAATAAATTTGACAACGTTATTACAAATTTAAGATCATTTTTTAAGAATTTTTAAACTAAAAATGTGCGTACAAAAATTTCCAGTTTGTGAACTTGGCACACAGATTCCATTTTATTTAATCACTTTTAAACAAATAAAAATTTATAGTAAATACAGATTTTTTGCAGTAATTTTGAGATATTTTTAGACGTAAACTTCAACCAAGAAAGAGGAACGTTTAAAAAAAAAAAAATCCCAAAGATGTTCTCAGTCCTCATTTCCGTTTACCTGGATTTTTTGGTCGATTTTTAAGTGATTCCCAAATGCGTTTATCCAAGATTCCGGCGCGAAATCAGACGGAGAGGAGGGGGACTTTTGCATTTCCCGTTTTTCCCTGAAGATGCCCGCTCTCCTGGTCGGATTAAAGATGAAATCCGGACTTCCGAAACCCAAACCGGTCCACAGCGCTTTGCCCATTCCCCAAAAACCCGCCCGACCCTCCGCCCTCCACCTCAACGTCAAAACTGCGCCCGCCAAGAGCCACAAACCCCCGAAAACTGCAGCTACGGCCGGCGCCAAGGGTCAAAACTCAGTTCGGGCGGAGGAACGGGAGGAAACGGGAGGTGGCGCAGACCGGGACCAGACCGGGACTAAAGCCGGACCACATCTGGGACCTGAGTCTGGATTGGCTAAAGCCGAGAAGAGCGACGGGGCGGAGAATGGAGGCAGCGCGCAGGTCAGTGACAACACGGAGTTTAAAACCTGATTTAGGATTTAAAAAGTTAAAAAATTGAATCCGGAAATAATTGTCAGAATATTTACAATAAGTTTTTTTTACATTTTCAGTCACAGGGCGAAGCGAGTTAACTTTAAGTTACTTTAATCACTTATTTTCAATAGGTCATATTGACTTTTTGTGCCTGCTGTGGGTTTGTGGAACTTCAGGTTCATGGTTTTCTGTGGAAAAATGTGTGTGGAAATATTTAGTCCTGTTTTAGTCCTGGTTTAGACCTGGTTTAGTCCTGGTTTAGTCCTGGTTTAGTCCTGGTTTAGACCTGGTTTAGTCCTGGTTTAGTCCTGGTTTAGTCCTGATTTAGTCCTGATTTAGACCTGGTTTAGTCCTGGTTTAGTCCTGTTTTAGTCCTAGTTTACTCCTGGTTTAGACCTGGTTTAGTCCTGGTTTAGTCCTGGTTTAGACCTGGTTTAGTCCTGGTTTAGTCCTGGTTTAGTCCTGGTTTAGTCCTGGTTTAGTCCTGTTTTAGTCCTGTTTTAGTCCTGGTTTAGTCCTGGTTTAGTCCTGGTTTAGACCTGGTTTAGTCCTGGTTTAGACCTGGTTTAGACCTGGTTTAGACCTGGTTTAGTCCTGGTTTAGTCCTGTTTTAGTCCTGGTTTAGACCTGGTTTAGACCTGGTTTAGTCCTGGTTTAGTCCTGGTTTAGTCCTGGTTTAGACCTGGTTTAGACCTGGTTTAGTCCTGGTTTAGTCCTGGTTTAGTCCTGGTTTAGTCCTGTTTTAGTCCTGGTTTAGACCTGGTTTAGTCCTGGTTTAGTCCTGTTTTAGTCCTGGTTTAGTCCTGGTTTAGTCCTGGTTTAGACCTGGTTTAGACCTGGTTTAGACCTGGTTTAGTCCTGGTTTAGTCCTGTTTTAGTCCTGGTTTAGACCTGGTTTAGACCTGGTTTAGTCCTGGTTTAGTCCTGGTTTAGTCCTGGTTTAGACCTGGTTTAGACCTGGTTTAGTCCTGGTTTAGTCCTGGTTTAGTCCTGGTTTAGACCTGGTTTAGTCCTGGTTTAGTCCTGGTTTAGTCCTGATTTAGTCCTGATTTAGACCTGGTTTAGTCCTGGTTTAGTCCTGTTTTAGTCCTAGTTTACTCCTGGTTTAGACCTGGTTTAGTCCTGGTTTAGTCCTGTTTTAGTCCTGGTTTAGACCTGGTTTAGACCTGGTTTAGTCCTGGTTTAGTCCTGGTTTAGACCTGGTTTAGTCCTGGTTTAGACCTGGTTTAGACCTGGTTTAGACCTGGTTTAGTCCTGGTTTAGTCCTGTTTTAGTCCTGGTTTAGACCTGGTTTAGACCTGGTTTAGTCCTGGTTTAGTCCTGGTTTAGTCCTGGTTTAGACCTGGTTTAGACCTGGTTTAGTCCTGGTTTAGTCCTGGTTTAGTCCTGGTTTAGTCCTGTTTTAGTCCTGGTTTAGACCTGGTTTAGTCCTGGTTTAGTCCTGTTTTAGTCCTGGTTTAGACCTGGTTTAGTCCTGTTTTAGTCCTGTTTTAGTCCTGGTTTAGACCTGGTTTAGTCCTGGTTTAGTCCTGGTTTAGTCCTGTTTTAGTCCTGGTTTAGACCTGGTTTAGTCCTGGTTTAGTCCTGTTTTAGTCCCAATTTGTGTTGCTTTAAAAAGCCGTTCTCTGTTTTTACTGTAATTTATAATTCTATATTTTTCACATAAATGCAATAAATCAAACTCTCCATATCTGCCAGAAAAATCGTAGTTCAGTTTTTTCTTAAACTCGCTCAGTCCTGATCTGAACCTTTATTGTGGTAAAACCGTGGCAAATGTTTTCCTCTGTCATCCTTAGTCCTGGTTTAGTCCTGGTTTAGTCCTGGTTTAGACCTGCTTTAGTCCTGGTTTAGACCTGGTTGAGACCTGGTTTAGTCCTGGTTTTAGGCCTGGTTTAGACCTGGTTTAGTTCTAGTTTAATCCTGTTTTAGTCTTGGTTTAGTCCTGGTTTAGTACTGGTTTAGTCCTGGTTTAGACCTGGTTCAGTCCTTGTTCAGTCCTGGTTCAGTCCTGGTTTAGTCCTGGTTCAGTCCTGGTTTAGTCCTGGTTTAGTCCTGGTTTAGATGTTGTTTAGTCCTGGTTCAGTCCTGGTTCAGTCCTGGTTCAGTCCTGATTTAGTCCTGGTTCAGTCCTGGTTCAGTCCTGGTTCAGTCCTGGTTTAGTCCTGGTTCAGTCCTGGTTCAGTCCTGGTTCAGTCCTGGTTTAGTCCTGGTTCAGTCCTGGTTCAGTCCTGGTTTAGTCCTGGTTTAGTCCTGGTTCAGTCCTGGTTTAGTCCTGGTTTAGTCCTGGTTTAGTCCTGGTTCAGTCCTGGTTTAGTCCTGGTTTAGTCCTGGTTTAGTCCTGGTTTAGTCCTGGTTCAGTCCTGGTTTAGTCCTGGTTTAGTCCTGGTTTAGATGTTGTTTAGTCCTGGTTCAGTCCTGGTTCAGTCCTGGTTCAGTCCTGATTTAGTCCTGGTTCAGTCCTGGTTCAGTCCTGGTTCAGTCCTGGTTTAGTCCTGGTTCAGTCCTGGTTCAGTCCTGGTTCAGTCCTGGTTTAGTCCTGGTTCAGTCCTGGTTCAGTCCTGGTTTAGTCCTGGTTTAGTCCTGGTTCAGTCCTGGTTCAGTCCTGGTTCAGTCCTGGTTCAGTCCTGGTTCAGTCCTGGTTCAGTCCTGGTTCAGTCCTGGTTCAGATCTCCTGCAGTCTTCAGTCCCAAAAACATTCAGAAATGCAGTGATACATTTAGTATCTGGAGTGAAGTCGGCAGAAGCACATTATTGTTTTGATGGTGTAAAAGAGACTGGAGGCAGCAGCCGGAGCGTCTCAACCTCAGGTCTGCCAAACTACTGTTCGGCAAAGTCACCACAGACCTGTGGAGAATCACACGGCAAAGAAAAGAACTGCAGCGATCGCTAAATGGGGACAAATTGCTTTACATTATGGCTTTAAAACTGCTTGAAATGCAAAATAAGACCATTTTAAACATGCAATTCAAGGTCTGATTAATTGCAATTAACTATGGAATTTCTGATCTTAATAGAGGTTTTAACAAGAGCTCCTCCAGCGGGGCAAAATACGCCCGTACTTTGAATTATTGTTTATAGAATTCTAGAATCGGAATTCCACCAATCAGATCGCAGCAACAGAACTTACAGACACTACAAAGCTTTAATGTGTCAAAGCTCAAAGAAGCAGAATGTGGGTTGTTCTCGCTTTCAGCAGCAGAACATTTGAGAAGAGAGTTCAGATCAAAGACAAAGCTTCAAAGACTTCAAAGCTTTGAAGTGTCCACAGACGGACAGACGGACGGACGGACAGCGCCATACCATAATACGTCCCGTCTTAGAACGGGCGTATAAAAATGAATCATTTAACAGCCCTAATTATTATTCTTAGTAGTTAGAGGTTAAAAAGATGTTAAATATTTCAGAAACCTGAGAGTGACGATGACATCAGCACATTCTAGAACCAGCGCCTGGTTTTCACCTTCTAGAATCTGATGATGTCACACACTCACCTGGAGACCAGAGGCAGATTTCCCCATTAAAACACTGTACTTTGTCATGAAATACACTAAATGTTTCTTTACAAATCTTTAAAGTCATCTTTTTTATTGGTAACTGAGCCCATTCACTCGCGATAGTACAACAAAATCCTACATTTGAACTGTATTTATTTTAGCTGCTCCCATCTGTACCCATTATTATTATTGGCCAATAGAATGTTGTGATGCCATGTGGTTGCCATGGTAACTTCCACTGGAACAGGTCAAAGGCCAAAAAGGCTTTGAAGTCTCTATAAAGTCTCTTTAAAGTCTCTTTGAAGTCACCTTGAAGTCACAGGACACTTTGACCTCAGGGTTGGTGGGGCTGACTCGAGTTCACAGAAAGTCAAACTCTTCGCTCTTGCTCACAACACTCATTAGAGTTATTATCTAAACACTTAGACTAATACAGGACCATGGACAAGGCTAAATCCAGCCCAGAGGAGCACTCTCCTCTCGATGAGTCCATACCACACATCACCACTGATCAGGTCCGGCCCCTGGTGGTCATCTTCTGGGATCAAGCTACACAACTTGCACGAACCGAGTCCAGAGAGGTCCTGGCAGAGATGTTCCTGACGGTGATCTCCACCCTCTCCAAACTGATCCTGGATGGCTTCAGGAACATTGTGTTAGAGGGAGGCACACGAGAGCCCCCCCTGCAGGTATCTGAGCAGGCAGTCGGAGAGGCAGTACAAGCAAGCCTCACTGAGTGTTTTCATTCAGTGCTGGGATCCTCTCACCAGTCCATCAATACTCTCTGCTCGGGGCTGATTGTAGAAGTGACGAGCAACGTAAACGCCGTCCTGTACCAGAGCCAAGTGCAGAACAAATGCCTGGTGCTCCCTGACGAATCTACAGAGCCTGTTTACACCCCCCCGAAAGAGCGCATGAATCACCTGGTCAGCGATGCCAGAAAAATGCTGCGCTCTTTGAAAAGCAAGGTGAGGCGAGGATGTGGAGGCTGTTTTCCTACAAAACAGATGGCTACATCGCCTGAGCCCCAGGAGGAGGACCCCAAGAGACCTGGCAGCCCGATTATACTGCCAAGATCCTCCAGCCCCAGCATCCAAGAGGCCACAGCAGAGGTGAGAGAGATCTTGCTGGCTGAGGGCTTGAGGCTGAGTGGAGCAGAGGAGAAGAACCTGATCGATGAGAGCCTCCAAACAGCCTCCTCCATTGTCAGCTCCATCACAGAGGAGCTCAGTGGGTCTTCTTCCATCATCAAAGAGGACGTCTCCTTCTGTCTCCGTCTCACAGGAGTGGCTGAAAAGATCAAGGGTTACTTCACCAAGTGCTATGCAAAATCAGCACTCCTTGATGTACTGAGGGACCTCAGCCCCAGCTCTGATGTGCGTCCTGCAGTGTCCCCAGAGGAGGTGATGGAAAAGGCATCTCCTCTTCTTGTGGAGCTGGTTCCTGCGGTGGGAGACGTATATGAAAGTCTGCCCAGGTCCATCAGCCAGGGATGTTTCACAGAGCTTAGTGAGACCCTGACCGATGTCATCACAACCAACATGGCTGTAGTGAAAAGCCGGCCAACATTCAAAAGGCGCGCCCAGGTTAAAATTCAAGGCTTTCTGGACCAAATGTCTCGCTGGGTGCACAGTCAGACACAGCTGTCCTTCCAGCAGGACCCGGTCCGTAGAGCTCTGCGGGGTATCCGCAGAATAATCCTCAGGATGTCCGGTCTCCAAACAACACAAACGCCGAGGCAACACCACCAGCTCACACACACCCAGGAGCCACTCGATCTGCCCCCTGACACCAGGGCCCAGAAGACCGGCAGTCCTGCCGTCCTTCACAGCCCACAGCCAGAGGACAGGCCTGAGCCCAGCAGACAATACACGAGTGTAGGGTATCCTCTGTCTTCTGTGGTCCCTTTGGTGCCCTCAGATACAGACAGGATAGAGTCTGAAGCTCCAGTGCCGCCTCCAGATGTGCCCAGACACTCTTCCTCAACGAGGCCGTCCTTCCTGTTCAAACCGTGGAGCAGCGACAACTGCAACGACCTCGTGGATGAGCTGGTGTCCAAGATCTTCCAGAAATCATCTGACTCTCTGTCAGTAGATTTCTCCCAGGACCTGCTGGCACAGCTGGAGGACCAGGTTTCGCAGTGGGACGTTGTGGTGAAGCCAGATAAGTACAAAGACGTGGCCTCTGCCGTGTATAAAGACCTGTGCGAAGGTCGGAAGAAGCGGCAAATTAAACACGCGGCCATCGCCCAGAGAGGCTTCAGCACAAAGGTCCTGAACGCCATCCACCACCGCCTGACGGAGTTTCCGAGGAAACGCACCCTGCTGAGCTTGGTGTGGAGCACCCTCTGCGGGCACTGACCTGGCTTAGACCAGGGCTAAACCAGGTCTAAACCAGGTCTAAACCAGGACTAAACCAGGTCTAAACCAGGTCTAAACCAGGACTAAACCAGGACTAAACCAGGTCTAAACCAGGACTAAACCAGGGCTAAACCAGGTCTAAACCAGGACTAAACCAGGACTAAACCAGGGCTAAACCAGGACTAAACCAGGACTAAACCAGGACTAAACCAGGTCTAAACCAGGACTAAACCAGGGCTAAACCAGGTCTAAACCAGGACTAAACCAGGACTAAACCAGGGCTAAACCAGGACTAAACCAGGACTAAACCAGGACTAAACCAGGTCTAAACCAGGTCTAAACCAGGACTAAACCAGGGCTTAGACCAGGGCTAAACCAGGTCTAAACCAGGTCTAAACCAGGACTAAACCAGGTCTAAACCAGGACTAAACCAGGACTAAACCAGGTCTAAACCAGGACTAAACCAGGTCTAAACCAGGACTAAACCAGGACTAAACCAGGGCTAAACCAGGACTAAACCAGGACTAAACCAGGACTAAACCAGGACTAAACCAAGTCTAAACCAGGTCTAAACCAGGACTAAACCAGGGCTAAACCAGGACTAAACCAGGACTAAACCAGGACTAAACCAGGTCTAAACCAGGTCTAAACCAGGACTAAACCAGGACTAAACCAGGTCTAAACCAGGACTAAACCAGGTCTAAACCAGGTCTAAACCAGGACTAAACCAGGGCTAAACCAGGTCTAAACCAGGACTAAACCAGGACTAAACCAGGGCTAAACCAGGACTAAACCAGGACTAAACCAGGTCTAAACCAGGTCTAAACCAGGACTAAACCAGGACTAAACCAGGTCTAAACCAGGTCTAAACCAGGTCTAAACCAGGTCTAAACCAGGACTAAACCAGGGCTAAACCAGGGCTAAACCAGGTCTAAACCAGGACTAAACCAGGACTAAACCAGGGCTAAACCAGGACTAAACCAGGACTAAACCAGGTCTAAACCAGGTCTAAACCAGGACTAAACCAGGGCTTAGACCAGGGCTAAACCAGGACTAAACCAGGTCTAAACCAGGACTAAACCAGGGCTAAACCAGGTCTAAACCAGGACTAAACCAGGACTAAACCAGGACTAAACCAGGTCTAAACCAGGACTAAACCAGGACTAAACCAGGTCTAAACCAGGTCTAAACCAGGACTAAACCAGGGCTTAGACCAGGGCTAAACCAGGTCTAAACCAGGTCTAAACCAGGACTAAACCAGGTCTAAACCAGGACTAAACCAGGACTAAACCAGGACTAAACCAGGTCTAAACCAGGTCTAAACCAGGACTAAACCAGGGCTAAACCAGGGCTAAACCAGGACTAAACCAGGACTAAACCAGGTCTAAACCAGGTCTAAACCAGGACTAAACCAGGGCTAAACCAGGTCTAAACCAGGTCTAAACCAGGTCTAAACCAGGTCTAAACCAGGTCTAAACCAGGACTAAAGCAGGTCTAAACCAGGTCTAAACCAGGACTAAAGCAGGTCTAAACCAGGTCTAAACCAGGTCTAAACCAGGTCTAAACCAGGACTAAACCAGGGCTAAACCAGGTCTAAACCAGGACTAAACCAGGTCTAAACCAGGACTAAAGCAGGTCTAAACCAGGACTAAAGCAGGACTAAAGCAGGTCTAAACCAGGACTAAAGCAGGGCTAAACCAGGACTAAACCAGGACTAAACCAGGACTAAACCAGGTCTAAACCAGGTCTAAACCAGGACTAAAGCAGGTCTAAGACCAGGACTAAAGCAGGTCTAAACCAGGTCTAAACCAGGTCTAAACCAGGACTAAACCAGGTCTAAACCAGGTCTAAACCAGGTCTAAACCAGGACTAAACCAGGGCTAAACCAGGACTAAACCAGGGCTAAACCAGGTCTAAACCAGGACTAAACCAGGACTAAACCAGGGCTAAACCAGGACTAAACCAGGACTAAACCAGGTCTAAACCAGGTCTAAACCAGGACTAAAGCAGGTCTAAACCAGGACTAAAGCAGGACTGAACCAGGACTAAAGCAGGTCTAAACCAGGACTAAAGCAGGACTGAACCAGGACTAAAGCAGGTCTAAACCAGGACTAAAGCAGGACTGAACCAGGACTAAAGCAGGTCTAAACCAGGACTAAAGCAGGACTGAACCAGGACTAAAGCAGGTCTAAACCAGGACTAAAGCAGGTCTAAACCAGGACTAAAGCAGGTCTAAACCAGGACTAAAGCAGGACTGAACCAGGACTAAAGCAGGTCTAAACCAGGACTAAAGCAGGACTGAACCAGGACTAAAGCAAGTCTAAACCAGGACTAAACCAGGACTAAAGCAGGACTAAAGCAGGTCTAAACCAGGACTAAAGCAGGTCTAAACCAGGACTAAAGCAGGTCTAAACCAGGACTAAAGCAGGACTGAACCAGGACTAAAGCAGGTCTAAACCAGGACTAAAGCAGGTCTAAACCAGGACTAAAGCAGGTCTAAACCAGGACTAAAGCAGGTCTAAACCAGGACTAAAGCAGGACTGAACCAGGACTAAAGCAGGTCTAAACCAGGACTAAACCAGGACTAAAGCAGGACTAAAGCAGGTCTAAACCAGGACTAAAGCAGGTCTAAACCAGGACTAAAGCAGCCCCAGGTGTTTGTTTGTGAGCCCCACCTCACAAACAAACACCTCACAACCCCACCAACCCCAGCACATTGTTGTATTTAGTGTTGTAAATACAAAACTAAATACAACAATCAATTTATATGGCTGTGAATCCTATACAATCACCAACAAGTTAAGGAAGAAACTGGAGGCAACCGAAATGTGGTTTTTAAGGAGATTATTAAAGATACCATGGACAGAAAAGAAATCTAATCAAGAGGTGCTGGAAATGGCAAAGAAAGAAAAATCTTTGATTAAAACGATAAGAAAAAGACAGATGAAATTCATGGGCCGTGTCTACAGAAAAGGTGGAGTGGAACATCTCAGCATGACAGGAAAGATCGAGGGGAGAAGAAGTAGAGGTCGACAGCGAGAAACCTGTGCAGACAGGCAACTGGGCAACAGCAAAGGCACTAAGCAACAACCAATTCATGAATAATGCCTCGAATGAAAGAGACAGATGGAGCCGTGGCCGTCAATGCCTGTTCCAGACAAGACACCTCATGATGATGATGATAATTCTTCACATGCAAACTGCCTTGAATCCGTTTCTTGTTGCATTTATTGTCTTGTAAACTCTGTTTATAAAAGGTGTAAATAAAATATGATGCTAAATATCAATCACCATCAACTCAAAACATGCGCTGTAGGTGTGAAAGTTGTGTGAGTGTTGGTGTTGGTCGGAGGGACCGTTGGCACCGCTTAGGTTGGCAGCCGCGCCTCCGTCAGTCTGCCCCAGGGCAACTGTGGCTATAACAGTAGCACCACCACCGGGTCTGGAGTGAATGAAGAATGCTCTGTAAAATGCTGTGTAAAGCGCTTTGGGGACATGTGTCTGTGTAAAGCGCTATATAAATAAACCTTACCTTAAATACAACACTAAATACAATCAATTAAATATTGTCCCACTTTAACTGTCTGCTTTAAACTGTACGCTGTAAACTGAACCAGGACTAATTCTTTATTCTTTATTTGGATCCCCATTAGCTTCCATCATGTGGTTGCTAATCTTCCTGGGGTCCACAAAAAAATAAATAAAAAATGCAATTTAAAATACATTGAAAACTCAAGTCACATTGCCATGATGCCCATTGACCTGTACAATAATAGAGACAGTGGTTTAAAAAAACAATGATTATGAAAGGCATTGATCGTTCATATTATTGATTCTTTATATTTAAGTTTCCTTTTGAAAGAGCGTCTCCTTTTAATTGATCTCATATTAGTAGAGAGTGAGTTCCAGCTCGCAGCTCCTCTGAAGAGGACAGTTCTTTTCATGAAGTCACTTGTGGGTTTGGGGCCAGTTACTTTACATGAGGTCACTTGGCGAGTCGCGTGTGTGTGGCACAACCCACTGTATAAAAGTCTATTGTTAAAAAAGCTGCTTCTTTTTCACTCACTACTTGATGCATGAACATCACCAAACTTATTTGCAGTTTTTCTTCCACCATCAACCAAGACAGTCTCTTATGCATCTCATGAACATTAGTGCGATAGGAACAGTGAAGAATGACTCAACCAGACCTAAAACAGGACTAAAACAGAACTGAACCAGGACTAAAACCAGGACTGAACCAGGACTAAACCAGGTCTAAACCAGATCTAAATCAGGACTAAACCAGGACTGAACTGAACCTCAACTTCATCTATCAGAAAACAACTTAAAAGCAGTGAAATGATCTGTCCATGCAGCAAGATCGCGTTTATTCCCTTAAAATAAACGACTCTAGACGAGAATGAAGCAAGTCTGAAAAATAAATCTGAAAACAAGATGAAGAACCTGAAGTGCTTTTTAAAATCTTGGCCAGATCAGAGATCACCTTTAAGAACAGGTTAAAGTCGTGGTTACTTGAGAATCAAACCTGTGACCATAGTTAATGAGTTAGAGTTACACCTGGTTTAGACCTGGTTTAGACCTGGTTTAGACCTGGTTTAGACCTGGTTTAGACCTGGTTTAGTCTTGGTTTAGTCCTGGTTTAGACCTGGTTTAGTCCTGTTTCTGTCCTGTTTTAGACCTGGTTTAGACCTGGATTAGACCTGGTTTAGTCCTGTTTTAGTCCTGGTTTAGTCCTGGTTTAGTCCTGGCCTGACCTGGGTCAGCACCAGGAGGGAGATAGATCCAGGAAAATAATGGTGAATCTGCTGCGCCTTAAGGACAAACAGGGTATAGTCACTTCAGCTAAAAAGCTGAAAGGAACCAATATCTATATAAATGAGGATTTCCCTGGATCTGTGCTTCAGAAAAGAAAAGAACTGTTGCCCAAACGTAAAGCTGCCAGAGAAAGGGGAGAAAAGGCAATGCTAAGGTATGATAAGCTGATTATT
This sequence comes from Odontamblyopus rebecca, assembly GCA_030686955.1. Taxonomy (NCBI): domain Eukaryota; kingdom Metazoa; phylum Chordata; class Actinopteri; order Gobiiformes; family Gobiidae; genus Odontamblyopus; species Odontamblyopus rebecca. The sequence goes on from CM060655.1 coordinate 41,575,931, forward strand.
TTGCCTAGAGTGCAGCAATCAAATGACACTTAATTCACATATTCAAAGTTCTGTGTATTTTTATTTTTTTTTGGAGATATTGTTGATTTTAGAACATAATGTTTCAAACCAAAACGGTTTTGGCACATCTAAATATTTGCAGCAAGGAAGCTGTTTAGCACCTCTCTTGTTTTCTGTATTTATTTATTTTTTTGTAATTCAAGTTTTTATTTTATTTTTACATTTTTTAACATATAACAGACAGCAGCACATTACTCTGGGCCTAAACCGTCTGACATGTATTTCACATGTATTTCAATCAAAAACAGGTGCCCAAGATTTCACACAAATGTCCATGCTCTCATTCAACCGAGCCAATCATTTCTCATATGAAACCACTTTCATCAAACTATCCATCTGTTAAAGTCTGGAGGAGCAGGATCCTTCCATACACTAAGAATCACCCGCGCTGCAGTTATTACCCCCACCTTTAAAATCACATACTCCCATTTTGATACCCCCGGCATCACTGATTTTTCCCCAAGTAAACATAATCTTGGCGACCTGGGTATCGTCCTGCCAATCCACCTTTCTGTATATTTTAGTACTCTCTCCCAAAAGGGATAGTTTCCCCACATTCCCAAAGAGTGTGCATAAAAGTTCCCGGAGCCAAGTGACATTTCCAGCTATTATCATTCCTCATGAGCCCCATTCTTTTGAGTTTAGAGGGGGTATAATACCATCGATGTATAAGTTTATACTGTGTAAACTTCCCTCTAGTTTCCCTTATACCTTTGCCAGAATGTGAAAGTATTTCCCCCCATATTTCCTTATCTATTTCACAACCCAGGTCCCTTTGCCAAATAACTCTTAAATTGTCACACATGTCCTTCTTTAAATTATTAAACATTTTACAAAACAAAGATGCTCTATGTGTTCCACACGGTACTTCACAAAAGTCCACCACTGGGTTTTTTTCCTGAATACATTTTCCTTTGTTAATGCAGTCTCCTAATTGCAAATATTTCCAAAAGTTCCCTCTCCTTTCCAAACCATATTTTTGAATGATTCCTTCAAAGGACATAATTTTCTGGTCTTCAAAAATATCACAAATTGTATGAATTCCTTTCTCAATCCATTCCCTCCAATTAACTGTTTTTTTACCTATCCGTATTAGTGAATTGTGCCACAAGGAGGCATAAGATTGTCTCAAGTGAGACCCCCCACACCATTTGTGCACCTCACTCCAAACATGCTTTGAGTAAGTGAGTACCGGGTTGTCATACAGATCCAAACCCTTAGTATTGGTTCCTTGGGATAAAACATCAATCAGTGTGAAAGGATTCACTAACTCCCACTCAATCTTGATCCAGTCCAGATCCGTATCCTCCTTTCCCCAGTGTTTCACCAACCTCGACATTTCAAACGCCAAGTTATAAAGTCTCATATTTGGAAGAGCCAACCCCCCACTTTCTCTTGAAGCCCACATTTTCTTTATGTTGATTCTTGGTCTTTTTTTGTCCCATAAAAAATCTTTTATCACCTTCTCAAATTGAACAAATATATGAACTGGTATTTTCACAGGTAACATCATGGAAACATAATTGAACTGTGGAGCAATTACCATTTTAATCACATTCATTTTCCCCCATAGCGTAAGTTTCAATTTCCCCCACTTCTCTAAATTATTTCTTATTGTTAGGAGGAGAGGTTCCATATTCAGTTGCATTATTTCCTCTAGGTTAGGGTTCAAAAGTATACCTAAGGATTTCATGCCTGATGGCAACCATCTAAAGTTAAATGCAGTGATATGTTTAGAGTAACATGATGAAGAAAGTGGCAATGCCCTCAGACTTATTCCAATTTATCTTGTAGCCCGACATATTGGAATACGAGTCAACACATCTAAGCAGAGCTGGTAATGAATGCACTGGATCAGTTAATACAGCCAAAATGTCATCTGCATAGAGAAACAACTTATGTTCTCTGCCACCCATTTTTACCCCTCTAATTCTTGAATCTGCATGAATTTTTAGAGCCAATGGCTCCAGGAATATAGTGAAAAGCAACGGGGATAAGCTACATCCCTGCCTCATTCCTCTGGATAGAGGAACAAAATCTGATACCAGCCCATTAGTCAGGACTGTGGCCTTTGGACAGGAATATATGGTCTTCACCCAGTTACAAAATGTTGGCCCAAAACCAAACTTATTGAGGACTATCATAAGAAAACCCCATTCTACCCTGTCGAATGCCTTCTCCGCATCCAGGGAGAAGGCAGCAACTGAATCATGACTAGTTTTACTTTTGTGCATAATATGGAGAAGGCGTCTCATGTTGTCTCCAGAACATCTGTTCTTAATGAAGCCAACCTGGTCTCCATGAATAATCGAAGGCAGTATTTTTTCTAGCCTTGAAGCTTGTATTTTAGTCAAAATTTTGCAATCTACTCCCAAAAGACTGACGGGTGGATAATTTGCTGGGTCGGAGGTGTCTCTCTCCTTTTTAGGGATTTAGGGAACTCTGTAAGGACCCTGTATCATAGGCCTCCAAATAAACCTTGTGTAAAATATCAACTCTAAATATCAACATACTTTTTATTAGGGGTGGGTATTGCCAACAACCTTGTGATACAATACGATTCGCGATACAGGGGTCTCGATACGATACGATTCGCGATACAGGGGTATCCCGATACATGGTCTTCAAGGCGATACGTATCCCGATATTTTACATTACGTAACCTATAATTTAAAAAAAAAACGACAGATGTTTACTCAAATGTTATTTTTATTTTGGTGAAGCGCATCAGTTACAGTGTAACAGAAGAAGCTGTAAGGCAGAAACTGCCCTTGATTCACCTGTTAACACCCTTTTCGGCACAAGTGTTCAAATATGTACCAGATGTAATAAGATGTAATGTATAATAAATAAACCATCTTCTGAAATTTAGGCATGTTTTCTTAAGATAAATAACTAAAACAAGCCAAAAAATTTCGCTCCATATGTCTCGTGTGCCTCCACCAGTGAGTGTGCGTAAAAGGAGGAGAGAGAGAGTCTCCATACACAGAGCACATGGAGCTAGCCTATCACTACAGCACCTCTGCCCCACATGGGGCCCACCGCTGAAATCCTCTTTTCATAGGCTACTCAGATCTGTCAATCATTTCCTGAAAGAACCAATGACTGAAGAGGTTTTGCCGTGGAACTGTCCCTCGGTCATGCGTAATACGCCGCTAACTGGACGCACTCGTTTTGTTCCCCAAGCTGTAGCGCGGCGCCGCGTAGCCGGACCGAAGCCTGGATACGCTTGTTTTGTAGCTAAGAGTGTGGAGAAAACAAACATACCCCACACCGCTAACAGGAGCTAAGCGTTTAGCTATGCTAAGGACCAAGAGCGAGAGTAGTAGAGAGATGCGTCGCTCATCCATTCAGACAAACTCGGACTTTCTGGATTATTTCTCCACATGGAATTATTTTATGAAAAAAACAACTGGATATTCTTTTTCTGTGGACTGTTACGGACTAATTGAGCACAGCTATTCCTGGATTGGACCCGTTTTGGACCTACAGAACCGGCTCAAAGGTAAGAAATGCAATGAATATTTTAGGGAATTATAAGTTATGGCTCTTTGGGCTGTGTGGCATAAAATGAATGATATGGTGGTTTTACTGAGGAATTAAGCTTTCAAACGATGTATAGCATGTCAATATTGGAAAAATAAGTACGGTGAATATCTGGCTTGACTTTTTAATGTTGTGTAATCGCCGCCGGCGGGCGGGTGGGTGTAAACATGGCTTAACAAGGCTGTATGCTGACATGCAGCTCCTTTGATGAAAGTAAACTTAAGATATGGCCTTAACAAGGCTGTAGTGCAGGAGGAATGCTGCCTCTGACAATACGAAATGTGCATTGCAAGGATCACTTATCAGACGCAGTTTGCTGAAGCTTGATAAATAATGTTTGTTGCATGTCAAATATCGATACTGACGCCTCCGTATCGATACGTGTATCGCCAAGAGGCCCACGACGATGTATCCCCGTATCGATTTTTTGAACACACCCCTACTTTTTATAACATTCAATCGGAAAGCCATCCATGCCTGGTGACTTTGCATTTTTCATAGATGATATTGCTGCCCTAATTTCTTCTTCTGTTATAGGTGCATCCAACCCTCTCTTTTTGATCTGTAGTAAGTGTTGGCAAGTCTAGGCCTGAGAAAAACTTGTCAATGTCAGTTTCATTAATAATGCCCGATGATGTATGTAAATCCTGATAAAACGATTTGAAAACCTCATTTATTCCTTTAGATGATGTTATTACTTGGTCATCCTTTTTTAGTCCTGCTCTTTTAATTGTCTTGCCAATAATTTCCCGCTTTTTTCCCCTCCTTCATAAAATTTTGTCCTTAATTGAAATAAGGCATATTCAGCTCTCCTGTTATAAATATCATGAAGTTGAAATTTCATTTTACAGATCATCTGATATTTATCATTTGAAAATTGCCTCGCCAAGTCTTTCTCCAATTTACGTATTTCCTTCTCCAACTTCTTTTCTTTGTCCAAGTTTTCCCTTTAATCTTTGTGGCATGTGCAGTTATTTTGCCCCTTAAATATGCTTTGGATGCTTCCCACACCGAAGCAACTTTATCAGTTGAGTCCATATTAATGTGAAAAAATATTTTGAGATCTTCTGAGATCTCCTCACTAAATGCTTTGTTTTGCAGTAACATAGTGTTAAACCTCCAACGACCTCTTTGATTTCTGCACATTCAGATTCACCTGCAGCTCCACTGAAGTGTGGTCACTGATCAATATTGTCCCAATTTCACAACCTATTACAGAATCTACTAAGGTTCTAGGTATCAAAAAAAGATCTATCCTTGAATGTTTTGTGACAGTGAGAATAAAAAGTAAACTCTCTCTCACAAAGATTAACTAGTCTCCATATATCCACCATCCCCATGTCCTCTGCAAGTATATGAAGCATATGTACAGCCTCTGTCCCTGGTGAAGACCTCCCACTTGACTTGCTCTTATCAATTATTCTGTCCATCACCTGATTGAAATCTCCTGCCAAAATCACTTGACCCTCCTTATTTCCGATTATACTATTAATTAAATGAAAAAAATCTGGGTCCTCTCTATTAGGAGCATATATATTACACAGTACAATTCTAATTCCGTTAATAAAGGCTTCTACACAGATAATACGGCCTTCCCCATCATTGTATTCCTTCAATAAAACAAAGCTCAGCTTTTATTTATGAGGATCATTACACCATTTCTCTTACTTGAATAAGAGCTCTGCAGCCCTGTCCCTGCCCAGTCTCTGTTAAATGTCTGTGCTCCTTCATCCCCGGCCACATGAGAGTCCTGTATGAACTCTATATCCGTGTTCTTTGTTTTTAAATATGACAGGACCTTCCTCCTCTTAACTGATCTCCACAACCCTTTATGCTCCATGATGTTATTTTAATAAACCCTGACATTACATTAAGTGAAGACTAATGTTTTTAGCACCAAATAGAAATGTATAGGCAATGTGAGAATGACAATATACAAGACAATACCTCGGCCCATATACCACTGCTGTCTGAACAACAACTCAAAATTAAACAAAACTAACACTTCCCGGCTTAACCACGCCGAACAAACAAAACTCCCCCAAACGGCCGTATCCTCCGTGGCCCGAACCACCCTGAACTTTGGTTCAGGTTCCCTTAGTTTACTCGGCCCGTGAGACTGGCTCTAGATGAGTGACGGCCCCTCTCCATGTAAGAGCCCCTTTTAACCCATCATAACCAACCTTACAGTGTTCACAGATGCAGACACTTCTTTCCTCCCGCAGGCATTAAGTTGAATGTAACAAAAATCTTTCCGCCTCCTTCCCGTCAAATGTAGTTTCGACTCGAAAACGACAAAATTGCCGGGTTTATTTGAAGTGTATGGCTACAAAGTTCTGATATTAAGGACGGGTTTCAGGAGCTCGTCTAATGTGCGTCTAATGTCTAATGTCCATTCCTCTCGGCTGCCCCACGCGACGCCTCCGTTTTCTGTATTTATTAACGATTTACCTTTAAGTGTAAAAGAGGCCTCAATGACAATTTATGCCGATGACTCGACAGTTTACTGTGCTGCAGATTCATGTGATAAGATTAATTCTGTTTTATCTAGAGATCTGGCTCTGCTGTATGAGTGGGTACGAGGAAACAAGCTTGTTCTTAACATTAATAAAACAAAAGGTATGATAACAGGGGCAAAACAAAAGTTAGCACGTGAATCAGATTTAAATTTAAGCACTGATGGGGAAAACATACATCAAGTATCAAAGCTAAACTGTTGGGTCTGGTCATTGACAGTAGCCTGTGCTGGACAGAACATATCGCTATTACAAACAAATGTTGTCAATATGTTAAATGTGACACTTTAGAAATAATTACCAAGTCTTTAACCTTATGCTCTTTGCCGTATTGTTCTGAAGTGTGGTCTTCTGCATCACAAACAGATTTAGCTCAACTACAAGTGGCCCAAAACAAAGCAGCAGGACTTCAGTTCAGTTAGAACCAGTAGAAATCAAATGTTTTCCCCTTTGACGTGGCTCAATTTAAATCAAAGAACACAAGTTACACTGGGCACAATGAGAAATAATGTACTGGACCTTAAAATGCTGTTTTCATTTCTACTCAAATTGTTGACTGTGACTCAGTGCACGACCACAGCACTAGAAGAGCAACAAGTGGACATATAAAAAGTCCATTTCCTGAATCGAATTTCATGAAGAAAACCGTTCTGTACAGAGCGACTTCTACATGGAACATTATTCCTCAGAAAATTTGTGAGCTCAAAAACAAACTATTATTCAAAAATAAACTGAAGAGCCATGTGTTAAACAGAATGGAATGTGATATGGGTGTGTTTGTATGTGCATTTTAAAACAATGTTTATGCTGTAAATGAAATGTAAATCAACTGTTTTGTGTGAGATGTGATTTTTGATCTTAATGGACCCAGGAAGACGAGCAGAATGCAGCTTTCAGCTAATGGGCTCCAGAGAAATAAACAAAAATAAACAAATAAATAGACCTGGTTTAGACCTGGTTTAGACCTGGTTTAGACCTGGTTTAGACCTGGTTTAGATGTGGTTTAGACCTGGTTTAGACCTGGTTTAGTCCTGGTTTAGTCCTGGTTTAGATCTGGTTTAGTCCTGGTTTAGACCTGGTTTAGACCTGGTTTAGATGTGGTTTAGACCTGGTTTAGTCCTGGTTTAGACCTGGTTTAGTCCTGGTTTAGACCTGGTTTAGATGTGGTTTAGTCCTGGTTTAGTCCTGGTTTAGTCCTGGTTTAGTCCTGGTTTAGACCTGGTTTAGACCTGGTTTAGTCCTGGTTCAGTTCAGGTTTGTCTTTTTACACACAGATATTAATTCTTTCCCTGCAAAGTTCCACATTCTGACATTAAAATGTGTCTAAGTGTTTTTATGGCTCAAAAACGCCTCGGAAAATGTGTTCGTACGAGTCGGGTGTGTGGAGTGGCGTCCTCGCTCACAGTGGCTCTGCCTGTGGGTGTTTCCATGGCGATAGAAAGGTTTAATAGTCACAGTAATGATCATACTGTGGAGTATTTCAGGGAAAGTGTTCATTCTGTGCTGTGTAATGCTGCCGTCTGCTGGACACACCAGGAACTGCACCTGAGACGAGATTTTTATTTATCCTCTGCTCCAAGTCCCGGTTTAGTCCTGGTTTAGACCTGGTTTAGACCTGGTTTAGACCTGGTTTAGATGTTGTTTAGACCTGGTTTAGACCTGTTTTAGTCCTGGTTCAGTCCTGGTCCAGTCCTGGTCCAGTCCTGGTCCAGTCCTGGTCCAGTCCTGGTCCTGACCCTCTCCTCCTCCTTTTGTTTTCTCTTTTCTCGTTCATTAACAGAAACACGTTTAAATCTGCGTTTCCGCTCAGACGATGAAACGAGCCGACGAGGAACAGCTGATCCTCCCCGGCAGATGTGAGCCTATTGTCATGGAAACGACCCAGGGAACGAGGGAGCGAGGAAACAAGGGAGCAAGGGAGAAAGGAGGGGGAAAACGAGTGGACACTGAGAGAAAGGAAAGATAAATAAACATACGGGGTCCAAAAACGTTCAACTTGATTTTGCAGGTTGATAATTTAGTAAATTCTTGTTGAAATAAGCTCAAATTTTCACAGGATGTTCAAAAACGGATGAAGATTTTATGTTTAATGTTTTATTTTTGTTCAGTTTGTGTTTCTGGTTCACAGTCGTTCACTTCACTTTTGCTGATCTTGGTCCAGATCGTTTAGGTATAATAATATAATAACATTTTTGGTACTAAATCTGGTTTTAGTCCTGGTTTTGTCCTGACTTAGTCCTGTTTTAGTCCTGGTTCCGTCCTGGTTCAGTCCTGGTTCAGTCCTGGTTTAGTCCTGACTTAGTCCTGTTTTAGTCCTGGTTTAGACCTGGTTTAGTCCTGGTTTTGTCCTGGTTCATTCCTGTTTTAGTCCTGGTTTTGTCCTGGTTCAGTCCTGGTTTAGTCCTGACTTAGTCCTGTTTTAGTCCTGGTTTAGACCTGTTTTAGTCCTGACTTAGTCCTGTTTTAGTCCTGGTTTAGACCTGTTTTAGTCCTGTTTTAGTCCTGGTTCAGTCCTGACTTAGTCCTGTTTTAGTCCTGGTTTAGACCTGTTTTAGTCCTGGTTCAGTCCTGGTTTTGTCCTGTTTTAGTCCTGGTTTTGTCCTGGTTCAGTCCTGGTTTAATCCTGGTTTTGTCCTGTTTTAGTCTTGATTGAGTCCTGGTTTAGTCCTGGTTTAGTCCTCATTTAGTCCTAATTTAGTCCTGGTTTAGATTAGATTAGCCTTTATTGTCTCCCTTGGGAGAAATGTGTCTTGGGACCGGGGCACTCCTGGCACATAGACAGTGGACACATCAATTCATGCAGTTCAACATTTGATAATATTGCACCATTCCCATAATTTGCATATTTTGCACATTCCCTGGGGCCTAAAAGTGTAAAAGTGAGTATTGCACATTCCCTGGGGCCTAAAAGTGTAAAAGTGAGTATTGCACATTCCCTGGGGCCTTTCTGCCTAAGGTGCCAAAGGACATTGCACACTCCCTGAAGCCTACAACTGTCTGTGAAAAAAACAAATTGCTCATTCTTTGAAGCCTATTCACTGTAAGTGCTCAAAAAATATTGCACCGTCCATGGAGACTACCTATGAGCAGTATTGGATATTCCCCAAAGCCTATGTGCAAATAATATTGCACATTCCCTGATGGCCATACAGTAATACAGGTGATGTGGTGGGAGGACGGGGGTGATGTGGTGGGAGGACGGGGGTGATGTGGAGGGAGGACGGGGGTGATGTGGAGGGAGGACGGGGGTGATGTGGTGGGAGGACGGGGTGATGTGGTGGGAGGACGGGGGTGATGTGGAGGGAGGACGGGGGTGATGTGGTGGGAGGACGGGGGTGATGTGGTGGGAGGACGGGGTGATGTGGTGGGAGGACGGGGGTGATGTGGTGGGAGGACGGGGGTGATGTGGTGGGAGGACGGGGGTGATGTGGTGGGAGGACGGGGGTGATGTGGTGGGAGGACGGGGGTGATGTGGTGGGAGGACGGGGGTGATGTGGTGGGAGGACGGGGGTGATGTGGTGGGAGGACGGGGGTGATGTGGTGGGAGGACGGGGGTGATGTGGTGGGAGGACGGGGGTGATGTGGTGGGAGGACGGGGGTGATGTGGTGGGAGGACGGGGGTGATGTGGAGGGAGGACGGGGGTGATGTGGTGGGAGGACGGGGACAGAGGAGTCATGGATGAAGGAAGGACAGAGGAGTCATGGATGAAGGAAGGACAGAGGAGTCATGGATGAAGGAAGGACAGAGGAGTCATGGATGAAGGAAGGACAGAGGAATCATGGATGAAGGAAGGACAGAGGAATCATGGATGAAGGAAGGACAGAGGAATCATGGATGAAGGAAGGACAGAGGAATCATGGATGAAGGAAGGACAGAGGAGTCATGGATGAAGGAAGGACAGAGGAGTCATGGATGAAGGAAGGACAGAGGAATCATGGATGAAGGAAGGACAGAGGAGTCATGGATGAAGGAAGGACAGAGGAGTCATGGATGAAGGAAGGACAGAGGAATCATGGATGAAGGAAGGACAGAGGAGTCATGGATGAAGGAAGGACAGAGGAGTCATGGATGAAGGAAGGACAGAGGAGTCATGGATGAAGGAAGGACAGAGGAGTCATGGATGAAGGAAGGACAGAGGAGTCATGGATGAAGGAAGGACAGAGGAGTCATGGATGAAGGAAGGACAGAGGAGTCATGGATGAAGGAAGGACAGAGGAGTCATGGATGAAGGAAGGACAGAGGAGTCATGGATGAAGGAAGGACAGAGGAATCATGGATGAAGGAAGGACAGAGGAATCATGGATGAAGGAAGGACAGAGGAGTCATGGATGAAGGAAGGACAGAAGAGTCATGGATGAAGGAAGGGCAGAGGAGTCATGGATGAAGGAAGGACAGAGGAGTCATGGATGGAGATGGAGATAGAGGAGGATCTGTGTCCCTGATAATCATGTAACAGGTCTTGACCGGTCTTGACAGGTCCTGACGGGTCCCGATGGGTCCTGACAGGTCCTGACGGGTCCTGACGGGTCCTGACGGGTCTTGACAGGTCCCGATGGGTCCTGACAGGTCCTGACGGGTCCTGACGGGTCTTGACAGGTCCCGACAGGTCCCGACAGGTCCCGACAGGTCCTGACGGGTCTTGACAGGTCCTGACAGGTCCCGACAGGTCCTGACAGGTCCGTCCGGAGGCTCCTGTCGTCTCCTCGTTGACCCAGGACGGTGCTCTCTGATCGGGCGCCTCACCTCTGACCTCCCCCTCCCCGGCTCCTGTCCCGGGGGTGTCTGGTTTCCATCTTAAACCGGTTAGGATCCTCGGGCGGCGTCAGTCCGGGTCCCGGGAGAGTCGGGGCTCAGATCCGGACTCCGCCCTTCTGCGTTTAGCCTAATCGTGACCGCGACCTCATCCGGCCTCCGCCTCTCCCTTTGCGCTGACCCGCTCCCCCTTCGGAGCGCCGTCCCCGCACCAACTCCTGCGTCACGTCGGGTTCGTCTGCGTCGCCGTGCACAGTTTTGTGTCGTGTTTTTCGTGTATTTACGGAGAATTGCCGTGGACGTGCAGACTTTTGGGCGGAGCCTCGTACACACTCGTACTTTTAACCTTAATGACAGTTTGAATAGGGCCCGGGAGAGATCTCTAGATGACTCAGACACGCCTGGACGACTCTGAAACCTCTTTGTGTTTTCGATGATTTGATGATTTGTCCAGCAGAAGGACCGGAGCCAGAACATGGGAAAAGAGCTTAAAAAAAGAAAAGCTGCACTGTGTAACTTTTCCTTTTGTGTGTCCGCCAGGGCTAAACCAGGGCTAAACCAGGACTAAACCAGGTCTAAACCAGGTCTAAACCAGGTCTAAAACAGGACTAAACCAGGACTAAACCAGGACTAAACCACGACTAAACCAGGTCTAAAACAGGACTAAACCAGGTCTAAAACAGGACTAAACCAGGTCTAAAACAGGACTAAACCAGGACTAAACCAGGTCTAAACCAGGACTAAACCAGGACTAAACCAGGACTAAACCAGGACTAAACCACGACTAAACCAGGACTAAACCAGGACTAAACCAGGACTAAACCAGGACTAAACCAGGTCTAAAACAGGACTAAACCAGGTCTAAAACAGGACTAAACCAGGACTAAACCAGGTCTAAACCAGGACTAAACCAGGTCTAAACCAGGACTAAACCAGGACTAAAACAGGACTAAACCAGGACTAAACCAGGTCTAAAACAGGTCTAAACCAGGTCTAAAACAGGACTAAACCAGGTCTAAACCAGGACTAAACCAGGTCTAAAACAGGTCTAAAACAGGACTAAACCAGGTCTAAACCAGGATTAAACCAGGACTAAACCAGGTCTAAACCAGGACTAAACCAGGTCTAAACCAGGACTAAACCAGGAATAAACAGGTCTAAACCAGGACTAAACCAGGACTAAAACAGGACTAAACCAGGTCTAAACCAGGACTGAACCACGACTAAACCAGGTCTAAAACAGGACTAAACCAGGTCTAAAACAGGACTAAACCAGGACTAAACCAGGTCTAAACCAGGACTAAAACAGGACTAAACCAGGACTAAACCAGGACTAAACCACGACTAAACCAGGTCTAAAACAGGACTAAACCAGGTCTAAAACAGGACTAAACCAGGACTAAACCAGGTCTAAACCAGGACTAAACCAGGACTAAACCAGGTCTAAACCAGGACTAAACCAGGTCTAAACCAGGTCTAAAACAGGACTAAACCAGGTCTAAACCAGGACTAAACCAGGACTAAAACAGGACTAAACCAGGACTAAACCAGGACTAAACCACGACTAAACCAGGTCTAAAACAGGACTAAACCAGGTCTAAAACAGGACTAAACCAGGTCTAAACCAGGTCTAAAACAGGTCTAAACCAGGTCTAAACCAGGACTAAACCAGGTCTAAACCAGGTCTAAAACAGGACTAAACCAGGTCTAAACCAGGATTAAACCAGGTCTAAAACAGGACTAAACCAGGTCTAAAACAGGACTAAACCAGGACTAAACCAGGTCTAAACCAGGACTAAACCAGGTCTAAACCAGGACTAAACCAGGACTAAACCAGGTGTAAAACAGGACTAAACCAGGTCTAAAACAGGACTAAACCAGGACTAAACCAGGTCTAAACCAGGACTAAACCAGGTCTAAACCAGGACTAAACCAGGTCTAAACCAGGTCTAAAACAGGACTAAACCAGGTCTAAACCAGGATTAAACCAGGACTAAACCAGGTCTAAACCAGGACTAAACCAGGTCTAAACCAGGACTAAACCAGGACTAAACAGGTCTAAACCAGGACTAAACCAGGACTAAAACAGGACTAAACCAGGTCTAAACCAGGACTGAACCAGGACTAAACCAGGTCTAAACCAGGACTAAAACAGGACTAAACCAGGACTAAACCAGGTCTAAAACAGGTCTAAACCAGGTCTAAAACAGGACTAAACCAGGTCTAAACCAGGACTAAACCAGGTCTAAAACAGGTCTAAACCAGGTCTAAACCAGGCCTAAAACAGGTCTAAACCAGGTCTAAAACAGGACTAAACCAGGTCTAAACCAGGTCTAAAACAGGTCTAAACCAGGTCTAAAACAGGACTAAACCAGGACTAAACCAGGTCTAAACCAGGTCTAAACCAGGTCTAAAACAGGTCTCAACCAGGTCTAAAACAGGACTAAACCAGGTCTAAACCAGGACTAAACCAGGTCTAAACCATGACTAAAACAGGACTAAACCAGGTCTAAACCAGGTCTAAGCCAGGTCTAAACCAGGTCTAAACCAGGTCTAAGACAGGTCTAAACCAGGTCTAAACCAGGTCTAAAACAGGTCTAAAACAGGTCTAAAACAGGACTAAACCAGGACTAAACCAGGTCTAAACCAGGTCTAAAACAGGACTAAACCAGGTCTAAAACAGGACTAAACCAGGTCTAAACCAGGATTAAACCAGGACTAAACCAGGACTAAACCAGGTCTAAACCAGGACTAAACAGGTCTAAACCAGGACTAAAACAGGACTAAACCAGGTCTAAACCAGGACTGAACCAGGACTAAACCAGGTCTAAACCAGGACTAAAACAGGACTAAACCAGGACTAAACCAGGTCTAAAACAGGTCTAAACCAGGTCTAAAACAGGACTAAACCAGGTCTAAACCAGGACTAAACCAGGTCTAAAACAGGTCTAAACCAGGTCTAAACCAGGCCTAAAACAGGTCTAAACCAGGTCTAAAACAGGACTAAACCAGGTCTAAAACAGGTCTAAACCAGGTCTAAAACAGGACTAAACCAGGTCTAAACCAGGACTAAACCAGGTCTAAACCATGACTAAAACAGGACTAAACCAGGTCTAAACCAGGTCTAAGCCAGGTCTAAACCAGGACTAAAACAGGACTAAACCAGGACTAAAACAGGTCTAAACTAGGACTAAACCAGGTCTAAAACAGGTCTAAACCAGGACTAAACCAGGTCTAAACCAGGACTAAACCAGGACTAAACCAGGACTAAACCAGGTCTAATCCAGGTCTAAACTAGGACTAAACCAGGTCCAAACCAGGTCTAAACCAGGACTAAACCAGGTCTAAACCAGGAATAAACCAGGACTAAACCAGGTCTAATCCAGGTCTAAACTAGGACTAAACCAGGTCCAAACCAGGAATAAACCAGGAATAAACCAGGACTAAACCAGGTCTAAACCAGGACTAAACCAGGTCTAAACCAGGAATAAACCAGGACTAAACCAGGTCTAAAACAGGACTAAACCAGGTCTAAACCAGGTCTAAGCCAGGTCTAAACCAGGACTAAACCAGGTCTAATCCAGGTCTAAACTAGGACTAAACCAGGTCCAAACCAGGTCTAAACCAGGACTAAACCAGGTCTAAACCAGGACTAAACCAGGTCTAAACCAGGTCTAATCCATGTCTAATCCAGAAAATCCCGGCGTTCGTACTGTGAGCGGCGTCGCCTCTCCGCAGACCTGAGCTGTGACTCGGCGCAGTAACGTCTCCGTGGAGAAAAGAGTTTGACGGACGAAAGGACGAGGGGGAAGAAAAGACGACTCCGGTGTTTGGGTCTCGTTTTGTTGTGGTGGAAACACTGGAGGAAAAACAGAGCCGAGGCTGCGGTTTGTTTTCTGGAAGTTGTAGTTTTCACTGAGCAGCTGTTTTCCCTCCCTCCATCCCTCTTTTTCTCCCTCTTTCTATTCTCCTCTTCCTCTTTCTCTCTGTCCCCCTCCCTCCTGTCCTCTTCTCTTCCTCCCTCCATCTACCCCCTCTTTTTCTCCCTTTCTTTCTCTTTACCTTCTCTCTCTCTTTTGTCCCTCTCTCTTCTGCTTTTTCTCTCCTCCTCCCTCTCTCCTCTCCTAACTCTCTCTTCTCTCCTATCTACTCCTCTCCTCTCTCCTCCTCTCCTCCCTTTCCTATCTCCTCCTCTCTCCTCTCCTCTCCTCTCTCCTCCCTTTCCTATCTCCTCCCTCTCTCCTCCTCTCTCCTCTCTCCTCCCTTTCCTATCTCCTCTCTCCTCTCCTCTCCTCTCCTCTCTCCGCCTCCCTCTCTCCTCTCTCCTCTCCTAAGTCTCTCTTCTCTCCTCCTCTCTCCTCTAATCTCTCCTCTCCCCCCTTTCCTATCTCCTCCCTCTCTCCTCCCTCTCTCCTCTCCTCTCTCCTCTCCTCACTACTCCCTCTCTCCTCTCTCCTCTCCTCTCTCCTCCCTCTCTCCTCCCTCTCTCCTCTCCTCTCTCCTCTCCCCCCTTTCCTATCTCCTCCCTCTCTCCTCTCTCCTCCTTTCTCCTCCCTCTCTCCTCTCCTCTCTCCTCCCTCTCTCCTCTCCTCTCTCCTCTCCTCTCTCCTCCCTCTCTCCTCTCCTCTCTCCTCCCTCTCTCCTCTCCTCTGTCATTAGTCTCTCTCTCTCTCTCTCTCTTACGGAGGCTCTCGAGGCTCAAAAACACAAACATACAAAAATAAACTCTGCGGTTCGGCCTCGTCCTTTCATGTCGCTCGCCCCGTTTCTCCACGACTTTCCACTTTAAAACCTCAGGGAAATGTCCCGCAGTGGAGCTTTAACCCCGCTCTAACCTAAGGGAAATGTCCCGCAGTGGAGCTTTAACCCCGCTCTAACCTCAGGGAAATGTCCCGCAGTGGAGCTTTAACCCCGCTCTAACCTCAGGGAAATGTCCCGCAGTGGAGCTTTAACCCCGCTCTAACCTCAGGGAAATGTCCCGCAGTGGAGCTTTAACCCCGCTCTAACCTAAGGGAAATGTACCGCTTCCGCAGTGCTGAAGGGGGATTTTGTAAACTAAAAAAAAAAAGAACAGAAACCTGCGTCCTTCCCTGCGGGCGGCGTCCCCTCTCCACAGATCTGACCTGTACCTGACCCCACGGAGTCTCCCGCTCGTCTCCACGGAGATCGGGAGTTTTAATGCTGCACTGCGGGACATTCCGCGGAAAGCAGTGAGGTTAAGTACACTTTACTGAGCCCTGAAGGAAATTTGTTCTGGGTCTTGGTTTTGGTCTTGGTCTTGGTCTTGGTCTTAGTCTTGGTCTTGGTCTTGGTCTTGGGAAAGGAGGGAGGGAGGAGAGAGGAGAGAAGATAGAGAGAGGAGGAGGAGAAAGGAGGGAGAGAGGAGAGAGGGAAGGAAGGAGGAGAAACGAGAGAAGTAGAGAGGGGAGGGGGGAGGGGAGGGTTCATTCATCTGTCTCCATTCACAAACACAAAGTGAAACATCAGCAGGGGTCAAACCAGGACTGAACCAGGACTGAACCAGGACTGAACCAGGACTGGACCAGGACTGAACCAGGACTGAACCAGGACTGAACCAGGACTGAACCAGGACTGAACCAGGACTGAACCAGGACTGAACCAGGACTGAACCAGGACTAAACCAGGACTGAACCAGGACTGAACCAGGACCGAACCAGGACCGAACCAGGACCGAACCAGGACTAAACCAGGACTGAACCAGGACTGAACCAGGACTGAACCAGGACTGAACCAGGACTGAACCAGGACAGAACCAGGACTGAACCAGGACTGAACCAGGACTAAACCAGGACTGAACCAGGACTGAACCAGGTCTAAACCAGGACTGAACCAGGACTGAACCTGGACTGAACCAGGTCTAAACCAGGACCAAACCAGGACTAAACCAGGACTGAACCAGGACCAAACCAGGACTAAACCAGGTCTAAACCAGGACTGAACCAGGACTAAACCAGGTCTAAACCAGGTCTAAACCAGGACCAAACCAGGACTAAACCAGGACTGAACCAGGACCAAACCAGGACTAAACCAGGTCTAAACCAGGACTGAACCAGGACTAAACCAGGACTGAACCAGGACCAAACCAGGACTAAACCAGGACTGAACCAGGACCAAACCAGGACTAAACCAGGTCTAAACCAGGACTAAACCAGGTCTAAACCAGGTCTAAACTCTCTGTGTTTTCATTAAATCACATTTTTCATTCATTCATTGGCTCCGCCCCCTCCATGTGCTGTGGGCGGAGCCTGTAGCCCCTCCCCCTTTACCTCCTCTTTCTCTCCTTTTCTCCTTTCCTCCTTTCCTTGTTTCCTTCACTGAGCTCTGAGTGTCCTCTGTGTCGGACTGAACAGACCTGGGCCACATTTCTAGATCCGTTTTGTTCGATTTTGTGTAAATTTTGTGTAAATTTTTGCGTTCTTTTGTGGGATTATCCAAGATTTTGATTCTTTCGTAAATTTTAAATCCTTGGAGAAGTTTGTGCGGTTGTGTCGGACTTTTCTCATTTATTTTTGTAAATATTGGCAGATTTTGGGGTATTTTATTGTTTTTGTTATTTTGTTATTTTATTTATTTTCTCAGATTTTTGGTGAATTCATGGAGCTTTTTAAGGATATTTTTGTGGGTTAACATATGATTAAAAAAAAAATTTTTTTAACATTTTTTCCTGATTTTGTCCGTAAATTCTGGCGTATTTTGGTGGGATGACGTGAGCCGGAGCAGGTGGAGTCATGACCTCCACAGACAGAATCCTGAGTCGATGGGAACACACCAACTTCAGCATGAAACTGGTACAAAACACAGAATTTTTATCTTTTTGCACAAGAATTTGAACAGTTTTGGTGATTTTTGCAGCAGAAATAAGTTTTAAAGAATAACGGTGGTGATTTTAATGTCAAGAAGATACTTGGTGTTTTAAGGCTGGTTTAGTCCTGGTTTGGTCCTGGTTTGGTTCTGGTTTAGTCCTGGTTTGGTCTGGGTTTAGTCCTGGTTTAGTCCAGGTTTAGTCCTGGTTTAGTCCTGGTTTAGTCCGGGTTTAGTCCTGGTTTAGTCCTGGTTTAGTCCTGATTTAGTCCTTGTTTGGTCTGGGTTTAGTCTGGGTTTAGTCCTGGTTTAGTCCTGGTTTAGTCCAGATTTAGTCCAGGTTTAGTCCTGGTTTAGTCCTGGTTTAGTACTGGTTTAGTCCTGGTTTAGTCCAGATTTAGTCCAGGTTTAGTCCTGGTTTAGTCCTGGTTCAGTCCTGGTTTAGTCCTGGTTTAGACCTGGTTTAGTCCTGGTTTAGTCCTGGTTCAGTCCTGGTTTAGTCCTGGTTTAGACCTGGTTTAGACCTGGTTTAGTCCTGGTTTAAAGATTTTCTGGTGGACATTCCATCAAACGCTTGTTTCCATGGAAGTATAATTGTTATTGCTTTGTCTGAAATGTTCCGCAGTACAGCATTAAAGTTTTCTATCCTCATGGAGACCAAACCGGACCAGGTTCCAGGTCAGATCTGTGGAGAGGCGACTCCCTCAGTCAGAATGTGTTTTTCTTGGTGTTTTTAAGCTGTAAATCCACCTGTGATTTACCTGAGGATCGAGTTTCAGGACGAGTTTCAGCTTCGATCAGAGTCGGATTTTACTAGAATGAACCACAAAACAACCAGGACTAAGCCAGGACTAAGCCAGGACTGAACCAGGACTAAACCAGGACTAAACCAAGACTAAACCAGGACTAAACCCAGACCAAACAAGGACTAAACCAGGACTATTCGACACTAAAAAGTCGTCCAAGTATCAAAACAAAGCGCACAGACGAGTATTTTCTGTCCCCTTCATTATTTTGTCTTTAATTAAACCATCACATTTCCTTTCAGTCTGATTTATTCGTTCACCGTGTTTATCTCTCCATCTTTTCCTCCTCCTCCTCCTCTTCTTCTGTCTCTACGGAGGCTGATAAGTCCCAAACACAGACTCTGCAGGAAACTCATAAACTCTTATCTGCGCCGCACAAACCTGCACTTCCTGCTCCAGTTTATGAGATTAAAACGGATTAAAACAGATACAGAGGACTGGTTTAGACCTGGTTTGGTCCTGGTTTGGTCCTGGTTCAGTCCTGGTTCAGTCCTGGTTCAGTCCTGGTTCAGTTCTGGTTTAGTGCTGATTTAGACCTGGTTTAGTCCTGGTTCAGTCCTGGTTTAGTCCTGGTTCAGTCCTGGTTCAGTCCTGGTTTAGTCCTGGTTCAGTCCTGGTTCAGTCCTGGTTTAGACCTGGTTCAGTCCTGGTTTAGTCCTGAGAGAGCAGCTGTGGTTTTTTGGTGCTTTTTAATTTTTTCGTGTGTGTTTTTGTGATTTTGTGTTTTTATTCTTTCATCTCTACTAGCAGTAGTCGCAGTAGTCGCAGTAGTAGTAGTCGCAGTAGTCGCAGTAGTAGTAGTCGCAGTAGTAGTAGTAGTAGTAGTACTACTGATACTACTACTACTACTACTACTATTACTGCGACTACTACTACTACTACTACTGCGACTACTGCTAGTAGTACTGTAGTAGTAGCAGTAGCAGTAGTAGTAGTAGTAGTAGTAGTAATCGCAGTAATAGTAGTAGTAGTCGCAGTAGTAGTAGTAGTAGTAGTCGCAGTAGTAGTCGCAGTAGTAGTAGTAGTAGTAGTCGCAGTAGTAGTAGTCGCAGTAGCAGTACTTCTTTTTGCAGTAGTAGTTGTATTAATAGCAGTAGTAGTAGCAGTAGTATTAGTAGTAGTAGCAGTAGCAGTAGTAGTAGTAGTAGTAGCAGTAGTAGTCGCAGTAGCAGTGGTAGTAGTAGTCGCAGTAGTAGTACTTCTTCTTTCTGCAGTAGTAGTTGTATTAATAGCAGTAGTAGTAGTAGCAGTAGTAGTAGCAGTAGTAGCAGTAGTAGTAGCAGTAGTAGTCGCAGTAGCAGTGGTAGTAGTAGTCGCAGTAGTAGTACTTCTTCTTTCTGCAGTAGTAGTTGTATTAATAGCAGTAGTAGTAGTAGCAGTAGTAGTAGCAGTAGTAGCAGTAGTAGTAGCAGTAGTAGTCGCAGTAGCAGTGGTAGTAGTAGTCGCAGTAGTAGTACTTCTTCTTTCTGCAGTAGTAGTTGTATTAATAGCAGTAGTAGTAGTAGCAGTAGTAGTAGCAGTAGTAGCAGTAGTAGTAGCAGTAGTAGTAGCAGTAGTAGTCGCAGTAGCAGTGGTAGTAGTAGTCGCAGTAGTAGTACTTCTTCTTTCTGCAGTAGTAGTTGTATTAATAGCAGGGGCGGGTGTGTGATCTGGTTTCTGAGGTCTCTGGTCTGAGCCAAACCCACTTAAGATCCCGGCCCTGGACCAGACCCGGACCTGGACCACAGCTGGACCAGAGCCCTGTGGTCCCTTTAATCTGCAGAGACTTTCCCTGAGACTCAGACCTGATCCTGGTCCTGGTCTTGGTCCTGGTCCTGGTCCTGTGTTTACTTCAGACACACTCATTTAGACCCATATTATTTCTGATCCATTAACAGGACTGGTCCTAGTTTAGTCCTGGTTCAGTCCTGGTTCAGTCCTGGTTTAGTCCTGGTTTTGTCCTGGTTTAATCCTGGTTTAGTCCTGGTTCAGT
This sequence comes from Odontamblyopus rebecca, assembly GCA_030686955.1. Lineage (NCBI taxonomy): Eukaryota > Metazoa > Chordata > Actinopteri > Gobiiformes > Gobiidae > Odontamblyopus > Odontamblyopus rebecca. The sequence goes on from CM060655.1 coordinate 41,596,406, forward strand.
CCTGGTTTAGTCCTAATTTAGTCCTGGTTTAGTCCTGGTTTAATCCTAGTTTAGTTCTGGTTTAGTCCTGCTTTAGTCCTGGTTTAGTCCTGCTTTAGTCCTGGTTCAGTCCTGGTTCAGTCCTGGTTTAGTCCTGCTTTAGTCCTGGTTCAGTCCTGGTTTAGTCCTGGTTCAGTCCTGCTTTAGTCCTGGTTCAGTCCTGGTTTAGTCCTGGTTTAGTCTTGGTTTTGTCCTGGTTTAATCCTGGTTTAGTCCTGGTTCAGTCCTGGTTTAGTCCTGGTTTAGTCCTGGTTTAGTCCTAGTTTAGTTCTGGTTTAGTCCTGCTTTAGTCCTGGTTTAGTCCTGGTTCAGTCCTGGTTTAGTACCTGGTTCAGTCCTGGTTTAGTCCTGGTTTAGTCTTGGTTTAGTCCTGCTTTAGTCCTGGTTCAGTCCTGGTTTAGTTCTGGTTCAGTCCTGGTTTAGTCCTGGTTCAGTCCTGGTTTAGTCCTGGTTTAGTCCTGGTTTAGTCTTGGTTTAGTCCCGGTTTAGTCCTGGTTCAGTCCTGGTTTAGTCCTGGTTTAGTCTTGGTTCAGTCCTGGTTTAGTACCTGGTTCAGTCCTGGTTTAGTCCTGGTTTAGTCCTGGTTTAGTCTTGGTTTAGTCCCGGTTTAGTCCCGGTTCAGTCCCGGTTCAGTCCTGGTTTAGTCCTGGTTTAGTCCCGGTTTAGTCCCGGTTCAGTCCTGGTTTAGTCCTGGTTCAGTCCTGGTTTAGTCCTGGTTTAGTCCTGGTTTAGTCTTGGTTTAGTCCCGGTTAAGTCCTGGTTCAGTCCTGGTTTAGTCCTGGTTTAGTCCTGGTTTAGTCTTGGTTCAGTCCTGGTTTAGTACCTGGTTCAGTCCTGGTTCAGTCCTGGTTTAGTCTTGGTTTAGTCCTGGTTTAGTCCTGGTTTAGTCCTGGTTCAGTCCTGGTTTAGTCTTGGTTTAGTCCTGGTTTAGTCCTGGTTCAGTCCTGGTTTAGTCCTGGTTTAGTCTTGGTTTAGTACCTGGTTCAGTCCTGGTTCAGTCCTGGTTCAGTCCTGGTTTAGTCCTGGTTTAGTCCTGGTTCAGTCCTGGTTCAGTCCTGGTTTAGTCCTGGTTTAGTCCTGGTTCAGTCCTGGTTTAGTTCTGGTTTAGTTCTGGTTTAGTCCTGGTTCAGTCCTGGTTTAGTCCTGGTTTAGTCTTGGTTTAGTACCTGGTTCAGTCCTGGTTCAGTCCTGGTTTAGTCCTGGTTCAGTCCTGGTTCAGTCCTGGTTTAGTCCTGGTTTAGTCCTGGTTCAGTCCTGGTTTAGTTCTGGTTTAGTTCTGGTTTAGCCCTGGTTTAGTCCTGGTTTAGCCCTGGTTTAGTCCTGGTTTAGTCCTGGTTTAGTCCTGGTTCAGTCCTGGTTTAGTTCTGGTTTAGTCCTGGTTTAGCCCTGGTTTAGTCCTGGTTTAGCCCTGGTTTAGTCCTGGTTTAGTCCTGGTTTAGCCCTGGTTTAGTCCTGGTTTAGTCCTGGTTTAGTCCTGGTTTAGTCATAATTGTGTAATGTTTTTGTGATGACTTTTCTTCTTCTCTGAACTCATCCATCATCCGACCATCTGGACTCTTCCCCTTTAACCTGCTCCCTCCATCCCTCTCTACCCCCATCCACCTCTCCTCATCTGTCTCTCCTTTCTTCTCCTCTTTCTCTCTCTCCTCTTTCTGTCTCTCTCCTCTTTCTCTCTCCTCTTTTCTCTCTCTCCTCTTTCTCTCCTTTTTCTCTCTTTCTCCTTTTTCTCTCTCTCCTCTTTCTGTCTCTCTCTCCTCTTTCCCTCCTTTTTCTCTCTTTCTCTTCTTTCTCTCTCTCCTCTTTCTGTCTTTCTCCTCTTTTCTCTCTCTCGTCTTTCTCTCCTTTTTCTCTCTTTCTCCTCTTTCTCTCTCTCCTTTTTCTCTCTCTCTCCTCTTTCACTCTCCTCCTCCTCCATCTCTCTCCTCTCTTTTTTCACTCTCCCCTTCATCTTTCTCTCTCCACTCTCTCTTCCTCTTCCTCTATCTGTCTCTCTTTCTCTACCCCCATGCACCTCTTTCTCCTTCACTTTGGTCACTCTCCCCCTTTCCTCTTTTGGTTTAGTCCTGGTTTAGTCCTGGTTTAGTCCTGGTTTAGTCCTGCTTTAGTCTTGCTTTAGTCCTGGTTTAGTCCTGGTTTAGCCCTGGTTTAGTCCTGGTTTAGTCCTGGTTTAGTCCTGGTTTAGCCCTGGTTTAGTCCTGCTTTAGTCCTGCTTTAGTCCTGGTTTAGTCCTGGTTTAGCCCTGGTTTAGTCCTGGTTTAGTCCTGGTTTAGTCCTGCTTTAGTCCTGCTTTAGTCCTGGTTTAGTCCTGCTTTAGTCCTGGTTTAGTCCTGGTTTAGTCCTGGTTTAGTCCTGCTTTAGTCCTGGTTTAGTCCTGGTTTAGTCCTGGTTTAGTCCTGGTTTAGTCTAAAGCTTTGTGGTTCTGTCCTCGGTCTGCACTCTGTTCTGTGGTTTGTGTGTGATCGTGTTCGGTTTCACTTCAGGTCCGGAGAAATAGATGGATCTGAGCCGGGAATATTGATCCAGTCCACATCTGGTCTAGTTCCGGTCCAGTCCTGAGTCTGGTCTTTAGTCTGGTTTTAGTCCCGGTCTGGGTCTTGGTCCCTAAAGTGTTGTACGCTGCAGAAAAGCAGATGGTCTGAATCAATACAGGGATCTGACCAGCGACTAATGGAGTCCTGGTTTAGTCCTAGTTAAGTCCTGGTTCAGTCCTGGTTTAGTCCTGGTTTATTGTAGTCCTGGTTCAGTCCTGGTTCAGTCCTGGTTTAGTCCTGGTTCAGTCCTGGTTCAGTCCTGGTTTAGTCCTGGTTCAGTCCTGGTTCAGTCCTGGTTCAGTCCTGGTTTAGTCCTGGTTTAGTCCTGGTTCAGTCCTGGTTCAGTCCTGGTTTAGTCCTGGTTTAGTCCTGGTTCAGTCCTGGTTCAGTCCTGGTTCAGTCCTGGTTCAGTCCTGGTTTAGTCCTGGTTCAGTCCTGGTTTAGTCCTGGTTCAGTCCTGGTTTAGTCCTGGTTCAGTCCTGGTTTAGTCCTGGTTCAGTCCTGGTTTAGTCCTGGTTCAGTCCTGGTTCAGTCCTGGTTTAGTCCTGGTTTAGTCCTGGTTCAGTCCTGGTTTAGTCCTGGTTCAGTCCTGGTTTAGTCCTGGTTTAGTCCTGGTTTAGACCTGGGTCAGTCCTGGTTTAGTCCTGGTTCAGTCCTGGTTTAGTCCTGGTTCAGTCCTGGTTTAGTCCTGGTTCAATCATGGTTCAGTCCTGGTTCAGTCCTGGTTTAGTCCTGGTTCAGTCCTGGTTTAGTCCTGGTTTAGTCCTGGTTCCATCCTGGTTCAGTCCTGGTTTAGTCCTGGTTCAGTTCTGGTTTAGTCCTGGTTTAGACCTTGTTTAGTCCTGGTTTAGTCCTGGTTCAGTCCTGGTTCAGTCCTGGTTCAGTCCTGGTTCAGTCCTGGTTTAGTCCTGGTTTAGTCCTGGTCTATTTTAAAAAGTCCTGTCACTGGAGCCTCGTCTATATTTACTCCTGGAGGGGCACACGCTGGAGGTTTGTACCCAGCGCCGAGACGCTTTTCCTGGGTCACCGCGGCCTCCACCCCCCTGGATCTCCCTGGAGCTTTTCCCCACGTTCGCTGCTGGAGTTTAAGGGAGCGCGGCGGATGGCTATGCCCAGTTTAGAGGCTTGTCTGCTGGGTTACTTCTGCCTGCAGGTCCCTGGATAAACCCCGGTTCTTTTACGGGGAGCTGGGTGGACATTTACACCCAGCTCGGAGGCTCGGATCCTGGTTTGCGCCTCTAATTTGGTTCTTTTGTGGTTCTAAATCCGTGCGTTTTTCCGGGATCCTTACTGTGATCTGAGGAACTTTTATGCCCAGCCGCGAGGCACTTACCCTGAGTTAAAACCGTCCGCAGGTCCCTGGACGTTTGTGGTTCTACGCTGATATAATTTAAGGGCGCGTGGTGGAGGTTTTGGCCCAGTTTGGAGACTCGAATCCTGGGTTGCTTCCAAACTTTTATCCCTGAATCTCTCTGGAATTACTCTGTGAATTTGAGGGAAGCTCGGTCTATGTTTATGCCCAGAGAAGGAGCTCAAATGTCGGGTTACTTTCGTCTTCAGGTCCCTGGGTCTTCTCTGGTTCTTCCCTGACTTTAAGGGGAGTGTGACGGATGTTTATGGCCAGCTCGGAGGCTCGTATCCTGGGTTACCTGCGTGATAAAGTTCCTGGATCTCTGGTTCTTCCCTGACATTTAGGGGAGTGTTGTGAACATTTATGCCCAGCTTGGAGACTTCTGTCCTGGGTAACATTTCCGATTAGGTCCCTGGATCTTCTCTGGTTCTTCCCTGACGTTTAGGGGAGCTCGGTGAATGTTTATGCCCAGCTCGGAGGCTCGTATCCTGGGTTACCTGCGTGATAAAGTCCCTGGATTTGCTCTGGTTCTTCCCTGACATTTAGAGGAGCGTCGTGAACATTTTTGCCCAGATGGGAGGCTCGTATCCTGGGTTACATCTCTGATTAGGTCCCTGGATCTTCTCTGGATCTTCTCCGGTCCTTGTCAGACTCTGAGGGGAGCTTAGCGGATGTTTATGCCGACTTCTACACGGCAAAACAGGCCTATCAAAAATAAGATAAAATACCCATTTTGAGGTAAAAATGCCCCATTTTAAGTGAAATTTTCTGCCAGTGCTGTAAGAAATTTTCACTTACCAAATTTTCTTAAAGCAAAACAAAATATGAATCTTGTTCTAAGCAGAAAACACGAGTTTCAAGTATTTATGGCAAGATTTTTCCCCTTATTGGTTTGAGAAGGAAGTTAAAGAGGCTTAACCTGGACTGAGTTAATATAAAAAGTGCTTAGAATAAGGATGAATATCTTGAAACAAGTAAAAAAAAATCATCTTATTAAGTAAAAAAATCTTAAAATTGGTCTTTTAAGATGAATCTGCTTCATTCAAGTCCGTTATGCTAGAAAATCCTTTTTTGCAGTGTATCCTGGGTAACATTTCCGATTAGGTCCCTGGATCTTCTCTGGTTCTTCCCTGACATTTAGAGGAGCGTTGTGAACGTTTTTGCCCAGATCGGAGGCTCGTATCCTGGGAAACATCTCTGGTTAGGTCCTTGGATCTTCTCTGGTTCTTCTCCAACTTTAAGGGGAGATTGGTGGATGTTTTTGCCCAGCTCGGAGGCTCGTATCCTGGGTTACCTGCGTGATAAAGTCCCCGGGTCTCCTCTGGATCTTCTCCGGTCCTCGTCACACTCTGAGGGGGGCGTGGCGGAGTTTTTAAGCCCAGTTCGGAGGCTCGTATGGAGGCTTACCTCGGCGTGCAGGTCCCTGTGCGCAGCTACAGCCACTTCTCCTGTCAGAACTACAAATCGGTGAGAGACAAAACGGGAAACATGTAGACGAGGAGGAGTTTAGCTTTTAACGCCGGTCGTAGATGAAAACGTTTTGGAAACTTAGTAAGACACGACAAGAAAAGCCGTAAGGATTTATGAAAGTCTCTCTTTTTCTGTCTTAAAAACGTGAAAAACTGAACTGGGTCATTTGAAACCGTTCACAGTTTCTAAAGTTCTTCCTCACTTACCTAACAACTAGCAAGCTAACGTTCATTTCCTGATTACCTTATAATTAGCCTTATAAACAGATGCAGACAGAACACAGCAGACTTAGTTTGACCTGAAGAGCTTTAAATGCCATAAATCTGTCCTGGTTTAGACCTGGTTTAGTCCTGGTTTAGTCCTGGTTTAGACCTGATTTAGTCCTGCTTCATTCCTGGTTTAGTCCTGGTTTAGTCCTGGTTTAGTCCTGGTTTAGTCCTGCTTTAGTCCTGCTTCATTCCTGGTTTAGTCCTGGTTTAGTCCTGCTTTAGTCCTGGTTTAGTCCTGCTTTAGTCCTGTTTTAGTCCTGCTTTAGTCCTGGTTTGGTCCTGGTTTGGTCCTGTTTTAGTCCTGTTTTAGTCCTGTTTTAGTCCTGGTTTGGTCCTGGTTTGGTCCTGGTTTGGTCCTGGTTTGGTCCTGTTTTAGTCCTGTTTTAGTCCTGCTTTAGTCCTGCTTCAGTCCTGGTTTGGTCCTGGTTTGGTCCTGTTTTAGTCCTGTTTTAGTCCTGTTTTAGTCCTGTTTTAGTCCTGTTTTAGTCCTGCTTTAGTCCTGCTTTAGTCCTGTTTTAGTCCTGCTTTAGTCCTGGTTTGGTCCTGGTTTGGTCCTGTTTTAGTCCTGTTTTAGTCCTGTTTTAGTCCTGCTTTAGTCCTGTTTTAGTCCTGTTTTAGTCCTGGTTTGGTCCTGTTTTAGTCCTGTTTTAGTCCTGCTTTAGTCCTGCTTCAGTCCTGGTTTGGTCCTGGTTTGGTCCTGTTTTAGTCCTGCTTTAGTCCTGTTTTAGTCCTGTTTTAGTCCTGGTTTGGTCCTGTTTTAGTCCTGTTTTAGTCCTGTTTTAGTCCTGCTTTAGTCCTGCTTTAGTCCTGTTTTAGTCCTGTTTTAGTCCTGTTTTAGTCCTGCTTTAGTCCTGTTTTAGTCCTGGTTTAGTCCTGTTTTAGTCCTGCTTTAGTCCTGCTTTAGTCCTGCTTTGGTCCTGTTTTAGTCCTGTTTTAGTCCTGGTTTAGACCTGGTTTAGACCTAGTTTAGACCTGGTTTAGTTCCTTTTATTGTTGTGACTTGTGTCCTTGAGCAAGACACTTTTAAACGTGTGAACAGTTTTACATTTTCAAGCAGCATTTTTTACAGTGCAGTTTGTCGACCCCAAAATAAATACCCCCCCTCCCTCCCTCTTCCTCTCTCTCTCCCTCTTTCTCTTTCTCTCTCCCTCTCTCTCTCCTTCTTTCTCTCTTTCCCTCTCTCTCTCTCTCTCATAACTTTCAGCCATTTATAACTGACAATTCCTGTCACCCCTCCTCTTTATACCCCACTCTCTTACCCCATCTTCTCTCTACACCTCCCTCTTCCCTCCATCTCTCTCCTCTCTCCATCATCCTCCTTTCTGTTTCTCCTCTTAATCTCTCCCCCTCTTTTACCCTCCTCTCTTCCTTACTCTCTCTCTCTATCCTCTCTTTTTCGTACTGTCTCTCTCTTTCTCTCTCTTACTCTTTACTTTCTTACCCTCTCTTCTGTCCCATTCACCCCTTTCTCTCTCTCTGTTACCCCATAACCCCTTCCCTCCTGCTCCCCTTACATTCTCATTTACCCCCCACCTCTCCCTTCTTTTACTCTCTCTTCTTTTACCCCTCTCCTTTCCCCCACTTCTCTTCTTTTATCGCCTCTCTATCTCTTTTTTTACCCTCCCTCCTCTTCTCTTTTTTACCCCTCTCCTCTCTCTTCTTCCTTTTTACTCCCTCTCCTCTCTCTTCTTTTTTGTTTACCCCTTCCCCTCTTCTATTTTTTTACCCCTCTCTCTTTCTTCTTTTACCCTCCTCTCTCTCTCTCTTCTTTTACCCTTCTCTCTCTTCGTTTACCCTCCTCTCTCTTCTTTTACCCTCCTCTCTCTCTTCTTTTACCCCCTCTCTCTCTTCTTTTACCCTCCTCTCTCTCTTCTTTTACCACCTATTCTCTGTTTTACCCCCTCTCTCTCTTCTTTTACCCTCCTCTCTCTTCTTTTACCCTCCTCTCTCTCTTCTTTTACCCCCGCTCTCTTCGTTTACCCTCCTCTCTCTTCTTTTACCCTCCTCTCTCTCTTCTTTTACCCCCTCTCTCTCTTCTTTTACCCCCTTTCTCTCTTCTTTTACCCTCCTCTCTCTCTTCTTTTACCCTCCTCTCTCTCTCTTCTTTTACCCTCCTCTCTCTCTTCTTTTACCCTCCTCTCTCTTCTTTTACCCTCCTCTCTCTCTTCTTTTACCCCCTCTCTCTCTTCTTTTACCCTCCTCTCTCTCTTCTTTTACCCCCTCTCTCTCTTCTTTTACCCTCCTCTCTCTTCTTTTACCCCCCTCTCTCTCTTCTTTTACCCCCTCTCTTCTCTCTTCTCTTCTGTTACCCCATCTCTTTTCTGTTCTTTTACCCCCTCTCATTTCTCTTCTTTTACCCCCCTCTCATTTCTCTTCACTTCTTTTACCCCCTCTCATTTCTCTTCTTTTACCCCCCTCTCATTTCTCTTCTCTTCTTTTACCCCCTCTCATTTCTCTTCTTTTACCCCCTCTCATTTCTCTTCTCTTCTTTTACCCCCTCTCATTTCTCTTCTCTTCTTTTACCCCCTCTCATTTCTTTTCTCTTCTTTTACCCCCCTCTCATTTCTCTTCTCTTCTTTTACCCCCTCTCATTTCTCTTCTCTTCTTTTACCCCCTCTCATTTCTTTTCTCTTCTTTTACCCCCTCTCATTTCTCTTCTCTTCTTTTACCCCCTCTCATTTCTCTTCTTTTACCCCCTCTCATTTCTCTTCTCTTCTTTTACCCCCTCTCATTTCTCTTCTTTTACCCCCCTCTCATTTCTCTTCTCTTCTTTTACCCCCTCTCATTTCTCTTCTTTTACCCCCTCTCATTTCTCTTCTTTTACCCCCTCTCATTTCTCTTCTCTTCTTTTACCCCATCTCTTTTCTGTTCTTTTACCCCCTCTCATTTCTCTTCTTTTACCCCCCTCTCATTTCTCTTCTCTTCTTTTACCCCCTCTCATTTCTCTTCTTTTACCCCCTCTCATTTCTCTTCTCTTCTTTTACCCCCTCTCATTTCTCTTCTTTTACCCCCTCTCATTTCTCTTCTCTTCTTTTACCCCCTCTCATTTCTCTTCTTTTACCCCCCTCTCATTTCTCTTCTTTTACCCCCTCTCATTTCTCTTCTCTTCTTTTACCCCATCTCTTTTCTGTTCTTTTACCCCCTCTCATTTCTCTTCTTTTACCCCTCTCATTTCTCTTCTCTTCTTTTACCCCATCTCTTTTCTGTTCTTTTACCCCTCTCATTTCTCTTCTTTTACCCCCTCTCATTTCTCTTCTCTTCTTTTACCCCTCTCATTTCTCTTCTCTTCTTTTACCCCCTCTCATTTCTCTTCTCTTCTTTTACCCCCTCTCATTTCTCTTCTCTTCTTTTACCCCCTCTCAATTCTTTTCTCTTCTTTTACCCCTCTCATTTCTCTTCTTTTACCCCCTCTCATTTCTCTTCTCTTCTTTTACCCCCTCTCATTTCTCTTCTTTTACCCCCTCTCATTTCTCTTCTCTTCTTTTACCCCTCTCATTTCTCTTCTCTTCTTTTACCCCCTCTCATTTCTCTTCTCTTCTTTTACCCCCTCTCCTCTCATTTCTCTTCTTTTACCCCCTCTCATTTCTCTTCTTTTACCCCCTCTCATTTCTCTTCTCTTCTTTTACCCCCTCTCATTTCTCTTCTCTTCTTTTACCCCCTCTCATTTCTCTTCTTTTACCCCCTCTCATTTCTCTTCTCTTCTTTTACCCCCTCTCATTTCTCTTCTCTTCTTTTACCCCCTCTCATTTCTCTTCTCTTCTTTTACCCCCTCTCATTTCTCTTCTCTTCTTTTACCCCCTCTCATTTCTCTTCTCTTCTTTTACCCCCCTCTCTTCTGTCCTTTACCCCCTGTCTCTCTTCTATTCTTTACCCCTCCCTCCTCTCTCTCTCTCTCTTCTTTACCATTCCCCCCCCCCCTTCTCTCCTCCGTTCGTTTACCCCCCTCCTCTCTCTCTATTCTTTTGCCCCCCCTCTTCTTTTGCCCCCTCTGTCCTCCGCTCCTGCCCCTGTTTCACACAATGCTTCTGATTTGAATACGGGGCCAGTCCTCCACACAAAGCTGCTCTCGCCTCTCCGTCCTCTCTCGTTCCTCTGTCGTTCCTCTCTCGTTCCTCTCTCGTTCCTCTCGTCTCTCTGTGCCGGTGCGTTCGGCCCCGCGGTGCGTTCGGGCCCCGCGGTGCGTTCGGGCCCCGCGGTGCGTTCGGGCCCCGCGGTGCGTTCGGGCGCTCGTAAAGTGCTGGTGTTTTGTGGCGCTGGTGGATTCGGGAAGTGCAGTTTGGGGCTTTTATGGGACCAGACACAGGCTCAGGTCAGTGTTTGTTTAGAGCCAAAGAGCAAAGGCTGAAGTGTGTCCAAGACCGGGACTGGACCGGGACTGGACCTGGACCTGGACCGGGACCTGGACCTGGACCTGGACCTGGACCGGGACTAGGGCAGGACTTAAACTGGGACTAAACCAGGACAAGTGTTTGTTTAGATGTTTAGAGTTTGAATGGAGCTCAGACTGAAGTGTGCTCAAAGCTGGGACTAAACCAGGACTTAGACTGGACTGAGACAGGACTAAAACAGGACTTTAACTGGGACTAAACTAGGTCTAAGCCGGGATTTAAACAGGACTTAAACCAGGACTAAACCAGGACTAAACCAGGACTAAACCAGGACCAGGCAAGTGTGTGTTTAGAGTTTGAATGAAGCTCAGAGTGACGTGTGCTCAAAACTGGGTCTAAACCAGGACTTGAACAGGACTTAAACTGGACTGAAAGAGGACTAAACTAGGACCAGACCAGGACTTAAACTGGGACTAAACTAGGTCTAAACCAGGACTGAAACTGGACTTAAACCAGGACTAAACCAGGACCAGTCAACTGTGTGTTTAGAGTTTGAATGGAGCTCAGACTGAAGTGTGCTCAAAACTGGGACTGGACCGGGACCTGGACCGGGACTAGACCGGGACTGGACCGGGACTAGGACAGGGCTAAACCAGGACTTAAACTGGGACTAAACCAGGACTAAACCAGGACTAGGCAACTGTGTGTTTAGAGTTTGAATGAAACTCAGACTGAAGTGTGCTCAAAGTTGAGACTAAAACAGGACTAGAACAGGACTTAAACTGGGACTAAACTAGGTCTAAACCAGGACTAAACCAGGACTGAAACAGGACTTTAACTGGGACTAAACCAGGACCAGACAAGTGTGTGTTTAGAGTTTGAATGAAACTCAGAGTGAAATGTGCTCAAAACTGGGACTAAACCAGGAGTAAACCAGAACTAAACCAGGACTAAACCAGGGCTAAACCAGAACTAAACCAGGACTAAACCAGGACTAGACCAGGACTAAACCAGGACTAGACCAGGACTAAACCAGGACTAAACCAGGACTAAACCAGAACTAAACCAGGACTAAACCAGGACTAAACCAGGACTAAACCAGGACTAGACCAGGACTAGACCAGGACTAAACCAGAACTAGAACAGGTCTAAAATCAGGACTAAACCAGAGATTATAACAGGACAATAACATAATTTAACCAGGTCTCAATCAAAACTCAACCAGGACTAAACCAGGACTAAACCAGGACTAAACCAGGACTAAACCAGGGCTAAACCAGAACTAAACCAGGACTAAACCAGGACTAGACCAGGACTAAACCAGGACTAGACCAGGACTAAACTAGGACTAAACCAGGACTAAACCAGAACTAAACCAGGACTAAACCAGGACTAGACCAGGACTAAACCAGGACTAGACCAGGACTAAACCAGGACTAAACCAGAACTAGAACAGGTCTAAAATCAGGACTAAACCAGAGATTATAACAGGACAATAACATAATTGAACCAGGTCTCAGTCCTTTAAAATGACGAGAGTAGAACCGATATCCAAGTGTCTCGATACGATACGGCCACGATATTTGTTACGATATCGTGGGAAAGTTCACGATATTAGATTAGATTAGATTCGATTTTATTTGCACATAAAGTGAAAATAATTTGGCTGTGCTGCTCAGTGTAACCGTGAGTGCAGGAGGGGGTGAGCAGAGCATTCATGGGCTCATAACAACACGTTCACTGCATGAGGAGCAGAAGGTCACGTTTGTGAACACGTTAAACAGTGCTGAACGTTCAGATGAGCGGCGTTTGATTCTCTTGTATTCATAAAGTCTTAAAGCTGTTGCCCCAAAACCATATCACACGTAAAGGATATTGTCCAGAACAGCAGACTCTAAAATACTTTGTCCAGTTCATTTGGTGCAACATTTATTCTCATTAGAGACGGAACGAAGTCCAAATCTCTCCGGACCAGATTTATTCCAATATTTAAACCGTGAATCTGCTCCTTTTTCCTCTAAAAACGCTTCACAGACTTAATCCACAGAATGAAGATGTAAAAGTGCTTAGAACAGTTATTTCTTCATGTCGTCTGCGCTGAAGCGGAGCAAAGGATCATGGTCTATGTAGTTCCCTCTCTTTTGTTTGGTTTTTTAATCTATTTCTGCGTCAGAACTTCATTTACACAAACTTTTAAACCAACTTTTAAAGGAAATAAATATCATTTCCAGTCTCTGCTCTGGTATCGGTTAATACTGGGCATCGGCAGGAGCAAAAGTATCGGTATCGGAACTGATAAAGATCAATCTGAGCATCCCTGGAATCGATAATGTCTGTATTTGTGTTTTCAGACTTTTAAACGTCTGTATTTGTGTTTTCAGACTTTTAAACGTCTGTATTTGTATTTTCAGACTTTTAAACGTCTGTATTTGTGTTTTCAGACTTTTAAACGTCTGTATTTGTGTTTTCAGACTTTTAAACGTCTGTATTTGTGTTTTCAGACTTTTAAACGTCTGTATTTGTGTTTTCAGACTTTTAAACGTCTGTATTTGTATTTTCAGACTTTTAAACGTCTGTATTTGTGTTTTCAGATCTACACAGACTGGGCCAATCATTATTTGTCTAAGTCTGGGCACCGGCGTCTGATCCGAGACCTTCAGACCGACGTGAGCGACGGAGTCCTGCTGGCCCAGATCATACAGGTCGTAGGTACGAGAAATACTTTTAAAACTACTACGACTACTACTACTACTACTATTACTGCTGCTGCTGCTGCTGCTGCTGCTGCTGCTGCTGCTGCTGCTGCTGCCCCCGTCTTTATTGCCCTGTGGGGGGCAGGGGCTCGGGGGGGGGGGGAACAGGTGACAAACTAAAGGTTATTTTAAACAAGTCGTCAGCTGCTCCGAGCTTAAAGCCACAGAACAAACAGCAGCAGCTCAGAGGCTCTCGGCTGCAGCGTTGGTGTATCTTTTAAACTTTATTCAGTATTTTAACAGGTGAAGTCAGAACAGCTTCTCATTCGCGATAACGACGTGTCCAGTAGGTGCAGTGAACAAAACTCTTCTCTCCACATCATTTTTGGACAGTGATAAAAAAGTTGCCGACACATTCAGTGAGAAACAAACCAACAAATGAGACATTCTGAAGCATTTTCAGTCTCCACAACCTGAATAAACAGGAGAATATGGGCGATTCTGACCAAAATCACAAAATGACAAAAACAGAGGTCAGTAAACAGTTAGAATTATTTTATTTTTACAACATTAACTCGTCCACACTAACCTGGTAACTATAAGGAACCAGATCTTTGAGAGAAAATCGTGTCAACTCTTGTGTGAGGCTTTGGTGTCAGATTTGACGTCACAACAAAAAAACAATAGTGTAAGACTGAAAATTTGGTAAGAAAATGACCTGCGGGAAGTCGTCCATTTCAAACTCAAACCTGCACAAAAACTATGTCCATGTTTGTGCTGCAAAAAGTTTTAAGATATTCACAGTTTTATTTTGGTCGATGACGTCGTCCAGAACCTCAGAATGTGAAACAGCCTCAAAACAGGAAGAAAATGACAGAAAACGTTTGTATTTTTATTGTTTTGTTTCATTTGTGTGAGTTTATTTCTAAAATTCTTCATTATTATTTCTGTGGTAATTACAGGACGTCATTTCTGCTCAGCTGACGGAGACAAACTCCACAAAACTAGAGAAGAGAAACGACCTGAGGCTGAGGAAAAGTCTGTGTTATTATAAAATATGAATCAAAAGCAAAAGACTAAAGACTGAAACAGACTTTTCCTCAGCCTCAGGTCGTTTCTCTTTAGTTTTGTGGAGTTTGTCGTCGTCAGCTGAGCAGAAATGACGTTCTAGGAGGAACGTAAACAGTGACTCTCCACAGGGGGGAACTCGGTGAAGTGCAGGACTTTACTTTTGAAACGGTCACGAGCATCGAGCAAACACGACTATGTTAAAGTCACTTCCCCGACACTGGTGACCACAGAACTAGAATCAAATCTGGAAGATGAATCCAAGATGGCGCCGTAATGTTTTCAGTGGCCTGAGCTCATTAGCGCATGGGCCCAAAAGAGATTTTTACTTCCACATTTTCTTCCTTGTTTTCAGCCCGACGTGTGACGACAGAAACAGTTTGCGGCTCAGAGCGACGAGGGGAACTCTGACAAAGCTCATTTTAAGCACTTTAACTTTTTTATTTATTTTTTTAAAGTTCATATTGTAAAAATACAGAAGAATCCTACAAAATCCAACATTTATGGAAACTCTGGACGCCTTCACTCAGCCATAACTCACTTTGGGGTCAGCTCTTACTTTACGTCCATGCTGGTGTCAGACCATAGTCCGTATATCTGAGTGGGCTAAGCTAACCCGTTAGCCACCGCGTGCCAAACAGGAAGTGCTCCAGGAGGCTCTTCCGGCTCCTTCTCTCCTTTTTCCCCTTGACTCACACTGGGATCTTCTGGCTCCTCTGTTCCTGCTGCTGTGGCCTCGTCATTTTGGTCTTAAAATGGTCGTTTGAACCTGCGACACAGGATCCTGAACTTTTTTTTTCTTCGATATTTTGCCCGTCAAAAAATCCTTTTCTTCACATAGATCCTGGCGCCAGATTCGCTCCTGTAGCCGTGAGCATCAGGAGCCTCGTCTGAGCGACGCTGTGGAGACGCCACATTCACCGAGAACATTTTTATATACGGCCTATGGAGAAGCTGCTTCTAAAGATGTTTTCTAACGTTTCCAGACACTAATGAGTGAAGCAGGCAGAGCGTTTGGTTTGTTACACTCGTTATGTTGTCAGATGGGTTAAAGTGGAGTTAAGATTCTTCAGTGTGAAGCAAATTGACGTTTTACATGGAAGTGAAGAACTTGCCCCCATCACTACACTAGTTCAGAACTTGCCCCATCACTACACTAGTTCAGAACTTGCCCCCATCACTACACTAGTTCAGAACTTGCCCCCATCTCTACACTAGTTCAGAACTTGCCCCCATCACTACACTAGTTCAGAACTTGCCCCATCACTACACTAGTTCAGAACTTGCCCCCATCACTACACTAGTTCAGAACTTGCCCCCATCACTACACTAGTTCAGAACTTGCCCCCATCACTGCACTAGTTCAGAACTTGCCCCATCACTACACTAGTTCAGAACTTGCCCCATCACTACACTAGTTCAGAACTTGCCCCCATCTCTACACTAGTTCAGAACTTGCCCCCATCACTACACTAGTTCAGAACTTGCCCCCATCACTACACTAGTTCAGAACTTGCCCCATCTCTACACTAGTTCAGAACTTGCCCCCATCACTACACTAGTTCAGAACTTGCCCCCATCACTACACTAGTTCAGAACTTGCCCCCATCACTACACTAGTTCAGAACTTGCCCCCATCACTACACTAGTTCAGAACTTGCCCCCATCACTACACTAGTTCAGAACTTGCCCCCATCACTACACTAGTTCAGAACTTGCCCCCATCACTACACTAGTTCAGAACTTGCCCCATCACTACACTAGTTCAGAACTTGCCCCATCACTACACTAGTTCAGAACTTGCCCCCATCACTACACTAGTTCAGAACTTGCCCCCATCACTACACTAGTTCAGAACTTGCCCCCATCACTACACTAGTTCAGAACTTGCCCCATCACTACACTAGTTCAGAACTTGCCCCCATCACTACACTAGTTCAGAACTTGCCCCCATCACTACACTAGTTCAGAACTTGCCCCCATCACTACACTAGTTCAGAACTTGCCCCATCACTACACTAGTTCAGAACTTGCCCCATCACTACACTAGTTCAGAACTTGCCCCCATCACTGCACTAGTTCAGAACTTGCCCCATCACTACACTAGTTCAGAACTTGCCCCCATCACTACACTAGTTCAGAACTTGCCCCCATCACTACACTAGTTTGTTGCCTTCACAGACTCACTCACAGTCAGATCTCCGCCGAGGAAACACTGATCTGTGCCGTTTTTTGGCTCCTGACAGAATTCCACCTCCTCTAGAAACGGACTTTAGCTCCAAATGTTCCGGAGTTCAGCTTTAATCCCTGCAGTCTGAACGTGGCCGATGTAAAGTGCGGGATTATTTTTAAAGAAGTCATGAGTATCGAGCAAACACAAATATTTTAAAGTCTCTTCCTCCACACCGGGGTCAGAGGTCAGAGGACAGAGGTCAGAGGTCAGACTCACACACAGACCTGACTCGACACGTCTCTTCTTCACTGCTCGGGTCACGACTCGACTCGTGTTTAGTTTTGGAATTCGTGGTTTGAATTTTCTCTTTTTCAAGTGTTTTCACTCTGCAGCTCCAGAAAGTGACAGATTAAAGCTTTAAACTGGTACAAACGCCTTTACGCAGATCTGACCTGTAACTCTGGTGCTGTTACCTGCTTCTGAACCAGGACCGAACCAGGACTGAACCAGGACTAAACCAGAACTAAACCAGGACTAAATCAGGACTAAACCAGGACTAAACCAGGACTGAACCAGGACTGAACCAGGACTAAACCAGGACCGAACCAGGACTAAACCAGAACTAAACCAGGACTAAACCAGGACTAAACCAAGACTGAACCAAGACTAAACCAGGACTAAATCAGGACTAAACCAGGACTGAACTAGGACTAAACCAGGACTAAACCAGGACTAAATCAGGACTAAACCAGGACTAAACCAGGACTAAACCAGGACTAAATCAGGACTAAACCAGGACTGAACCAGGACTAAACCAGGACTAAACCAGGACTGAACCAAGACTAAACCAGGACTAAATCAGGACTAAACCAGGACTGAACCAGGACTAAACCAGGACTAAACCAGGACTAAATAAGGACTGAACCAGGACTAAACCAGGACTAAACCAGGACTAAACGAGGACTGAACCAGGACTAAACCAGGACTAAACCAAGACTAAACCAGAACTAAACCAAGACTGAACCAGGACTGAACCAGGACTAAACCAGGACTAAACCAGGACTAAACCAAGACTGAACCAGGACTAAACCAGGATTAAACCAGGACTAAACCAGGACTAAACCAAGACTGAACCAGGACTAAACCAGGACTAAACCAGGACTAAACCAAGACTGAACCAGGACTAAACCAGGACTAAACCAGGACTGAACCAGGACTGAACCAGGACTAAACCAGGATTAAACCAGGACTAAACCAGGACTAAACCAAGACTGAACCAGGACTAAACCAGGACTAAACCAGGACTAAACCAAGACTGAACCAGGACTAAACCAGGACTAAACCAGGACTAAACCAGGACTAAACGAGGACTGAACCAGGACTAAACCAGGACTAAACTAGAACTAAACAAAGACTAAACCAGGACTAAACCAAGACTGAACCAGGACTAAACCAGGACTAAACCAGGACTAAACCAAGACTGAACCAGGACTAAACCAGGACTAAACCAGGACTAAACCAAGACTGAACCAGGACTAAACCAGGACTAAACCAGGACTAAACCAGGACTAAACCAGGACTGAACCAGGACTAAACCAGGACTAAACTAGAACTAAACAAGGACTAAACCAGGACTGCAGCTGGAGTTTAGACTGCCCTAAATAAACATGAGCCCCCACTTAGCCCCGCCCCTCCTCTCTTAGCCCCGCCCCTCCTCCCTTAGCCCCTCCCCTCCCCCTTTGCCCCGCCCCTCCTTCTGTCTGTCCATTTGTCGTAGTTCCACTTTCATTCCTCTCATTCTCTCTCCTCTTTCTCTCTTATCTCTGAATATCCCTCCATTTTTTACCCACAGTCCTCTTCTGCTTCTGTTTTGGATTTTTCAGCCAACGAGAAGATCGGGGAGATCCATGGCAGCCCTCGCAGCCGCTCTCAGATGGTAAGAAACTCTCTACATACAATATTTACTGCCAGAATAAAACTGTAAACAGCAAAGGATCATGGGCAATGTAGTTTTTTCTGTTTTCGACTCACGCTGTTGTGTTTTTGTGGTGTTTTTGTGGTGTTTTTGTGGTGTTTTTGTTGTGTTTTTGTTGTGCTTTTGTTGTGCTTTTGTTGCGCTTTTGGCCTAAACCGGTTGAAATCGTATCGCTATGGGAAGTGCGCTGTTTTCCGTGGAGTTTTTGTGTGTAAATTATAGTTTTGTTCGGTGGGAAAGGAGAAATCTTGGACTCAAACAGCTGAAGTTTAATCGTGTGAGGAAGGTCCGGTTACAGGATTATCCAGAACATTCACGTTTTCGTCTTTTGTTCGTCTCGTTGTTGTGTTTTCGGAAAGTTTTTAGATCCGATTTCTGTTGGAAACTCCGTGAAAAGTTCAGATTTTGGGCTTTGGAAATGGAATTTGACTGAGAAATGTAGCTAGACTCGGGCATTAAAGGTGCGTTGTGTGACTTTTCCTTGTGTCCATGGAGATTTTACTGTTTTTCATTGATTAAACCACAGTATGGAAAGAAACTCAGTCAGATCTGTGGAGAAGCGAGCCTGCACATGGCAAAAATACATGTCTTTAAGGTATTTTTGAGCGATAAAACCTGTAATTGAACACATGTAAAGGAGAAAAGTTTTTATTTATTCATTTATGTGATTTAAAACGGGAAAAGTGCACAGAAAACATGAATCTCGGCAATCTGGAAGATCCTTTCCATCTGCAGACCACAAACAGGAACTAAATACATTCAAGATTCATTCATTCTAATTTCCTTAAATACAAGATTTAAATTCATCAATATCTTTAAAAAATACTGAAATTTACTGTAATCAAAATCCAAATTCATTAGTTCATTAGTTACTATCCTTCGTTTAATGCCAAACTGTGGAACATTCCAGCGAAAAAATAACATCTCAGACAAGCAGGAAGTTCCACAGTGCATCTTTGTTCAGGTATCGGTATCGGCGAGAACTCAGAACCGATACTGATCCGATACCACTGAGTATTTTCCTGAG
The DNA here is from genome assembly GCA_030686955.1 of Odontamblyopus rebecca. Lineage (NCBI taxonomy): Eukaryota > Metazoa > Chordata > Actinopteri > Gobiiformes > Gobiidae > Odontamblyopus > Odontamblyopus rebecca. Next base: position 41,615,330 of record CM060655.1, read on the forward strand.
GAGCCGTAGATGTGAGAGGTTAAACACAGGGACCTGATTTAGTCCTGGTTTAGACCTGGTTTAGACCTGTCTTAGACCTGGTTTAGACCTGGTTTAGACCTGATTTAGACCTGATTTAGACCTGATTTAGACCTGGTTTAGACCTGGTTTAGACCTGATTTAGACCTGGTTTAGACCTGATTTAGACCTGATTTAGACCTGGTTTAGACCTGATTTAGACCTGGTTTAGACCTGATTTAGACCTGGTTTAGACCTGGTTTAGACCTGGTTTAGACCTGATTTAGACCTGGTTTAGACCTGATTTAGACCTGGTTTAGACCTGATTTAGACCTGGTTTAGACCTGATTTAGACCTGGTTTAGACCTGATTTAGACCTGATTTAGACCTGGTTTAGACCTGATTTAGACCTGGTTTAGACCTGTTTTAGACCTGGTTTAGACCTGATTTAGACCTGGTTTAGACCTGATTTAGACCTGATTTAGACCTGGTTTAGACCTGGTTTAGACCTGATTTAGACCTGATTTAGACCTGGTTTAGACCTGGTTTAGTCCAGATATAAGGACACATGGGATAGAAAAGGTTTTTTATCATCATCGTGGCTCAACACAGTTTTTTGTTCTATTTTTCTATCATTTTCGATCACGTTTCCTCAGGTTTGTGGTTCTGTCCCCCCACAGGTTTTGCAGAAGTTTGTTTTATTCTGGGTCAAAACTTCGAGCTCTTCTCCTCATGTGGCCTAAGATCTGCAGAAACCAAAACCACTAATTCGCCCGGAATATGGACCAGGTCTGGAGAGTTCAGAAGCTTTGGTCTTGGTTTAGTTCTGAGTTAGGATTTAGTCCTAGTCTAATCCTGGTCCAATCCTGATCTAATCCTGATCTAATCCTGGTCTAGTCCTGGTCTAGTCCTGGTTTAGTCCTGGTCTAGTCCTGGTCTAGTCCTGGTTCAGTCCTGGTTTAGTCCTGGTTCAGTCCTGGTTCAGTCCTGGTTCAGTCCTGGTTTAGTCCTGGTTCAGTCCTGGTTCAGTCCTGGTTCAGTCCTGGTTTAGTCCTGGTTCAGTCCTGGTTTAATCCTGGTTTAGTCCTGGTTTAGTCCTGGTTTAGTCCTGGTTCAGTCCTGGTTCAGTCCTGGTTTAGTCCTGGTTCAGTCCTGGTTTAGTCCTGGTTTAGTCCTGGTTTAGTCCTGGTTCAGTCCTGGTTCAGTCCTGGTTTAGTCCTGGTTCAGTCCTGGTTTAGTCCTGGTTCAGTCCTGGTTTAATCCTGGTTCAGTCCTGGTTTAGTCCTGGTTTAGTCCTGGTTCAGTCCTGGGTCAGTCCTGGTTTAGTCCTGGTTTGGTCCTGGTTTAGTCCTGGTTCGGTCCTGGTTTCGTCCTGGTTCAGTCCAGGTTTAGTCTTGGTTCAGTTCTGGTTAAGTCCTGGTTCAGTCCTGGTTTAGTCCTGGTTTAGTCCTGGTTTAGTCCTGGTTCAGTCCTGGTTTAGTCCTGGTTTAGTCCTGGTTTAGTCCTGGTTTAGTCCTGGTTCAGTCCTGGTTCAGTCCTGGTTCAGTCCTGGTTCAGTCCTGGTTCAGTCCTGGAGTCGTAGCCGAGTTCAGATGATTTGATCTTGATTTAAAATTTTCCTTGACAAGAAAAACACATTTATTACTTGTGAAATAAAGTGAAATGTTTTAAATTTAAGTCATTTCCATGTGTCCAGATGTTTGTCACTTCCTCATTTTCTCCGTTCAAATCCCGGTTTCGCTTCACTGGCGGCTTCAGGTTTTCCGCGCTTCGTTTGGATGGAAAACACCGGAACAATGCGGTGAATTCCGGGGGGAGTGCGGCGCTCGGGCTCCAGGAATAGCCCCCAGCTGCCTCCCGTCTCCACCCCCACACGGAGCTCTGCGGCTGGGGAGAGGGAGCCGGGAACCCCCCCCCCCATCCTCCAGACCTCCAGCAGCTGAGGCCCCGGACCCGGAGCAGGACCCGGAGCAGGACCCGGAGCAGGACCTGGAGCACAGGACCCGGAGCACAGGACCCGGAGCACAGGACCTGGAGCAGAACCCAGAACACAGGACCCGGAGCAGGACCCGGAGCAGGACCCGGAGCAGGACCCGGAGCAGGACCCGGAGCAGGACCCGGAACACAGGACCCGGAGCAGGACCCGGAGCAGGACCCAGAACACAGGACCCGGAGCAGGACCCAGAACACAGGACCCGGAGCAGGACCTGGAGCAGGACCCGGAGCAGGACCCGGAGCAGGACCCGGAGCAGGACCCAGAACACAGGACCCGGAACAGGACCCGGAGCAGGACCCGGAGCAGGACCGGGAGCAGGACCCGGAGCAGTACCCAGATCACAGGACACGTAGCAGGACCCTGAGCAGGACCCAGAACACAGGACCCGGAGCAGGACCCGGAGCAGGACCCGGAGCAGGACCCGGAGCAGGACCCAGAACACAGGACCCGGAGCAGGACCCGGAGCAGGACTCAGAACAAAGGACCCGGAACAGGACCCGGAGCAGGACCCGGAGCAGGACCTGGAGCAGGACCTGGAGCAGGACCTGGAGCAGGACCTGGAGCAGGACCCGGAGCAGGACCTGGAGCAGGACCTGGAGCAGGACCTGGAGCAGGACCCGGAGCAGGACCCGGAACACGAGGAACGGCCGGAAAAACGCTCACGTCCGGCAAAAGAACGGAAAAGGACGTTAAAGAAAAAGAGAAATTCAGCGACTCTTTGTCCATTTTCAAATCTCGCACCGGCGTGAGATTTATTAATATTATTGGGCTGGTTTAATATTTTAATTTTAGTTTCTTTTAATTTCTTAAATTATTTTTGTGAGGTTTTAAGACATGAAATAGTGACTTCTTAATTATATTATTATTTATTTATTTTGGCTGCAGTGGTATTTTTTATTTCAGGAAGCACCTTTTTAAATAAATTACTAATAAAAGTGCATTTTCCACCACTATTTTTTCTTTTTTTTCTTTCTATTTTTAAAATTTGCTTTGTGAAGTTTGACTTTTTAAAAAAAATGTATTTATTTGTCTGTAGTAGTTTTTTTTTAAATTTTATTTCAGGAAGCAGCGCTTTTTAAATAAGGGACTAACTGTGCATTTCCTATGCCTATATTTATTAATTCTTTTTAATTATTATTAATTTTGTGAAGTTTTTTTTTTACGTTACACCACATTTGCAGACACATTTTGCCACAGAAAAGGCAAAGTGAAAAAGGTTTGTTGTAATGAAACTACAGCACGGACGGTTTGTCAAGCTGCTAAATGCGACAGGGGCAGGGTGACAGGGGCAGGGTGACAGGGGCAGGGCGACAGGGGCAGGGTGACAGGGGCAGGGTGACAGGGGCACGTGCAGGGTGACAGGGGCAGGGTGACAGGGGCAGGGTGACAGGGGCAGGGCGACAGGGGCAGGGCGACAGGGGCAGGGTGACAGGGGCAGGGTGACAGGGGCAGGGCGACAGGGGCAGGTGCAGGGTGACAGGGGCAGGGTGACAGGGGCAGGGCGACAGGGGCAGGGTGACAGGGGCAGGTGCAGGGTGACAGGTGCAGGGTGACAGGGGCAGGATGACAGGGGCAGGGTGACAGGGGCAGGTGCAGGGTGACAGGTGCAGGATGACAGGAGCAGGGTGATAGGGGCAGGGTGACAGGAGCAGGGTGACAGGGGCAGGATGACAGGGGCAGGGTGACAGGGGCAGGTGCAGGGTGACAGGTGCAGGATGACAGGGGCAGGGTGATAGGGGCAGGGTGACAGGGGCAGGTGCTCTGGAGTCATTATGTAAATCTGCAGCTTCAGTCTGTGTCCGATCGAACGAGGAGCAGGTTTAAAACAGCTGAGGCCCCAGAGACGAAAGAGAGAAAACAACAAAAGCTCCAGTTTAAATCTGTACAAACCTCCTGGTCTAGTCCTAGTCTAGTCCTGGTCTAGTCCTGGTTTAGTCCTGGTTTAGTCCTGGTCTAGTCCTGGTCTAGTCCTGGTCTAGTCCTGGTCTAGTCCTGGTCTAGTGCTGGTCTAGTCCTGGTCTAGTCCTGGTTTAGTCCTGGTTTAGTCCTGGTCTAGTCCTGGTTTAGTCCTGGTTTAGTCCTGGTTTAGTCCTGGTCTAGTCCTGGTCTAGTCCTGGTTTAGTCCTGGTTTAGTCCTGGTCTAGTCCTGGTCTAGTCCTGGTTTAGTCCTGGTTTAGTCCTGGTTTAGTCCTGGTTTAGTCCTGGTTTAGTCCTGGTCTAGTCCTGGTTTAGTCCTGGTTTAGTCCTGGTTTAGTCCTGGTTTAGTCCTGGTTTAGTCCTGGTCTAGTCCTGGTTTAGTCCTGGTCTAGTCCTGGTTTAGTCCTGGTTTAGTCCTGGTCTAGTCCTGGTTTAGTCCTGGTCTAGTCCTGGTCTAGTCCTGGTCTAGTCCTGGTCTAGTCCTGGTCTAGTCCTGGTCTAGTCCTGGTCTAGTCCTGGTTTAGTCCTGGTTTAGTCCTGGTCTAGTCCTGGTTTAGTCCTGGTTTAGTCCTGGTTTAGTCCTGGTCTAGTCCTGGTCTAGTCCTGGTTTAGTCCTGGTTTAGTCCTGGTCTAGTCCTGGTCTAGTCCTGGTTTAGTCCTGGTTTAGTCCTGGTTTAGTCCTGGTTTAGTCCTGGTTTAGTCCTGGTCTAGTCCTGGTCTAGTCCTGGTCTAGTCCTGGTTTAGTCCTGGTTTAGTCCTGGTTCAGTCTCCGTCAGTCTGTCCCAGGGCAGCTGTAGCTCCAGCACCACCGGGTCTGGAGTGAGTGAGGATTGTTCTGTTACTCGTGCTCATGACGTGTGTCTGTGGAAACCGCTGTATAAATCAAAGTTACATTACAATGACAGTTTTTGCCACTGGCGCCCCCCTGTGGCACCTGGAGCTCCCAGTGTCTCCATCCGAGTCCTGCCCAGGTCCTGCTGAGCCTCTGAGCTCTGACGGGATCAGACTGTGACAAACGGGTGCGGCCGCGACTGCTGCTACTCCGACTATCACTGTTCCTTTAAAGTTTTACTGTAGTAACGTCTTGTTGTTGTGAATGGACTCTGTGTATTTAGTTTTCACTATTTTCCCCTTTTAATTTCTATAGCAACAACGTTTTATGTAATTTTTGTCCGTTTCCCCAGAGTCACAAACTTGTTCCATTTCCCGTTCTGTTTATAACGATGAATGAGACGTGTTGTCGTTGGAGTTTTGTATTTTTCCTCTTTTTTTTCTGTGGGTGTCAAACTTCCTCTCGCAAAACGCACCAGAGACTAAAAAAAGGCTCTTTACAAACTGCTGCTCCTGAGGTTATTCGTCCACTTCTGATCTGTTTGTGTGATTATTCTTCAGTCGTCCACGGTTTTGGTTTTGGTATCGACGGTCAGTCAGTTCACCAGTCAGTTATTTATATTTTATCAGTTTATTCTGTCTTAAAACAAAATTAAAAAATAAATAAATAAAATAGGTGTAGGAAATGCACTGTTAATAGTCCTCTATGTAAAAATGTTATGTAAAATGAAATAAAAAACACTACTACAGCCAAATAAATAAAAAAATAAAAAAAAACTATTCATCACTATTTGATGTCTTAAAACTTCAAATAAACTAAACTTAAACTTAAAATAATAGGGGTAGAAAATGCACTGTTATTAGTCCTTTATTTAAAAAGGTCTGCTCCTTGAAATAAAAAATAAATCAATAAAAATAAATCAATAAATTGTCACTATATGGTGTCTTAACATGTCCCAAAATTAATTAAAAAAAAAAAAAAAAACCTTAAAAAAAGATTGGGATAGAAAATGCACTCTTATTAGTCCTTTATTTAAAAAGATCTGCTTCTTAAAATAAAATAAAAAATACTAATACAGAAAAAAGTCACTATTTGGTGTCTTAAACTTCACAAAATTAATAAAAAAAACTAAAAAAAAAAAAAAAAGTACTATTTAAAAATGTCTGCTTCTTGAATGGAACCAGTAAAATGAATTAAAAAAATACTACTACAGCCAAAAAAAAAGAAAAAATCACTATATAGTGTCTTAAAACTTCACAAAATTAATTAAAATAAATAAATAAATAAATACATAAAAATAAAAACTACTCTAGCCATAAAAATAAGAAGAAAAAGAAAAAAAACAACAACAAACAAATAAAAAAACAAAAAACAAACAGCTGTTGTTTGTTTACTTCCTGGTTTTCACTTCCTGGTTTTCACTTCCTGGTGCGCTGTGATTGGCCGAGCCGTGTTTGCCCGGGTTTTATTGGGAGTCGGTTCTAACAGATTCACTTCACACCGAGACTCAGAGAGAACAGAGGAGCAGAGGGGGTGAAGGAGCAGAGGGGGTGAAGGAGCAGAGGTAAGAGCCTGGTCCACTCATTCAGAATGCTCCAGATGCCCTCCCGTGCTTTGCTTTAGATTTTTGGTGTTTGACTTGGGAGCTCTCCTTGCCCGTTCCCGTATCGATTCGTGTCTGATTTTCCTAGAATGAACCTCGCTGCTAATAAAATAATCAGGTTAAACGTTTGTGGATTTAACTTTTGGAGAATTCTCTCTTTTTCTTTTGGGAGAAAACCTCAGAGAATGAAACAGAATTCTGCTCAGACTGTGCAGCGAGAGGAAAGGTCAGAGCTCAGTTTTTACAATTTACACTTTGGATTTTGGTAGATTCTCTGTAGTTTGTGTTCTGAATGTGATTCTTGTGTTATTTGTCAGTTCAGATTTCCCCCTCTGCAGGCTGCTGTTGTGTCCTTAGGCAACACACTTCACACACTTTGTACCAGTCGTGCAGAGTCCAGAGGACACGAGAGCCGATTTATAGGACAGATTTGGACAGTTTTCCCCAAACGCAGCTCTTTTTTTTTACCTCAAACCTTTCAGGGAGCTGTAGTCATGTTTAGTGCAGTTCCCTCTTCACATGAACCAGCCTGAAGTCGCCTCATCGAACTCAAACCTGCACAAAAACTGTGACAATCGTTTGTGCTGCAGAAAGTTCAGTTTGTGTGATTCTGGTTCTTCAGATATTCACAGTTTTATTTTGGTCGATGACGTCGTCCAGAACCTCAGAATGTGAAACAGCCTCAAAACAGGAAGAAAATGACAGAAAACGTTTGTATTTGGTTTGTGCTGTTTTGTGCTGTGACAGTTTCATTTGTGTGAGTTTATTTCTAAAATTATTCATGATTATTTCTGTGGTAATTACAGGACGTCATTTCTGCTCAGCTGACGGAGACAAACTCCACAAAACTAGAGAAGAGAAACGACCTGAGGCTGAGGAAAAGTCTGTTTCAGTCTTTAGTCATTTGCGTTTGATTCATATTTTATAGAATATAACATATATACTGTGGCGGCACCGGTTTGTCACAGTCTGATCCCGTCAGAGCTCAGAGGCTCAGCAGGACCTGGGCAGGACTCGGATGGAGACACTGGAGCTCCAGGTGCCACAGGGGGGCGCCACTCACAGATACTGCCACTGTGTCCTTAGGCAACACACTTCACCCACACTGCCCAGTATGAAAGTGGAGTGTGAGTGAGTGGTGGTGGTGGGAGGGGCCGATGGTGCAGACTGGAGCCTCAGTTCTGTCAGTCTGCCCCAGGGCGGCTGTGGCTACAACAGTAGTTTACACCACCGGGTCTGGAGTGAGTGAATAAAGCTGTAAAGAGTCTTTGAGTGTCCAGAAAAGCACTGTATAAAACTGATGCATTATTATTATTATTATTATTATTAGAATAACACAGACTTTTCCACAGCCTCAGATCGTTTCTCTAGTTTTGTGGACATTATCACATTTCTGTGCCTTTTGCACATATTTGATATTTGCCTTTATTCTGTTGGCTGCAGAAGTCTCATCATTAAACTAGATTAAAACTCGTTTGCAGTTTCCAGGTTTGTGTTTCCAGCTCAATAATATGAACCTGCTCTGCTCAAATACATTCTTATCTCCTGTTTTTGATCCCGCCTCATTCATCAGCAGGTTTCACTACTTTGTGCTGGAGGGAAATGAAATAGAGCAGTGAAGGAAATAGTGTGAGCAGCACATGCAGCACATGCAGCACATGCAGCACATGCACACGCAGCACATGCACATGCTGCACACGCAGCACATGCAGCACACACAGCACATGCACATGCAGCACACGCAGCACACGCAGCACACACAGCACATGCACACGCAGCACACGCAGCACATGCAGCACACACAGCACATGCACACGCAGCACATGCAGCACATGCAGCACACACAGCACATGCTGCACACGCAGCACACGCAGCACATGCAGCACACACAGCACATGCACACGCAGCACATGCAGCACACACAGCACATGCACATGCTGCACACGCAGCACACGCAGCACATGCACACGCAGCACACGCAGCACATGCAGCACACGCAGCACATGCAGCACACGCAGCACACGCAGCACAGCAGCACACGCAGCACACGCAGCACACGCAGCACATGCAGCACATGCAGCACATGCAGCACATGAGGCACTGGGGCCAGTGAGCAGCGCCTGAGTAACTGTGTCATATCACTGAACTAAAACCTGTTAAATTCAGATGAATCTGAATCTTTCTCCTGTTTCAGTCGTAAATAAAGACGCTCATGTCACAGTCACAGGACAGACTCTGTTTAGCTCAGCTTCATGTGGGATTGTCACAGATTATAATCTCTACACTCATCTGTTTAGCTCAGCTTCATGTGGGATTGTCACAGATTATAATCTCTACACTCGTCTGTTTAGCTCAGATTCATGTGGGATTGTCACAGATTATAATCTCTACACTCGTCTGTTTAGCTCAGCTTCATGTGGGATTGTCACAGATTATAATCTCTACACTCGTCTGTTTAGCTCAGCTTCATGTGGGATTGTCACAGATTATAATCTCTACACTCGTCTGTTTAGCTCAGCTTCATGTGGGATTGTCACAGATTATAATCTTTTTTGTATGAAAAACTCTATACATAAAGTTTGAGTGATTGATATTTTATATTAAATGTATATTTTAGTTTATTCAAATCAAACGGCAGATTTTGCCATTGCCATATTCCCCAAATATCAGTGGTGACACGTCCCCACTGCCCCTCGAGTTTGGAGCTTTGCAAACACGACTCTGAGGAGGAAACAGGACTCAAAGCTCCTCTAAAGACCTCCACTCTCTCAGGAGGTCTGTTTATGACTCTGTCGCTCTGATAACAGGTCTCCAGTGGTGATGTCACGCAGTGGTCACATGATCAGACCTTTGCTCCCTGTCGTTTACTCCTGTTCCACCGTTTCCTGCAGACGTTGGTAAACTTTGCTCGCCCGGGTTTTTATGGCGCTGTTACAGGCTGTAAATCCTCTCTCCCTGGGGCTGTGACGCTAACTGTGGGCACTGCTCTGTCTGATCATTAAATACACATTACGCGGATGTGCACATCGACTTTTCCAGATCAGCAACGTTTTATTTCTTATTTTTCTCATTTGAAGTATGAAGTGTGGTTTGACTGTGCTGGTTCCTGCCTGTTCTGTCATTTGGAATATTTAGTATTTCATTGCTGGTGCCGTGTATGTGGTTTAAGTCAGTGTCCATGGATCAGGTGGTACGGGGCCACCGGCCGCCCAAGAAATAATGAATTATTTCCGTTCAATCTTTTATTTTGAAACACCTTTATTTGAAAAATGACTGGATTCTCTCCGTTACATCTCGGCCACTTAGCGCCAAAAATTTAACCCACAAATGAGCAAAATGAGTAAAAAAAACAGACGTCTTTGGGAAGTTTCTTTTCGGAGGGGAAAAGGCCCAGTGGAGAGACAGAAGAAAAGCCGACAACTTCCCAGAAAAAGAAGCTTTTAACAGACGATAGCAGGAGTTCTACTTGAAATATGGATTTATGGCGACAGACCAAACCCGCTCTGCACGGCCCTGGATTAAAACACAAGACCCGGAGCATTTTGACAGGAAAAAACAGGGACAGGAGGGACAGAAGAAATGACTGTAAATGTGAATGTGCTGAGAGCATCACTAAGGCTAAAAACACATTCACTACTGGCATTAGGATTAAGTGTATTTGTTAAAGTCATTTCTTTAGGGGCACAGAGGACGTTAACAGAGACTTTGATGTGAAACTGTTGTTGGCCTCATGAGGAAGCTGCTCATAAAGCTGCACACGTCCCACTACGTCCCCCTGGTCCCTGGGCTGTTCTTTTATACAATAACTTTTATTTCTGACATTAAACCGCGAGCGTCTGTATGTTTATACCAAAGACACGGTGTCGGTTTCTCGTTCTGGTGTTTGTGGCCCTCAGGTCTTTCTCCTCCTCCTCCTTTTTCTGGATAATAACGTCGCTACGTCACTGGACCGTCGTCCCTGATCGGTTGAAACGGTGCGTCCGACATTTTCAACATCTGACGCTGAAACGATCTGAACCCGGACGCTCGAGAGCCGCCTTCATCCACAAAGACTTTAGGCTACAAGAGTTTTTCCGATCTGATCTTAAGGACAGCTCCTTCCAATACAGATCTGACACCTTTGTTATAGCTTCGGTGGATCCGTCTGTAATGTCGGCCGTGAAGGAAGTTTTGGCTGCGATTTGCGATTCTGAAGCCGCTGCTCCTCGTGTTTGTGGAGTCGGTGTCGGATCAGAACCACCGAACATCGACGACGCGACGGAAACAGAGTCAGGAGCAGAGGAGCGACGGACACAGAGACGCAACAAACAAACTCAGGAGCGAAAATAAAGACTTTATTACCGTATTTTCCGGACTATTGAGCGCAGCAGTATATAAGCCCCACCCACACTATTAAAAAAAAAATAAGAAAAAAGTTATACAAGCCGCTCCGGGCTATAAGCCGCTGATGTCTAAGTAATTTGTCGTGTGCGTTATATCTGCTAAATAAAAAGTAGCATATTCTTCTTTGGATTCATTTTCTGTCTGTCTTGTTTTTGAAATTCCGGTTAGAGCGCCCCTAGTGGTGGAAGAAAAATCCACAGATTAGCCGGACTTTTGTAAAAGTTCAAAGCCTGGGAAAAAAGAAGCGGCTTAAAGTCCGGAAAATACGGCACTCACCTAAAGTGCAGCGTCTGATCCACATTATCCACAGAAACTCCTCCACAAATAATGACTCCAGTCCACAAAACGGCGCTGTGAATCCAGTTTGAAACGTTCTTTAAAAGTCAAACGCGGAAGTTGTTCCTCACGTGTGTTTGTTTACGTCCACAGAGCTGCAGATCAGCCACAGTGACTCTACTTCCTGTGACTTTATCTCCTCTTTTCTGCTTTAAAAACCCTGGATCTGAAGTATCGCTCCACATTTCACACATAATAATCCCACAGTTTGACTTGTGTCTGAACAGGAAGTGCAGGAATATGATTCGCTGGGGAATAAACGGGATCAGAATCCGTCGGGATCGAGTCTTTGGGGCTTTGTTTTCTTCCTCCTCTCGTCACTGATTCTTTCGTTCGTCTGTTTCAGATCGAAAACATCGACTCGTGTCTCAGTTTTCTCGCCGCCAAAGGAGTGAACATCCAGGGCCTGTCGTCCGAAGGTAAGAAACGCCCAGATGCCCTCCCACCTCCCACCTCCTATCTCCTACCTCCTATCTCCTACCTCCTATCACCTACCTCCCACCTCCTATCTCCTATCTCCTATCTCCTACCACCCACCTCCTATCTCCTATCACCTACCTCCTATCACCTACCACCTACCTCCTACCTCCTGTCTCCTACCTCCTACCACCCACCTCCTATCTCCTATCACCTACCTCCTATCTCCTACCTCCTACCACCCACCTCCTATCTCCTATCACCTACCTCCTACCTCCTATCACCTACCACCTACCTCCTGTCTCCTACCTCCTACCACCCACCTCCTACCTCCTATCTCCTACCTCCTATGTCCTACCTCCTATCTCCTACCTCCTATCACCTACCTCCCACCTCCTACCACCTACCACCCACCTCCTATCTCCTGTCTCCTACCTCCTACCTCCTATCTCCTACCTCCTATCTCCTACCTCCTATCACCTACCTCCCACCTCCTACCACCCACCTCCTACCTTCTACCTCCTATCTCCTATCTCCTACCTCCTACCACCCACCTCCTATCTCCCACCTCCTACCTCCTATCACCTACCTCCTACCTCCTACCACCCACCTCCTACCTCCTATCTCCCACCTCCTACCTCCTATCACCTATCACCTACCACCCACCTCCTACCTCCTACCTCCTATCTCCTACCTCCTATCTCCCACCTCCTACCACCCACCTCCTACCTTCTACCTCCTATCTCCTACCTCCTACCTCCTATCTCCTACCTCCTACCACCCACCTCCTACCTCCTATCTCCCACCTCCTATCACCTACCTCCTACCTCCTACCACCCACCTCCTACCTCCTATCACCTATCACCTACCACCCACCTCCTACCTCCTATCTCCTACCTCCTATCTTCTACCTCCAACCTCTTACCTCCTATCTCCTACCTCCTACCTCCCACCTCCTACCTCCTATCACCTATCACCTACCTCCTACCACCCACCTTCTACCTCCTATCTCCTACCTCCTATCTTCTACCTCCTATCTCCTACCTCCTATCTCCTACCTCCTACCTCCTATCTCCCACCTCCTACCTCCTATCACCTATCACCTACCTCCTACCACCCACCTCCTACCTCCTATCTCCTACCTCCTATCTTCTACCTCCTATCTCCTACCTCCTATCTCCTACCTCCTATCTCCTACCTCCTATCTCCTAACTCCTATCTCCTATCTCCTACCTCCTACCTCCTGCCTCCTGCCTCCTAACTCCTACCTCCTAACTCACCCCAGTGTGTCAGATGCCAGACTAAACCAGGACTAAACCAGGACTAAACCAGGACTAAACCAGGACTAAACCAGGACTAAACCGGGACTAAACCGGGACTAAACCAGGACTAAACCAGGACTAAACCGGGACTGAACCAGGACTAAACCAGGACTCCTCTCGTGTTCCCTCAGAGATCGGGAATGGAAACCTGAAGGCGATTCTGGGCCTGTTCTTCAGCCTGTCCCGGTTTAAGCAGCAGCAGCAGAGGCCTCACCCGCCGCACCCGCCGCACCCGCCGCACCCGCCCCTGACGCAGCACAGCAGCGCCCCTCCACACCTGTCGCATGGGGCGCCCCCGTCTGGACACAGGCACACAGCGCAGGGGCCCGCCGCACACTCAGACATGCAGTCCAGGTGAGTGAGGCGAAAATGAAACAAACCCAACGTTAAAAAGCAAGAAAAATGAGAAAAAAGTTTTATTACATTTAATATGCAGCAGTACACGGTGGGATACTGAAAATACTGCAAGAACTAAAAGAAAAACTAAAAGAAATGTAAAGAATGGCTTAACCGGGATTTTCATGTGCACGGAAACGCACTCAGTGATGTCACGATGTGCTCTTCTTCTTTAAATCCTTCTCTCCCTCTCGCTGTTTCTCTCTCTCCTCAGCGATTCTCCTCAAAATAAACTCCTCAAGTTTTCCCTCGGCTCCAAAAAGACTCGGTCAGATCATCTGCATGAACCAGAGCTAAACCAGGACTAAACCAGGACTAAACCAGGACTAAACCAGGACTAAACCAGGACTAAACCAGGACTAAACCAGGACTAAACCAGATCTAAACCAGGACTAAACCAGGACTAAACCAGGACTAAACCAGGCCTAAAGCAGGACTAAACCAGGACTAAACCAGGACTAAACCAGGACTAAACCAGGGCTAAACCAGGACTAAACCAGGACTAAACCAGGCCTAAACCAGGCCTAAAGCAGGACTAAACCAGGACTAAACCAGGACTAAACCAGGGCTAAACCAGGACTAAACCAGGACTAAACCAGGGCTAAAGCAGGACTAAACCAGGACTAAACCAGGACTAAACCAGGCCTAAAGCAGGACTAAACCAGGACTAAACCAGGGCTAAACAAGGACTAAACCAGGACTAAACCAGGACTAAACCAGGGCTAAAGCAGGACTAAACCAGGACTAAACCAGGACTAAACCAGGACTAAAGCAGGACTAAACCAGGACTAAACCAGGACTAAACCAGATCTAAACCAGGACTAAACCAGGACTAAACCAGGACTAAACCAGGACTAAACCAGGACTAAACCAGGACTAAACCAGGACTAAACCAGGACTAAACCAGGGCTAAAGCAGGACTAAACCAGGACTAAACCAGGACTAAACCAGGCCTAAAGCAGGACTAAACCAGGACTAAACCAGGGCTAAACCAGGACTAAACCAGGACTAAACCAGGACTAAACAATAACAGAACCAGAACTGCACCAGGACTAAACTTGAACCTGCCTCTGATCAGATAGCACCTCTTTAGCCTCATTAGTGTTGTTAGCGTCATTAGCGCGTTAGCATCGTTAGCTCGGTGTGTCTGTTCAAAGGCAGTTTCTATGCTAATGATGTGTTAAACTGCATGAGGAGCTAACGCTAATGTCCCTCCAAGCTGTGGCCTCCACACGACCCCTGCGTGACCCCTGCGTGACCCCTGCTGATTTAACCTTTCCCCCTTTTACAAAACGTTATGCTCATAATTCCTCTGAACACGTTTAGAAGACGGATCTGTGTGTGATTAATTGGACCTAAAGCTGCACTGTGTAACTTTTCGGTTTGAGGCTCCATCACCTGCTTGTTTCCATGGATACGTCACTGCTCTGCCTGGAATGTTCCACAGTAGCTGTTTTCAGACCGGTTCTCGCACCAAAGTGCCCAAAAGTGAAGTGAACTCATGATGTTCATGAGGCTGTGGATTTAGCGCCAAATAAAAACAAGGCCATAGAAATGCCACTGGTGGAGCACATCACTGACACCAGCGTCTGGACTCAGGAAATCAGTGTTTATCTGCACCAAACTCTGCTGCTGTGGAGAAGGTGGTAAAATGCCGAATCCAAAGATGGAACCTTACCGGGCAAACGCGGGTATTTGCAAGACGAGCGGTACGTAATATTTGAGAGACTTAAATCTTTTCTTGTCGTACGTGATGAGACACATTAAGGCCTTGTCCACACGTATCTGATAAACCGAAGATGTTTTGCTGCGTTTTGACCTCATCCACACGAACACGCATCAGAAACGAGTATTCAGGGAAAACTCCGGCCAAAGTGAAGATTTTTGAAAACTCCGTTTATGCCTGTTTGTGTGGACAGAGATAACTGGGGTTTTACGTCACTGTCTGCGCCAAAAAATATGAATCTGCCCTGACGTCAAACGTGCGACATTTGTTTAGGCGACTGCAAAAGCCAAAGCCAAAGCCAAAGCAGACTGTGGATCGGAGTCGTGTCTTCAGAGCTGTGTGTGTGTTGAGAGCAGAATTGCTCCTAAACTGTGTTTAGGAGCAATTCTGACTCCGAGTCTGTCCAGACAGAGGAGCTCGGCGCCATGTTTTCTGTTGTTTAAGTTTAGGCGGAAGTGACGGTGAAGTGATGGAAATATCACCATCTACAGGTCTGGAATGTGTATGAATGTGGTTGAAAACGCAGATGTTCGGTGATGTGTGGAAGGTATTTTTTTCGAAGACGAGGTGGTGTGGATAAAACTATTTTTATAAACGGAGGGGGGGAAGTGTTCGGTTTTAAAAATACCCGGCTACGTGTGGACATGGCCTGCATCTCTGTAACAGCAGGTCCGATTTATTTTCCCGCATGTGACCCGGATGAACCTGCTGACGTCGACTGTGTCGTCACGCGTCCCGCAGAAAAAACAACTTTTACTTTTCGGTTCCCGAACGCTCTGATTTTCACCGTGAACACGTCAGTCGGTTCAAGATTAGGTGCAGAAACCGACACCGGCGCGATTCTGTCGGCCTGAGAACACAGAGGGATTTTAAACGTGTCGCCACATCAAAGTCTGATCCTGTCACGGTCCAGGAGCCACAGGGGCCGTCGGTCCAGGAGCCACAGGGGCCGTCGGTCCAGGAGCCACAGGGGCCGTCGGTCCAGGAGCCACAGGGGCCGTCGGTCCAGGAGCCACAGGGGCCGTCGGTCCAGGAGCCACAGGGGCCGTCGGTCCAGGAGCCACAGGGGCCGTCGGTCCAGGAGCCACAGGGGCCGTCGGTCCAGGAGCCACAGGGGCCATCGGTCCAGGAGCCACAGGGGCCGTCGGTCCAGGAGCCACAGGGGCCGTCGGTCCAGGAGCCACAGGGGCCGTCGGTCCAGGAGCCACAGGGGCCGTCGGTCCAGGAGCCACAGGGGCCGTCGGGCCAGGAGCCACAGGGGCCATCGGTCCAGGAGCCACAGGGGCCGTCAGTCCAGGAGCCACAGGGGCCGTCGGTCCAGGAGCCACAGGGGCCGTCAGTCCAGGAGCCACAGGGGCCGTCGGTCCAGGAGCCACAGGGGCCGTCAGTCCAGGAGCCACAGGGGCCGTCGGTTCAGGAGCCACAGGGGCCGTCGGGCCAGGAGCCACAGGGACCTCTTCCCCCTCAGGACTCCACTGACAAACAGACGAGTCTCAGTGGGACTTTCCTTTTATTCATCACAGGTGTTTTTAGAGCTCAGAAAGACCCAGAAAAACACCTTCTGCCTGAGCGCAGTCGCCTCTCCTCAGATCTGACCTGGAACAGTCTGGTTTGGTCTCCATGTAGACAGAAAACTTTAATCCCGTACTGCAGAACATTCCAGACAAATCGATAACAAAAACATCTCCATGGACCACCAGAAAAGTTACACAATTCAGCTTTAATGTCGTGAAACTGTATTTTTTTGCATTTTGCATTTATTTTGCTTTTTTTTCTTGCATTTTTTTGCCTGTTTTTGTTGCATGTGGATTTTTATTTTGTCTTATTTATTTTGTTTTTCTCCAGTGACTCTGAACTCTCTGGTTGTTTGTGCATCTGCTCTGAAGTGAAACACTGCCCCCTTCTGGATAATCCCTGTTATTACACTGACAAAATCACTGATAAAAAGACTTTGATTTTAAATAATAAATGAACAGTATTTAAAAAAAAAAAATTTCTTCATTTTACTCTGGTCTTGACCCGGTCTCTGGTCCTGACCTGGTCTCTGGTCTTGACCCGGTCTCTGGTCCTGACCCGGTCTCTGGTTCTGTCCTCAGACTCCCAGGTCCCACCGGGTCTCGGGTCCAGACCGCGGAGTCCTCGAGTCGGATCAACTGTCACCGACGAAGCCAAGTGATCGACAGCAAGACCAAAGCCCCGAGAGGTGAGACTGAACCAGGACTAGACCAGGACTAGACCAGGACTAGACCAGGACTAGACCAGGACTAGACCAGGACTAGACCAGGACTGAACTAGGACTAGACCAGGACTAGACCAGGACTAGACCAGGACTAAACCAGGACTAGACCAGGACTAGACCAGGACTAAACCAGGACTAGACCAGGACTAGACCAGGACTAGACCAGGACTAAACCAGGACTAGACCAGGACTAAACCAGGACTAAACCAGGACTAAACCAGGACTAACAAACAGTCCTCCTGAGCAGTTGTCTTGCGGGGTCTGCTGGACCTGGGCTTGTCAAAAACATCTCCAGTCTTTTCAGATCTTTTTCTTATTCTCTGTACTTGACGCTGAGACACACTGAAGGTGTCAGACACCTCAGCAGTGGATCTGCTCTTCAGCCTCTTGATAATTAACGCTTTGGTCTCAGGGTGGATCTTAGGCAGGTCAGAGGTCGGGTTGCAGTTGATGTGAGGGTCTGGTGTGAGGTCAGGTTGCAGTTGATGTGAGGGTCTGGTGTGAGGTCAGGTTGCAGTTGATGTGAGGGTCTGGTGTGAGGTCAGGTTGCAGTTGATGTGAGGGTCTGGTGTGCTGGGGTTCTTTTTATACTCACCACTAAGTGACTGATCAGTGACTGATCACAGGTGAGGCTGGAATCTAGGACTGGGTGCATCATATGACAAGGAAACAAGACTTTTGTCCTGCCTAAATCTGACCTTTGTGTTCAGTAATGATCGATGTTTCTCCAGTGAAGCAAATTTATTTGAGTATCGAGCAGAATTTGGGAGGTTTGAGCTTTGATATGAGACATTTCTAAAACCACTCGATTCATTTAAAGTCCGGTTATAAACTTTTGTTTCTACAAAATGGATCAGAGACAAGACTTTTGTCAGGGACTGTAGTAGTACTTATATTTGCAGTAGTAGTACATATATGTGCAGTAGTAGTACTTATATTTGCAGTAGTAGTACTTATATTTGCAGTAGTAGTACTTATATTTGCAGTAGTAGTACTTATATTTGCAGTAGTAGTACATATATTTGCAGTAGTAGTACTTATATTTGCAGTAGTAGTACATATATGTGCAGTAGTAGTACTTATATTTGCAGTAGTAGTACTTATATTTGCAGTAGTAGTACATATATGTGCAGTAGTAGTACTTATATTTGCAGTAGTAGTACTTATATTTGCAGTAGTAGTACTTATATTTGCAGTAGTAGTACATATATGTGCAGTAGTAGTACTTATATTTGCAGTAGTAGTACTTATATTTGCAGTAGTAGTACTTATATTTGCAGTAGTAGTACATATATGTGCAGTAGTAGTACATATATGTGCAGTAGTAGTACATATATGTGCAGTAGTAGTACTTATATTTGCAGTAGTAGTACTTATATTTGCAGTAGTAGTACTTATATTTGCAGTAGTAGTACTTATATTTGCAGTAGTAGTACTTATATTTGCAGTAGTAGTACTTATATTTGCAGTAGTAGTACTTATATTTGCAGTAGTAGTACATATATGTGCAGTAGTAGTACATATATGTGCAGTAGTAGTACTTATATTTGCAGTAGTAGTACTTATATTTGCAGTAGTAGTACTTATATTTGCAGTAGTAGTACTTATATTTGCAGTAGTAGTACTTATATTTGCAGTAGTAGTACATATATGTGCAGTAGTAGTACTTATATTTGCAGTAGTAGTACATATATGTGCAGTAGTAGTACATATATGTGCAGTAGTAGTACTTATATGTGCAGTAGTAGTACTTATATTTGCAGTAGTAGTACATATATTTGCAGTAGTAGTACTTATATTTGCAGTAGTAGTACATATATGTGCAGTAGTAGTACTTATATGTGCAGTAGTAGTACTTATATTTGCAGTAGTAGTACATATATTTGCAGTAGTAGTACTTATATTTGCAGTAGTAGTACTTATATTTGCAGTAGTAGTACTTATATTTGCAGTAGTAGTACTTATATTTGCAGTAGTAGTACATATATTTGCAGTAGTAGTACTTATATTTGCAGTAGTAGTACATATATGTGCAGTAGTAGTACTTATATGTGCAGTAGTAGTACTTATATTTGCAGTAGTAGTACATATATGTGCAGTAGTAGTACTTATATTTGCAGTAGTAGTACTTATATTTGCAGTAGTAGTACATATATTTGCAGTAGTAGTACTTATATTTGCAGTAGTAGTACATATATGTGCAGTAGTAGTACTTATATGTGCAGTAGTAGTACATATATGTGCAGTAGTAGTACTTATATTTGCAGTAGTAGTACTTATATTTGCAGTAGTAGTACATATATGTGCAGTAGTAGTACATATATGTGCAGTAGTAGTACATATATTTTCAGTAGTAGTACATATATGTGCAGTAGTAGTACTTATATTTGCAGTAGTAGTACTTATATTTGCAGTAGTAGTACATATATGTGCAGTAGTAGTACATATATTTGCAGTAGTAGTACATATATGTGCAGTAGTAGTACTTATATTTGCAGTAGTAGTACTTATATTTGCAGTAGTAGTACTTATATTTTCAGTAGTAGTACATATATGTGCAGTAGTAGTACATATATGTGCAGTAGTAGTACTTATATTTTCAGTACATTCCAGTTTGAAGTATTTCTACTTCAGGCGGTGACACAGGCTCAGACTCGCTCGTCTTCACCTCCGTCTGTCTCCTTCTCTCTCTCCTCTTTCCTTCTCTCTCTTCTCTTTCCTTCTCTCCTCCTTCTGCCCGTCCACACATCCCTTCTTCTCTCTCTTCTGTTCCTCTTTTGTTTTCTCTCTTCCTCTTTCTCTGTCTCTCTTTTCCTACTTTTTCTTCTCTCTCCATTTTCCCTTTTCTCTCCATCTCTCCAGCCCTCCGTCTGGCTCCTCTCCCCTCTCCTCCTCCTCCTCCTCTTTTCTCACGCTTCCTCCCTCTTTCTCTCTCTCTCTGTTTTTCTACTGACTCCTTTTTTCCCTCTTTTCTCTCTTTCTCTCCATCCCCCCGCTCTCTCTTCTCGTCCACTGCCTTTACCCCCTTTCTCTCTCTCTCTCTCTTGTTTTTCACCTTCTCTTCCCCCCTCCTCTCTCTCTCTCTCTCTCTCTGTTTCCTCTGTCCCTCTTTCTTTCTCTCTGCCCCCTCTTCTTTTCTCTCCTCCTCTCTCTCAGTCTCTCTGTGTTTTTTCCCTTCTCTCTTCCCTCTCTTCTCTCTCTCTCTAATAGTCATGTTGTTGCTCTTCCCTCCCTCCTCTCCTCTCCCTCTCTTCTCTCTCTCTAATAGTAGCTGTGTCTCTCTTCCCTCCCCTCTTCTCTTCCCTCTTTTCTTTCCTCTCTTCTCTCTCTCTAATAGTAGCTCTGGTTCTTCCCTCCCTCCCTCCTCCTCTCTTCTCTCCCTCCTCCTCTCCTCTCCTCCCTCCCTCCTCCTCTCCTCCGTCTCTTCCCTCCCTCCTCCTCTCCTCTCTCCCTCCTCCTCTCCTCTGTCTCTTCCCTCCCTCCTCCTCTCCTCCCTCTCTCCTCCTCTCCTCTGTCTCTTCCCTCCCTCCTCCTCTCCTCCCTCGCTCCTCCTCTCCTCCGTCTCTTCCCTCCCTCCTGTCCTCCGTCTCCTCCCTCCCTCCTCCTCTCCTCCATCTCTTCCCTCCCTCCTCCTCTCCTCCGTCTCTTCCCTCCCTCCTCCTCTCCTCTGTCTCTTCCCTCTCTCCTCCTCTCCTCCGTCTCTTCCCTCCCTCCTCCTCTCCTCCGTCTCTTCCCTCCCTCCTCCTCTCCTCCCTCCTCTCTTCCCTCCCTCCTCTCCTCCTCTCTCTCTCCTCTCCCTCTCCTCCTCCTCTCTCTCTCTCCCTCCTCCTCCTCTCTCTCTCTCTCCTCTCTTCCCTCCCTCCTCCTCTCCTCCGTCTCTTCCCTCCCTCCTCCTCTCCTCCCTCCTCTCCTCCCTCTCTTCCCTCCCTCCTCCTCTCCTCCGTCTCTTCCCTCCCTCCTCCTCTCCTCCGTCTCTTCCCTCCCTCCTCCTCTCCTCCCTCTCTTCCCTCCCTCCTCTCCTCCGTCTCTTCCCTCCCTCCTCCTCTCCTCCGTCTCTTCCCTCGCTCACATGAGCAGGAGGAGGTGGAATTCTGTCTCACACTGAAACACTTCAGGAAACTGAGGCTCCGGATCAGGTGAGAAACTTTAGACACAAACACAGAACCACGAGACTAAACCAGAACTAAACCAGGTCTAAACCAGGTCTAAACCAGGTCTAAAACAGGTCTAAACCAGGTCTAAACCAGGACTAAACCAGGTCTAAACCAGAACTAAACCAGGACTAAACCAGGACTAAACCAGGACTAAAACCAGGACTGAAACCAGGAGTAAACCAGGAGTAAACCAGGAGTAAACCAGGAGTAAACCAGGACTAAACCAGGACTAAAACAGGTCTAAACCCGGTCTAAACCAGGACTAAAACTAGGTCTAAACCAGGACTAAAGTTGGACTAAACTAGGTCTAAACCAGGACTAAACCAGGACTAAACCAGGACTAAAAGCAGGACTAAACCAGGACTAAACCAGGACTAAACCAGGACTAAACCAGGTCTAAACTCAGACTAAACCAGGACTAAACCAGGTCTAAACTTGGACTAAACCAAGTCTAAACTCGGACTAAACCAGGTCTAAACTCGGACTAAACCAGGACTAAACCAGGTCTAAACTCGGACTAAACCATGTCTAAACCAGGTCTAAACCAGGACTAAACCAGGTCTAAACTCGGACTAAACCATGTCTAAACCCGGTCTAAACCAGGACTAAAACTAGGTCTAAACCAGGACTAAAGTTGGACTAAACTAGGTCTAAACCAGGACTAAACCAGGACTAAACCAGGACTAAAAGCAGGACTAAACCAGGACTAAACCAGGACTAAACCAGGACTAAACCAGGTCTAAACTCGGACTAAACCAGGACTAAACCAGGTCTAAACTTGGACTAAACCAAGTCTAAACTCGGACTAAACCAGGTCTAAACTCGGACTAAACCAGGACTAAACCAGGTCTAAACTCGGACTAAACCAGGTCTAAACCAGGTCTAAACCAGGACTAAACCAGGTCTAAACTCAGACTAAACCAGGTCTAAACTCGGTCTGAACTCGGTCCTGTTCTGGGGCTGCATTAGGAAGTGATTAGTGCCCAATTATCCGTGCCGGCGTTTGGCGTTTGAGGAAAGTGGGTTAGGGCGATTATGAATGGGTGGCATGGACGGGGCAGGAGGGGCAGGAGGGGCAGGAGGAGGGGGCAGGGGGGCAGGAGGAGGGGACGGGGGGGGCAGGAGGAGGGGGCAGGAGGAGGGGACGGGGGGGCAGGAGGAGGGGGCAGGAGGAGGGGGCAGGAGGAGGGGGCAGGACGAGGGGGCAGGAGGAGGGGGCAGGAGGAGGGGGCAGGAGGGGCAGGAGGAGGGGGCAGGGGGGGCAGGAGGGGCAGGAGGAGGGGGGGTAAGAGGGGGCAGGAGGAGGGGGCAGGAGGAGGGGGCAGGAGGAGGGGGCGGGGGGGCAGGAGGGGCAGGAGGGAGAGGGGCATTATGGGACAAAACGTGCAGAAGTTGATGGTGTCAGGCTGACTGTGGGGCAGATGGTTTGAACTGTGACTCCTGATCACCCGTGGGTCAAATGCAGAGGAATTAAACACAGGATTTTAATACATTTGGACTTCAGAGTTTAGAAGTCAAATTATTTATGGCACGAAAACGGACACGATTCATATTTTTAAATCTTCATTTTTCACAGACTTTGACGCTAAAAAAAGTCTTTAAGAAGTTTCATGTTCTAATGTTTCCTCCAAATCAGAGCTGGAGTCTAAACTCGGACTAAACCAGGTCTAAACTCGGACTAAACCAGGTCTAAACTCGGACTAAACCAGGTCTAAACTTGGACTAAACCAGGTCTAAACTCGGACTAAACCAGGTCTAAACTTGGACTAAACCAGGTCTAAACTCGGACTAAACCAGGTCTAAACTTGGAATAAACCAGGTCTAAACCAGGTCTAAACTCAGACTAAACCAGGTCTAAACTTGGCCTAAACCAGGTCTAAACTCGGACTAAACCAGGTCTAAACTTGGCCTAAACCAGGTCTAAACTCAGACTAAACCAGGTTTAAACTCGGAATAAACCAGGACTAAACCAGGTCTAAACTCGGACTAAACCAGGTCTAAACTCGGACTAAACCAGGTCTAAACTCGGACTAAACCAGGTCTAAACTCGGACTAAACCAGGTCTAAACTCGGACTAAACCAGGTCTAAACTCGGACTAAACCAGGTCTAAACTTGGACTAAACCAGGTCTAAACTTGGACTAAACCAGGTCTAAACTCGGACTAAACCAGGTCTAAACTTGGACTAAACCAGGTCTAAACTTGGACTAAACCAGGTCTAAACTCGGACTAAACCAGGTCTAAACTCGGACTAAACCAGGTCTAAACTCGGACTAAACCAGGTCTAAACTCGGACTAAACCAGGTCTAAACTCGGACTAAACCAGGTCTAAACTCGGACTAAACCAGGTCTAAACTTGGACTAAACCAGGTCTAAACTTGGACTAAACCAGGTCTAAACTCGGACTAAACCAGGTCTAAACTCGGACTAAACCAGGTCTAAACTCGGACTAAACCAGGTCTAAACTCGGACTAAACCAGGTCTAAACTTGGACTAAACCAGGTCTAAACTCAGACTAAACCAGGTCTAAACTTGGAATAAACCAGGTCTAAACTCGGACTAAACCAGGTCTAAACTTGGACTAAACCAGGTCTAAACTCGGACTAAACCAGGTCTAAACTTGAAATAAACCAGGTCTAAACCAGGTCTAAACTCAGACTAAACCAGGTCTAAACTTGGCCTAAACCAGGTCTAAACTCGGACTAAACCAGGTCTAAACTTGGCCTAAACCAGGTCTAAACTCAGACTAAACCAGGTTTAAACTCGGAATAAACCAGGACTAAACCAGGTCTAAACTCGGACTAAACCAGGTCTAAACTTGGACTAAACCAGATCTAAACTCGGACTAAACCAGGTCTAAACTCGGACTAAACCAGGTCTAAACTCGGACTAAACCAGGTCTAAACTCGGACTAAACCAGGTCTAAACTCGGACTAAACCAGGTCTAAACTCGGACTAAACCAGGTCTAAACTCGGAATAAACCAGGTCTAAACTCGGACTAAACCAGGTCTAAACTCGGACTAAACCAGGTCTAAACTCGGACTAAACCAGGTCTAAACTCGGAATAAACCAGGTCTAAACTCGGACTAAACCAGGACTAAACTTGGACTAAACCATGACTAAACCAGGTCTAAATCAGGTCTAAACTTGGACTAAACCAGGTCTAAACTAAGCTAGGACGAGACCAAGTACTAGACTATTGTAAAACCAGGTCTCAGACTCAAACCCCGGTTTAGTCTCAGAGTCCCGGGTCTGGTCTGGTCCCGGCTCTGGTCTGGTCCCGGCTCTGGTCTGGTCCCGGGTCTGGTCTGGTCGGACTTGGTTGACCCTAAAGTCCGGACTCTGGACTTGGACCCGGCTCTGGTCAGACATTAAACATTAAACTTTAAAATCCTGACGAAACTTTAACCTCAGAAACGTGGAAAACAGAACAGACGAGGGGGCGGAGCTAACGCCAACGGCAACCGGCATGCAGAGGAGCACTTCCTGACAGGGGGGCTGCTCAGACACTTCATGCGACGCAGTTTGTTTAAAGAGACGAGGAAAATGAGGTGCTTCAGGGAGAAAAGGGGGAAAAGGGAAGAGGAGGGAAAGAAAGGATAGAGTGTGAAAAGATGGCAGGAGTTTGAACGTGTGATCAGTCTGCACTCCTCCTTCCTCTCCCTTTACTCTCTGTCCTCCTCCAGTTTGTTTCTGTCTCTTTATCTTTCCCTCTTTCTCTTTTTTCCTCTTTTTTCTCTCTCTCTGTCCCTCTCACTGTCTTTTTCCCTCCTCTCCTTCTCTTTCTTCTCCCTCCCTACCTCCCTTTCATTCCCTCTCTGCCTGTCTTTCTCTCCCTCCCTCTTCCTCCCTCTCTCTCTCTCCTTCATTTTCTCTTTCTCTTCCCCCTCACCCTCTCCTCCCTCCCTCTCCCTCCCTCCCTTTCTTTCTCTTCCCATCTCCTCTCTCTTTCTTTCCCCCCTCCATTTCCCTCTCCCTCCCTCTTTTTCTCCCTCCCCCTTTCTTTCCTTCCCTCTCTTTCTCTCCACCCCTCTTTTTCTCTCTCCCTCTCGTTCTCTCCCTCCTCCTCTTTTTCCCTTCCTCTCTTTTTCTCCCTCCTTCCCTCCCGCTTCCTCCCTCCCTCCTCCCCTCTCCTTCTTTCTCTCTCTCGTCCCCTTTCCTCCCTCCCTCCCTCCCTCCCTCCCTCCCTCTCTCCCTCCCTTTCTCTCCCTGTCTCTCCCTCTCTCTTTCTCTCCCTCTCCTTCCCTCTTTCCCTCTCCCTCCCTCTCTCTCCCTCCCTCCTTCCTTCTCTCTTCCTCTTAAACAGGTCTTTCTTCTTTCTTCTCTCGTTCTCAGACTTTGTCAGTTTTTTATGACTGTTGCTCCATGTTTTCGTTCCTCCCTCTTCCCTTCTTCCCTCTCTCCTGTTTCTCTCTTTTTCTAACCCCCCTCCTCCCCCTTCCCCTCTTTCCCACTCTCTCTCCTCCTCCCCTTCTCTCTTCCTCCCCCCTTTCCCACTCCCTCTCTCCTCTCTCTCCCTCCTTTTCTCTCCCTCTCTGTTTCTTTCCCTTCCCCCTCGTTCTCCCTCGTTCCCCTCCCTGTTCCTTCTCTCTTTCTCTCTCTCCCTTCTCTACCTCCTTCTCGTTCCCCCTTCTCTCTCTGTCTTCCCCCCTCCTCTCTCTCTTCCCCTCCTCCTCCTCCTCTCTGGTTCCCTCCTCTTTACACCCTCCTCTTTTTTCTCTCCTCTCCTCCTCCACTCTCTCTTTCTTTCGCTCTTCCTCCTATCTTTCTCTCTCTTTCTCTCCCCCTCCTCTCTTTCTCTCTCTTTCTCTCCCTCTCCTCTTTCTTTCTCTCTTCCCCTCCTCCTCCTCTTTCTCACTCTTCTCTTTCTCTCCACCTCCTCTTTCTCTCTTTCCCTCCTCCTCTCTTTCTCTTTTCTCTCTTTCTCTTTTCTCTCTCTCTCTCTCTCTCTCTGTCGGTTAGTTTTGAATATTCAAACTCTTTCGCTCTCACAGCTTCATTCAAACGTCTCTTCGTGGTGAGTTCATTTCCTCTGCGTTTAATTCACTTTCTTTCTTTCTTTCTTTCTTTCTTTCTTTCTTTATCTGTTCTTTTTAAATCTGTTTTTCTTTTTACACAAATTTTTAACCTGCAACTTTTACGCCACAAACATGAAGTAAACATTTAGGGTTTTGCATGATTTAAAGGTGCACTGTGTAACTTTTCCCGTCTAGCAGGGGCGTTAACCCTTTCTGTCTCCACGGAAACCAAACCGGACCGAGTTCCGGGTCAGATCTGTGGAGAGGCGACGCCGCTCACAGTCAGAACGTCTGTTTTTCCAGGGATTTCTGAGCTGTAAATAAACCACCTGTGAGTGAATAAACGTAAAGCAGAGCTGTTTAAAGTCACACTGCGGGACATTCCAGGCCGAGCAGTGACGTATCCATGGAAACGACGGGAAAGTTCCGCAGAGCAGCTTTAGTCTTTGGCGCTGCAGCGAGGTCGTCCACAGTGTAAACACTGGACTCTGTGTGAAAAACTTTAAACATGTTTAAACAAAGTCCTTTTACGGCTCCGTCTCCGTGGCGACGGCGGCAGAGTGGTCGGCCTCTCCTCCCGCGCACCAGAGGGTTGTGGGTTTGACTCCGTTTAGCCAAGTTTTGAAGACGTCGGGCTGGAAGATGCAAAAGGGCCACGGGTTTAGTCTGTGCTGCTTTAGTTTTGGAGAAATGAACGATTCTTTTCCAGGTGAAACTGGGGTCAGACCCACAGGAAGAAGAAAAATGCTCGAAAACGCCCAAAATGGAGTCATTCTTCATTATTATTTCTGTGGTAATTACAGGACGTCATTTCTGCTCAGCTGACGGAGACAAACTCCACAAAACTAGAGAAGAGAAACGACCTGAGGCTGAGGAAAAGTCTGTGTTATTATAAAATATGAGTCAAAAGCAAAAGACTAAAGACTGAAACAGACTTTTCCACAAATGAAACTGTCACAGCACAAAACAGCACAAACCAAATACAAACGTTTTCTGTCATTTTCTTCTGTTTTGAGGCTGTTTCACATTCTGAGGTTCTGGACGACGTCATCGACCAAAATAAAACTGTGAATATCTGAAGAACCAGAATCACACAAACTGAACTTTCTGCAGCACAAACGACTGACTCCATTTTGGGCGTTTTCGAGCATTTTTCTTCTTCCTGTGGGTCTGACCCCAGTTTGACCTGGAAAAGAATCGTTCATTTCTCCAAAACTAAAGCAGCACAAACGATGGACGTAGTTTCTGTAGGTTTGTGTTCGATGAGGTTTGTGTTCGACTTCAGGTTTTCATTTGACTCTGAGGACGTCGC
The DNA here is from genome assembly GCA_030686955.1 of Odontamblyopus rebecca. Taxonomy (NCBI): domain Eukaryota; kingdom Metazoa; phylum Chordata; class Actinopteri; order Gobiiformes; family Gobiidae; genus Odontamblyopus; species Odontamblyopus rebecca. The sequence continues at coordinate 41,642,978 of CM060655.1, forward strand.
TCTCGCTCTGTCCACTTCTTTTACTCCGTCTGTGGTTTTAGTTTGAACGTTTTTTTTCTCTCTTTTTCCTTCCAGATTCTTCCGAGGGTCTGTCCTTCCATCCCCCGGCGATGACCGAGCACTCGACCGGCGTCCAATCAGCTACCTCCTCCTCCACCCCGGCCCCGCCCCCTTCCTCCTCCTCGCCCAATAACAACACGGCGATCCCTCAGCCCAACGCCGGCGGGAAACCCTGGAGGAGCAAATCGGCGAACAAGAACGCCACTTCCTGCTCGACCAAAACGCACGAAAACACCGCGAAAGCCTCCGAGTCTCCGCCCAAAGCCGCGTCCCAGAAGTCCATGCTCGAAAAACTCAAACTATTCAACAGCAAAAGCGCCTCGAAATCGTCCACGGAAAACGGTACGTCGGGAAAGCTGACGGAATCTTCTTCGATGACGGACTCGCTGGAGGTTGACAACGGAAATGTCCGACCGGCAACGAACGGAGCGAATCCGGCGTCGGCGAGCAGTCCGAAGATCGCGCTGAAGGGAATCGCGCAAAGGACGTTTAGCCGGGCGCTGACGGCGAAGAAAAGTTCGGTGAAAGCTCCGGAAAAAGACAAAAGTAAAGTTAAAGAGAGCTCCAAAAGAGTTCCTACGCCGGAGATGAAAACCGACGAAGCGAAAGACGAAACGCCGGACTCGGATTGCAACAAACGCACGTCGAAAATCGCGAGCTTCATTCCGAAAGGCGGGAAAGTGGCGAAGAAGGAAGCACAGAGCGGAATCCCGAAGCCCGGAGCGAAGAACCAGGCGGCGAAGTCGTCGAAGGAGGCGGCGGAGCGGGCGAAGGGCGCGCGAGGCCCGGGAGGGCATCTGGCGTCGAAGGGGGCGGACAGGGACTCGGGGAGCGGCGCCCCCTGTGTGGCGGCCGCCGGGACTACGCAGAGCACGGCCTCCAACACTGTGAGCGTCCAGCTGCCCCAGAACCAGCAGCTGCACAGCCACCCCAACATGGCCACCGTCGCCCCCTTCATGTACAGGTGAGAATTACACCCAGAGAATTACAAACCAGGACTAAACCAGGACTGAACCAGGACTAAACCAGGACTAAAACAGGTCTAAACCAGGACTAAACCAGGACTAAACCAGGACTAAAACAGGTCTAAACCAGGACTAAAACAGGTCTAAACCAGGACTAAAACAGGACATGAACAGGACTAAACCAGCACTAAAACAGGACTAAACCAGGACTGAACCAGGACTAAACCAGGACTAAAACAGGTCTAAACCAGGACTAAACCAGGACTAAAACAGGTCTAAACCAGGACTAAAACAGGTCTAAACCAGGACTAAAACAGATCTAAACCAGGACTAAACCAGGACTAAAACAGGTCTAAACCAGGACTAAACCAGGACTAAACCAGGACTAAACCAGGACTAAAACAGGTCTAAACCAGGACTAAAACAGATCTAAACCAGGACTAAAACAGGACTAAAACAGGACTGAACCAGGACTAAAACAGGTCTAAACCAGGACTGAACCAGAACTGAACCAGGACTGAACTGGGACTAAACCGGGACTAAACCAGGACTAAACCAGGACTAAACCAGGACTAAAACAGGTCTAAACCAGGACTAAAACAGATCTAAACCAGGACTAAAACAGGACTAAAACAGGACTGAACCAGGACTAAAACAGGTCTAAACCAGGACTAAAACAGATCTAAACCAGGACTAAAACAGGACTAAAACAGGACTGAACCAGGACTAAAACAGGTCTAAACCAGGACTAAAACAGGACTAAACCAGGTCTAAAACAGGACTGAACCAGGACTAAAACAGGACTGAACCAGGACTGAACCAGGACTGAACCAGGACTAAAACAGGACTGAACCAGGACTAATCCAAGACTAAACCAGGTCTAAATTGGGACTAAACCAGGACTGAACTGGGACTAAACCAGGACTAAACCAGAACTGAAACAGGTCTAAACCAGGTCTAAACCAGGTCTAAACTAGGACTAAACCAGGACTAAACCAGGACTAAAAAAGGACTGAACAAACTCTGAAGTTTTCCAGTTCCTTTTACCTTTTCTTCAGTCGAGATCTGCGACTCCAGGACTGAAAAAAACGATCCGAGTGATTCAGGTGAAGGTGTGTGGAGTTTAAAAACACAGTGGAGCCAAAGAGGTTTGTCAAGTCAATCAAACAAAACACAGCTCCGGGTCCGTTTGTGACGAGGAAACGCCGTCCGAACAGGGAAAACGGTGGAACATTGGACCCTTTAAACACGTTTTTATTTTTCCTCTTCCAAAAGTCAAGGCCGGCCGGCGCTGTCTCCGGTCCGTTTGCGTCATCGGTAAACATTGCTTCACCCACGTCGGCGCGTTTGCCTCCTGCAGATCTCTCTTTTTTTCCACTTTTATAACAGTTTTTTTGGTTTGTTTTGTTTTTTATTTGCGTTTTTTATTCATTTTTCTTTCCAGATCTCAAGAGTCCGAGGTGAACAGCGACGGACGAGACTCCAAACACAGCCTCGCCTCCATCGAGGATCTGTCAGGTCCGTGGGGTTTGCTCTTCTTCTCTACTTAAAGGTGCACTGTGTGACTTTTCTGCTCGTCTCCGTGGTGATGTTCCGCAGTACGGCATTAAACAAATATAGCTCTTGTAGTTATTCAAGTACAGGCGTTTTTTTACGGAAGCCTGGGAGGAGGTTAGCAACAAATACAAACGCCGCAACACAACAAAAAAAGGCGAAACGGGAGTGTTTTCCCACGGACTGAGTGAGGAAATGATTTACGGCGGTCAGACACGGCATCGATCCTGGCCACAAAACAATAACTTACTTTTACTTACGTTTCCGACTTACTTTTCACATTCGTCGTCTTTATCTTTTCCCATTCACTTCCCGCTTGATCCTCCTCGCTCGGTCCGTCAGAAAATAGAGCCCCGTGGCCACTTCCGCTGTTGCTTTTTTGTGGTGCGTTGTTAGGGTCTTTTTTGGTGTGTTGTGGCTTTTTTTGGTGTGTTTTGACCTTTTCTTGGTGCATTGTTGCTTTTTTTTTTGGTGTGTTGTGGCTTTTTTGGTGTTTTGCGCCTTTTTTTGTTGTGTTGTGTTTTTTTTGTTGTGTTGTGGCTTTTTGGTGCATTTTGTTTTGGTGTTGTGGCTTTTTTGGTGTATTTTGACCTTTTCTTGGTGTGTTGTGGTCTTTTTGTAGTGTTTTGCGCCTTTTTTTTGGTGTTTTGCGTCTTTTTTTGGTGTTTTGGGCCTTTTTTGGTGTTTTGCGTCTTTTTTTGGTGTTTTGCGCCTTTTTTGGTGTTTTGCGTCTTTTTTTGGTGTTTTGGGCCTTTTTTGGTGTGTTGTGGCCTTTTTTGTGTGTTGTGCCTCTTTTTGGTGTTTTGCACCTTTTTTGGTGTGTTGTGGCCTTTTTTGGTGCGTTTTTTTTGGTGTTGTGGCTTTTTTGGTTTTTTGGCTTTTTTGGTGTATTTTGACCTTTTCTTGGTGTGTTGTGTCTTTTTTTGGTGTATTGTGTCTTTTTGGGGGTGCGTTTTTTGTGCCTTGTGGTGTTTTTTGTTGTGTTGTTGCTTTTTTGGTATGTTGTGCCTTTTTTTGGTGCGTTGTTGTTTTTTGTGTGTGTTGTGGCCTTTTTTTGGTGTTTTTTTTACCTTTTCTTGGTGTATTTTGACCTTTTCCTGCTGTGGTGTGGTCTTTTTTGGTGTGCTGCACCTTTTTTGTGTATTTTGACCTTTTTTGGTGTTTTTTAAACTTTTCTTGGTGTTTTTTTTTACTGTTTCTTGGTGTGTGTTTTTTTTTTTTACCTTTTCTTGTTTTTTTTAACCTTTTCTTGGTGTTTTTTGACCTTTTCTTGTGTATTGTGGCTTGTTTTTGGTGTGCTGTGTCTTTTTTTTTTGGTGTGTTTCACCTTTTTTTGGTGCGTTGTTGTTTTTTTGTGTGTATTGTGGCCTTTGTATGTGTTGTGAGTAGTTTTTATTTCTCAAAACTACTCCAGAAGTATTAGTTAGTATTTGTATTATTGATATTGTGAGCAGGCTCTCCGCAGATCTGACCCGTAACATGGCCCGGTGATGTGGCCTTCTCGTCTCCATGGAGATCAGGTTAAATTAAATGCCGTACTGTGGGTAATTTCAGGAAAAAAACAACAACGTGGAGTCGAATGAGCATCTGGTTTTGATACCAGTTTGTGATTTGATTCTTAGTTAAAGGTGCGTTGTGTTGCTTTGTCTGGAAGGTTCCGTAGTACGGCATTAAAGCTTTCTGTCGTCACGGAGACCAAACCAGACCAGGTCACGCGTCAGATCTGTGGAGAGGCGACGCCGCTCGCAGTCAGAACGCCTGTTTTTTAGGTGTTTTTGAGCTGTAAAATCAGCTGTGATTAAATAAATGTAAAGTGGAGCTGTTTAATGTCACACTGCGGAACATTCCAGGCAGAGCAAAGACGTATCCATAGAAAAAAGCAGGTGACAGATCCACTAACGAAAAGTAAAATTGAAAATACTGAACAGTTACACATTTTTTTTAGAATATAAAAGCATCATAATAGAAAAAATGAGAGCAGAAATCTTTGAAAACACCATTTTAAACCTAAACAAAGGCGCAGGTTTAAATATTTGAATTAAATCTGTTTATGATTTGTTGTGTTTTTTCATATTTTGTGTTCCAGGAGAGGACGCAGAGACGAGGCGTTTGAGGACGGTTAAGAACATCGCGGATCTGAGACAGAATCTGGAGGAGACGATGTCGAGTCTGAGAGGAACACAGCTCACGCACAGGTACAAGGACGAGTTCTGATGTTCTGACGTCGTTTCCTCATCGAACTCAAACCTGCACAAAAACTGTGTCCATCGTTTGTGCTGCAGAAAGTTTCATTTGTGTGATTCTGGTTCTTCAGATATTCACAGTTTTTTTTTGGTCGATGACGTCGTCCAGAACCTCAGAATGTGAAACAGCCTCAAAACAGGAAGAAAATGATGTCAAACGTTTGTATTTGGTTTGTGCTGTTTTGTGCTGTGACAGTTTCATTTGTGTGAGTTTATTTCTAAAATTCTTCATTATTATTTCTGTGGTAATTACAGGACGTCATTTCTGCTCAGCTGACGGAGACAAACTCCACAAAACTAGAGAAGAGAAACGAGGCTGAGGAAAAACAAACCAAATACAAACGTTTGACATCATTTTCTTCCTGTTTTGAGGCTGTTTCACATTCTGAGGTTCTGGACGACGTCATCGACCAAAATAAAACTGTGAATATCTGAAGAACCAGAATCACACAAACTGAACTTTCTGCAGCACAAACGACTGACTCCATTTTGGGCGTTTTCGAGCATTTTTCTTCTTCCTGTGGGTCTGACCCCAGTTTGACCTGGAAAAGAATCACACCAGCCTGTGGGTCTGTGGATGTGACGCTGCACTGATGATGTTTATGTCGAGGTCGGGAATCGAACCGTCGACCTTCTGATCACAAACGTTCTTACTCAAACCCGTTTTCCTCTCGTTCCTCCAGCTCCCTCGACTCTTCGTTCGACGCCTCGGACTCGAACAGTGGGCGGAGCCTGTTGTCCCGCCCACACCTGTCGTCGTGGAGACTGGGCTCGGGCGTGCCCCGCCTCCAGGCCGGCGACGCCCCCTCATTGGCCAACGGCTGCAGAGGGGCGGGGCCGGGGAGGTACCTGTACGCGGCGCACCTGAGGCGTCAGCTGACAGGAAGGGGCGGGGCCGGGGAGGGCTCGGAGCCAATGGGAGACGAGGAGGAGCTGGAGGGCGTCGCCGTGGAAATGACGGGATATATGAGCGACGGAGACGTGCTGAGCAAGAACCTGGCGCGCACTGATGATGTCACCAGCGGGTAAGAGACCAATCAGAACATTTGACGACTTAAAGGGTCAAAGTGGCACTTTTCTCTCATCTGTAACATTTCCACAGAGTCGTGTTTTATTTCCTTCACACATGTTTAACACACAAACCCTGCAGATTTAGACCCTGCTTCTCTCAAACAGAACACTCTGTTCCACCTTGTGATGTCACAACGCTGTAACATTACTGCAAAAAAGGCCTATCAAAAAATAAGAAAAAAATACCAATTTTGAGGTTAAAATGTCTCATTTTGCCAGTGCAGTGAGAAATTTTCACTTACCAAGTTTTCTTAAAACAAAACGAAATCTGAATCTTGTTCTAAGCAGAAAACACGAGTTTCAAGTATTTATGGCAAGATTTTTCCCCTTCTTGGTTTGAGAAGGAAGTTAAAGAGGCTTAACGAAACGAGGCTTGATGAAAATGAGCCTTTACGGCTAAATGTGGCATATTTACATGTTCGTGTGTTCATGTCAATGAATATGCATTGTCCCATTTTAAATAAATGAGATTAACCTGGACTGAGTTCATATAAAAAGTGTTCAGAATAAGTTGTAATATCGAGATAAGATAAATCAGGAAACTCTGTCCGATCAGACCTTTGCTCCACACACCTTCATTTGGATCATTTCAGACCCAGAAGTGCCTGATCTCGAAAGGAGGCAGAGAAGTTAACTTTAAACTACAGCCTCATGACATCACGAGGTGGAACAGAGCGTTTGGAGCTCTGGAGGCGTAAACAGACGGATAATAAAGTGTCACTCAAACTCCAGGTGCGTTTTTGAGGAGGAAACGGTGTCAGAACGTGGCTCAAAGTTGGTCGGACGCTGAGTTTTTGCAGAAAATAACACTGGTGCAGTGTGGAAACGTCCTGCACTGCTGCGCTGTGTCCACCAGGGGGCGGCAGAGTCTGGGCCGCCCTCAGTTCGAGCGTCTCGTCTTCGCCCAAACACGTCCAGACGTTCCTCCGTCTGCGTCTCACGTTCCCGCCGCATAAACACGTCAGGAGGTGATTCAGCGGCTCGGACTCACGGGATTTTATTTGATTCTTTAATCTGTATTTTTATTCAGGATTTACACAGTTTTACACATTTAATAACTGTCAAACCCAAATATGATCAACATTAAATAAAGGCAAACAATTAAAAGATGATAATAATAATAATAATAATAATAATAATAATAATAATAATAATAATATGAAAAATAATACATAAAATTAATTATAAAAGTAAATAAATCAAAATTTAAAAAATTTAAAAAACGGAATGTGATTTTCAACTTTGGAGCTGCAGTGTTTAACTCCGTGGAAGTATTATCGTTATTGCCTTGTCTGGAATGTTCCGCAGTACGGCCTTAAACCTTTCTGTCTCCATGGCGACCAAACCAGACCGAGTGACAGGTCAGATCTGTGCAGAGGCGACTCCGCTGTTTGTTTTTCTCGGTATTTTTGGGCCCTAAAACCTCCTGCGACTGAATAAATGTAAAGTGGAGCTGTTTAAAGTGACACTGCGGAACATTCCAGCAGTGACGTCTCCATGGAAACAAACAGGTGACGGACCTGCAAACGAAAAGTTGCACAGTGCAGCTTTAAACGTGCTGTACTTTTTATTCAGGAAAGGTTCTTTTTTAGTATCGCAACCTGTCAAAAGCGAGAATCTAGTTTCCACAGCAGGACTAAACCAGGACTAAACCAGGACTAAACCAGGACTAAACCAGGACTAAACCAGGTCTAAACCAGGACTAAACCAGGACTAAACCAGGACTAAACCAGGACTAAACCAGGACTAAACCAGGACTAAACCAGGACTAAACCAGGTCTAAACCAGGACTAAACCAGGACTGAACCAGGACTACACCAGGACTAAACCAGGACTAAACCAGGACTAAACCAGGACTAAACCAGGTCTAAACCAGGACTAAACCAGGACTAAACCAGGACTAAACCAGGTCTAAACCAGGACTAAACCAGGACTAAACCAGGACTAAACCAGGTCTAAACCAGGACTAAACCAGGACTAAACCAGGACTAAACCAGGACTGAACCAGGACTACACCAGGACTAAACCAGGACTAAACCAGGTCTAAACCAGGACTAAACCAGGACTAAACCAGGACTAAACCAGGACTGAACCAGGACTACACCAGGACTAAACCAGGACTAAACCAGGACTAAACCAGTCTCTTCCTCTTTATACACATTCACCTGCACTGCGCCCACCTCTGCCCCGAGGGGAGGGAAGTCTTTCTGTCTAAACCAGAACTAAACCAGGTCCAAACTGAGACTAAACCAGACCTAAACCAGGACTGAACCAGAGCTAAACCAGGACTAAACCAGGACTAAAGCAGGACTAAACCAGGACTAAACCAGGACTAAAGCAGGACTAAACCAGGACTAAACCAGGTCTAAACCAAGACTAAACCAGGACTAAAGCAGGACTAAACCAGGTCTAAATTAGGACTAAACCAGGACTAAACCAGGTCTAAACCAGGACTAAACCAGGTCTAAACCAGGACTGAACCAGGACTGAACCAGGACTAAAGAGGGACGGTCTCTCTGAACTCGTCTGTTTTGCATGAGGCTCCTCCCACCTGCAGCTCGTCCCATGTGGAGCAGAGAAACAGCTCAGAGCCACACGGACCTGCCAGAACTAAACCAGGACTGCACCGGGTCTAAACCAGGACTAAACCAGGACTAAACCAGAACTAAACCAGGACTAAACCAGGACTTGGAGCCACAGACCTGCTGCAGAATGGATTTCAGACCAGAGGGATTTAAATGATGTGTTTTTGTGGAGAAAATTACCAACAGAAAAACTCTGAGCCATGTTTGAGACAGAAAGGTACTAAACCAGGACTAAACCAGGACTGAACCAGGACTAAAGCAGGACTAAACCAGGACTAAACCAGGACTAAACCAGGACTAAAGCAGGACTAAACCAGGACTGAACCAGGACTGAACCAGGACTAAACCAGGACTAAAGCAGGACTAAACCAGGACTAAACCAGGACTAAAGCAGGACTAAACCAGGACTAAACCAGGACTAAACCAGGACTAAACCAGGACTAAAGCAGGACTAAACCAGGACTAAACCAGGACTGAACCAGGACTAAAGCAGGACTAAACCAGGACTAAAGCAGGACTAAACCAGGACTAAACCAGGACTGAACCAGGACTAAACCAGGACTAAACCAGGACTGAACCAGGACTGAACCAGGACTGAACCAGGACTAAACCAGGACTAAAGCAGGACTAAACCAGGACTAAACCAGGACTAAAGCAGGACTAAACCAGGACTGAACCAGGACTGAACCAGGACTAAACCAGGTCTAAACCAGGACTAAACCAGGACTGAACCAGGACTGAACCAGGACTAAACCAGGACTAAACCAGGACTCAACCAGGACTGAACCAGGACTAAACCATGACTAAACCAGGACTAAACCAGGACTAAACCAGGACTGAACCAGGACTAAACCAGGACTAAACCAGGACTAAACCAGGACTAAACCAGGACTGAACCAGGACTAAACCAGGACTAAACCAGGACTGAACCAGGACTAAACCATGACTAAACCATGACTAAACCAGGACTAAACCAGGACTAAACCAGGACTGAACCAGGACTAAACCATGACTAAACCAGGACTAAACCAGGACTAAACCAGGACTAAACCAGGACTAAACCAGGACTAAACCAGGACTAAACCAGGATTGAACCCTCATGAATAGACCTGCAGTTCCCACACATTTCCGATCAGATATTTTTAGATTTTCAGATTTCAGAGCGTTTCCCTCTCTCCTCTCCTCCTCCTCCCTCCTTTTCTTTCTTTCTTTCTTTCATTTTCTGTCGTAGTAAAAGTTTTTCCGAGTGATGAATGAAACTCACTTCCTGTTTGATTCTCTGTGATGATCGTCCGAGTGTTTCAGAGATGATGTTGTGAACTCTGAACTCCTGAGAGAAGGACAAACATTTAAAGCTGCACTGTGTAACTTTCTGCTTGGGGCTCCGTCACCTGCTCGTTTCTATGGATACGTCACAGCTCTGCTCAGAATCTTCCGCAGTGTGACTTTAAACAGCTCGACTTCACATGTATTCAGTCACAGGTGGTTTTACAGCTCAAAAATACAGAGAAAAACAGACGTTCCGACTGTGAGCGGCGTCGCCTCTCCACAGATCTGAGCCGTCACTTGGTCTGGTTTGGTCTCCATGGAGATAGAAAGGTTTAATGCCGTACTGCAAAACATTCCTTTTATTGTCTTCAAAATGTTCACCAAAACTTTTTTAAAGAGGGGGGATTTTTTCAATTTTTTCCCTATATTTATTTTATTATTTTCTATTTTTTTCTTTGTTTTATTTTTATTTCTATTTGTTCTGTCTTCTATTTTGATTTACTTTTATTCTATTTTTTATTTATATTCTATTATTATCTTATTTATTTTTATTTTATTGTTAGTGTCTTTATTTTTATTGTATTATTTATTTATTTATTTATATATTTATTTTCTGTTTTCTATTATTTTTCTATTCTATTCCTATTTTTTGATGCCCTCCCTTTGCTCCCTTTGCTTTGTAGGGGGTATAGGGGGTTATTTTTCGCATTTTTTAAAATTTTTATTTTAATCTTTGCTTTTTTTCTATTTTTCTCTATTTTGTTAATTTTTTTCTATTTTTATTATATTTTCTTTTTTGAAATCTTTTTATTCTAATTTTTGAACGTTTTATTCTTTTGTTATTTTATTTATTTTTCTTTTTATTAATGTTTATTTATTTATTTTATTTATTTTTATTGTATTTTTATTCTATTCTTCAATTTTTTTCTATTTGCTATTTTATATTATTTTTATTCTATTTATTCTATTTTTATTTTATTGTTATTTTATTTTTTATTTTATTAATATTCATTTTATTTATTTTTATTTTTTATTTAATTAATTAATTTACTTTTATTTTATTTATTTTTATTCTATTTTAATTCTATTGTTATTTTATTTATTTTTATTTTATTAATGTTCATTTTATATATTTTTATTTAATTAATTAATTTATTTATTTATTTTATTCAGTTTATTTTTGTTCTATTTTCTTGCAGCTCGAGTCTGAAGTGTGTTTCTGTTGCAGTTACCTGACGGACGGAGGCCTCGGGCTGTACACGCGACGCCTCCACCGCCTCCACGACCTCCACGACCTCCCCAACATGAGCGCCGTGAGGGAGACGCTGCAGCACCACCCGGGAGGAGACGCAGACAGGTAAGAGGAGGAGCTGTGATATCTGTGAGGGAGGAGGAGACAGGTACAAACTCTGTTTTGTTCCTAAACTAAGATCTGAACATAAATAATGGACCAATCAGACGCCTTCATTCCCCGAGGCCCCTCCCCCTAGTGTTAGCAACAGGTTTGATTGACAGCTCGTTTCGTTGCTAAGTAAGTTCCCTTCCCGCTTTCCCCCGAGTGACGATTTCTGAAATAAAATGACAAAATATCTCAAACAGTCA